>JAEHOC010000085.1:0-342541 GCA_016834605.1 Chlamydomonas incerta
CATATTGCATGATGTGATTTGAGTTTCCGTGATTTGTGTGCTCCGCCTTTCTTTGCCAGACCACGGGCTTTCCTACTGCGCCGTGGCTGGGGGGGGACAGTGCGTAGGCACACAGAGCAGCGTCAGCACACGGCAGCTCGTGACAGCTGTCGGATCTCCTTGGTTACTGAACCCAGCGTGTGATAAGGTGCGGGTTACGCGGAAAACCGGCGAAGAAGGGTTTTGCCGGTTCGTATAATGGGTTTCTTCGTCACGGACCGCGTGGAAGGTGACTCCAAAAACCCGTGGCCTGACGCCGGGTATATGCGAGTGTGTTAGTAGCGTGTACTTTGCGGTGTCTTCCAACTGTGTCTGAGTTGTGCACGCGCCCTGCGCGGACTGACGTTGGAGGTTTGTGCGCGCCTCTGGCGAACTTCATAGCTATGTGTGCACCTTTGTTCTGCTTTACGTCTGTCTTTACGCCGTGTGGAGTGGTGCAAGTTGGGTAAGTGCCCTTTGCGGACGCGGGTGATGACGCAGTACGACGCTTGAGGCAGCTTAGAACGCGCAGCAAGAAGCCAAGCCTTGTCTTGCTTCTTGCTCTCTATACAGCCTGTGAGTTAGCCGTCCCTATTGCAGACCACGCTATCTGTATCAATTTGCTCATGTCTCCCGTCAAGACAGCGCGGAGCGCTACTGGCAAACCCTGCAAGGGTCAGTCTGTAAGCCGCAAACCTGTCGTAACCTGCGTTCCGCTTCCCTGCCACCGCGACTTCATCCGAGGACTGTCGTCGCGAGACTCAGCAAGAAGCAAGACCGCGGAGCCCCGTTCGCCCCGCGCCGTCCTCGCATTACGGTCACATCCTCGTCCTCTTCGCCCTCGCCTCTGCTTCGCGAGGACCCGCTCTCGCTGCAAGTAAGACAGGGCTTACGATTAGTCGGTTTGGGGTCCGTCCCCGCATTCGCCTCTCAGAGCTCTAGGGCCGGGCCGCGACAACAAATTATGGTGGTCGAGCCACCTTTTTGCTGCGTCCTAGCGATTGAGCGACCGACATCGCATTATATTCAGCTCAACTGTGGAGCAGCCTCGCAACTTGAAGTGCAGAGAAATCGATGGCCATCTTGTCTTTCTGCAATGAGAGTTTGTTTTGCCTGCTTTATTGCTCTCCTCGAGCCACAGTGAAGCGCTACTACTCCTTCGACTACAGCTCCGAGTCCGGCAAGTCCGCCGATCGCGACCAGTCGCGCTACCCCATCTCGTGCGCCGCCCCCGGCGAGCACACCGGCTCCAAGCCGGACACGTTTCACTTGCCTTGGCGAGTCCCTCGACTACGCCATCAAGCATCGCTCCGGTCCCGACCGGTGGCACCCTCGTGTCGACAGCAACCCGGCCCCCGCGGCCAAGCGCCCCAAGACCTCCGTCGCCTCTGCTGCGCCCCGTGCGCCCCTGTCGCAGCCCGCGCCCCGAGCGCCTACGCTATCCCTTGAGCTCGAGGACCCCGCCGTGTTCTTCCAAAAAGGTGTTCGCAACGGCGCCTCCGACCCCGCGTCCAAGACCGCCTATATCCGCGCCGCCGTCACCCCTGAGCCCGACGAGGGTCCGTACCGCTGCGAGCGCAGCTACGGGTGCCAGCTGCACGGACTCCGCGCCAAGCACTCCACCTCCGAGTGCAACGCTCTCCGTGCTGTTCGCGACACCTTCGAGAAGAAGCTGGGCGTGCACCAGCTGTCCGCCGGCAAAGGCTACTCCGTCCGGCGTGTGAGCCAACCCTCCAGCCCACCGCCGCCTTCAAGCCACGACTCCGGTCGCCAGCGCATCTTGTACTAACTGGCTCCATCCACCAACTACTTCGGCTCCATTCACCTCGTGACGTAGCCTCACGGAGCCTGTAAGTTTTGCGTGCGGGGTTTTGGTTAGTCATCAACGTCAGACTACGGGTATTACGTCTGGTCACCTGTACTGGGCAACACCGTCTGTCTAGCGGTATCGTGGCATCAGCATCGTGCTATTATCACTAGCTTCTGTTGTATCGTTCATCTGCATCGCTCATCAGTAGAACCAGCAGGCCGCAGTCGCCTACCTGCACCACAGCGTGCCGCACTCAGTCAGCCGTACCTTGACTCTCTACATGGATAACGACTCACGCACACCTCTGCCCATCCTTTCTCCGGTTCAACCCGAGCGCACCTCCGCAGGCGCTCAACCTCCTGCTGCCGCCGACCCATCTGTACGCACCACCCGCTCCGGCACCGTCTTCAAACTCAGGCGCCGCCGCGGGCACCAGCAGGTCCGGCAGCAAGGCCGCAACCTCGCGCAGCTCCCAGCAAGCTACCCCCTCGGGTACTCCTTCAAGCTCCCGCCAAGGCTCTCCTTCAAGCAGGCAGCGCCAAGGCTCCGGCCTACTCTCGCCAAGCAAGCTTGTTTCCGCTGGAGTTAGCGGTGCGCGCACGGTAGCGAGTGCTGCACTCCAGCTAGCCGCAGGAGCAATCTCTGCGGCGCAGCAGGCCGTACAGCAGCCTGCCGCCACCGCAGGCACGCGTCACCGGTGAGCAGCCCGAGGCCCAGCCCCAGCAGCAGCTCATCCCACCTGCTCCCTTCCAGCTGACGCCTCCGCCTCTGGCACCCAACCTCTGCTCCTTCTCCTCCTTCACTCCTACTGGTGGCGTGGCGTCAAGGATGACGTTGCTACCGCTGTGCGCCACTGCACCGCCTGCGATCGTGTCAAGGCAACCTTCACCGCGCAAACCCCAGCTCTCAACCCTCGCCTATCGGCGGCCTGTTCTACCGCTGGGGTGTTGACCTGTGCGGCCCCTTCACCGAGACCGAGCGCGGCAACCTGTACGTCATGGTGTGCGTGGAGCATTTCAGCAAGTACGTGGTGCTCATTCCCCTAACCTCCAAGACTGCCGCCGAGACCGCCAGCGCCTTCCGTCAGCATATTCTTGGTATGTTCGGTGCGTGCGCCGAGGTGTGCACCGACCAAGGCAGTGAGTGGAAGGGCGATTTCGCACGCCTGTTGATGGAATCCCTCATCGACCACCGGCAGACTTCGGCCAACCACCCTCAAGCCAACGGTCTCAGTGAGCGTGCCGTGCAAACTGCAAGAGGGCGCTCGCCAAGCTGGCGCACGGCGACGCGGGAATCAAGCACTGGGATGACCAGCTCCCCTCCATCACGCTCGGCTACAACTGCTCCGTGCAGAGTGCCACTAAGTTGTGTCCTTACACCATCCTGTACGCCACCGACCCTGTCATCCCGCCAGCAGTAAAGCCCCGTTTTGAAGAAGAAATCGACCTCGACAACCCTGAGACGGCGGCTCGCTCAGTTATGCTGCGCGCTGCAGCCGTGCGCAGGCATATGGTCATCGCCGGCGGCAACCTTGCCACGCCCAACACCGTGACAGCCTGCGGTATGCCCGCCTCCGTGGCGGCGGTTTCGACCCAAAGTCCGAAAGTTTGATATAGGCGACTACGTGTATTATCGCAAACACCACCGCCCGCACCAGCCTGGAAGCCCAAGCTCGCCCCGAGATTCTGCGCGTCTCTGACATCCGACAGTCAGGCGTGGTGGAGCTAGAGGGGCGCTGCGGCACCAAGATCACGGCGCATATCACTCACGTCGCGCCGTGCCATCTGCCCATCACCGACCATGATGTTGACCCCCGCCTTGCTCGTCCCGCGGCTACCCTCTCCTGCCAAACCTGCAAAGCTGCCCGACAACGAGGAATGGATGCTGCTGTGTGACTCGTGTGGCGACGGTTGGCATACCTTCTGCCTCGCCCCGCCGCTCGACGCCATCCCTGAAGGCACCTGGATTTGTCCGCGCTGCTTGGACAAGGGCATCACGGCTCAGGCACTACGCGAGAAGGCGGTCAAGCAGCGTGCGCAAGGTCACACGCCTGCACACCTCCGCCACTTGCAGGGAGCTTTTGCCATGCGTGAGTCCAAAGGCCGGCATGGGCTCAAGGTCAGCGATTCCGGCGTAGTCAGCTACGCCGGTCAACGGCGCCGTGTTCATCACTTCCTTATTGAATACTCTGACGGTACCAGTGAGATTGTCAGTCTTCCCCAGCTCCGCCCTCGCCTCGTCTCAAGCACCAACAAGGCGCGCGCGGCGGCGGCCACCACGGCGGACCCGGCGCCCCGTGACCTGACAACCCCCCAAGGCGCTCAGCGCGCTCTACAAGACTCCATGCCCGGCGCGCACGGCATCACCAAGGCCGAGCATCTTTCGGCCAGCGCGCGGCTGGGCAACGCTGGTCTGCATCTGTCTACACCTTCTGAGCTGGATCAGCTATCGACGTTCGTGGAGCTTGCCTCGCCTCCAGCGTCTACGCGCCCTGGGGCACTCCCGCCACCACGGGCCTGGATCCGCCAACAAGGGTGCCGCCTGCGCCGCGGCCTGCCGACGCGTGGACCCGAAGCTGCGTCTACCGAGGCTCTCAGTGAGGCACAGCGTAGTGAGGTGGACATGGGTGTGGTGTGGCTGGAGTGTGTTCCGTCTGCGATAGATTTGGTATCGAGGAGGCAGTAAGCCACGCCCGTGAGGCTGTCATTGCGCGCGCCCCTGCCGATTATGTCACTTGTGCTGACAGAGCACGCCTTGCTTGGCTACGCTCACGCAGCGAGGAGGGCCGGCTCATGGTCATTGCGTGCGCCACCTGTGTGTGGATTGTGTATTTTGCATCAGGCAAACGCCGTCACGGTTTCGTGCGTGACGAACTCGTCAGCACTCTCTTTGTGTGATTAACACTAGGCATTCCATCAAGGCGGCCCTCATACCACCAGGGCTTTTGCCGTCTCACCGTACCTCGAGCGCGCCATTTAGCTGGTAGGGTCAGAGACTGACGTGTGCGCAGCACATGTGTGATTCCGATGGCAACCCGTACTGCTCATTTCGTCACTGGGCACTCGCGACGCCCGCCCTGCAATCGCGACCGGCTCGCCGGTAAAATGGTGGCACGCGACATGCGTGGTTGTGCCGCTCTCTGCATGTTTCGGATACCTGTCTGAGTGGCGCATAGGCTCATCAGCGCTCGTGCGCTGCAAGGCATATTGCATGATGTGATTTGAGTTTCCGTGATTTGTGTGCTCCGCCTTTCTTTGCCAGACCACGGCTTCCTACTGCGCCGTGGCTGGGGGGGGACTAGTGCGTAGGCACACCAGAGCAGCGTCAGCACACGGCAGCTCGTGACAGCTGTCGTGATCTCCTGTGTTACTGAACCCAGCGTGTGATAAGGCGCGGGTTACGCGGGAAAACGGGCGAAGGGTTTTGCCGGTTCGTATAATGGGTTTCTTCGTCACGGACACGCGTGGAAGGTGACTCCAAAACCCGTGGCCTGACGCCGGGTATATGCGAGTGTGTTAGTAGCGTGTACTTTGCGGTCGTCTTTCCAACTGTGTCTGAGTTGTGCACGCGCCCTGCGCGGACTGACGTTGGAGGTTTGTGCGCGCCTCTGGCGAACTTCATAGCTATGTGTGCACCTTTGTTCTGCCTTTACGTCTGTCTTTACGCCGTGTGGAGTGGTGCAAGTTGGGTACGTGGCCCTTTGCGGGTTTGACGCGCTGCGGTTGATGACGCAGTACGACGCTTGAGGCAGCTTTAGAACGCGCAGCAAGAAGCCAAGGCCTTGTCTTGCTTCTTGCTCTCCTCATAACAGCCTGTGAGTTAGGCCGTCTCTCTATTGCAAGACCACCGCCTATTGTTATTCAATTTGACTCATTGTTCTCCCGTCAAGGACAGCGCGGAAGCGCTACTGGCAAACCCTGCAAGGGTCCAGTCGTAAGCCGCAACCTGGTCGTAACCTGCGTTCCGCTTCCCTTTGCACCGCGAACTTCCATCCGAGGGACTGTCGTCGCGAGACTCAGATTGTGCTATTTCCTTTATTGATGACGTCTTGATCGCCAACTGATACCGCCGAGGAGCACGTCGCCGCCGCTTGGCTGCCGTACTGGACGCACTATCAGCGTGTGGGCTCCGCGCCCAACCCTGACAAGTCAATCTTCGGCGCTGACGTCATAGAATACCTTGGGCACAATCTCTCCACCTTCGGCATATCTCCGCACCACGCCAAGGTCGCTGCCATCCTGGCGCTTGGTCCCGCCCAAGAACGTGTCTGAGCTCCGCACCCAGCTTGGTTTTATCAACTACTACCGGTGCTACATTCCCCGCATGTCGGAGATGGCAGCACCAATGAACCATCTACTCAAGCAGGGTGTCGCCTGGCGCTGGGGCACAGAACAGGAGGAAGCCCACCGTGCTATCAAGGAGGTGTTTACACAGCCCAACGTTGTCCTGAAGCGTATTGACTACAGTCGCCAGTTAATTCTGCATACCGACTTTTCGAACAAGGGCATCGCCGCCGTGCTAGGTCAACTCGATGACCAAGGCCAAGAATATATGTGCGCCTGCATCAGCCGCTCTCTGCATGTTTCGGATACCTGTCTGAGTGGCGCATAGGCTCATCAGCGCTCGTGCGCTGCAAGGCATATTGCATGATGTGATTTGAGTTTCCGTGATTTGTGTGCTCTCGCCTTTCTTTGCCAGACCACGGCTTCCTACTGCGCCGTGGCTGGGGGGGGACTAGTGCGTAGGCACACCAGAGCAGCGTCAGCACACGGCAGCTCGTGACAGCTGTCGTGATCTCCTGTGTTACTGAACCCAGCGTGTGATAAGGCGCGGGTTACGCGGGAAAACCGGGCGAAGGGTTTTGCCGGTTCGTATAATGGGTTTCGTCGTCACGGACACGCGTGGAAGGTGACTCCAAAACCCGTGGCCTGACGCCGGGTATATGCGAGTGTGTTAGTAGCGTGTAACTTTGCGGTCGTCTTTCCAACTGTGTCTGAGTTGTGCACGCGCCCTGCGCGGACTGACGTTGGAGGTTTGTGCGCGCCTCTGGCGAACTTCATAGCTATGTGTGCACCTTTGTTCTGCCTTTACGTCTGTCTTTACGCCGTGTGGAGTGGTGCAAGTTGGGTAAGTGCCCTTTGCGGTGACGCGGTGATGACGCAGTACGACGCTTGAGGCAGCTTTAGAACGCGCAGCAAGAAGCCAAGCCTTGTCTTGCTTCATGCTCTCTCATACAGCCTGTGAGTTAGCCGTCCCTATTGCAAGACCACGCTATCTGTATCAATTTGCTCATTGTCTCCCGTCAAGACAGCGCGGAGCGCTACTGGCAAACCCTGCAAGGGTCAGTCTGTAAGCCGCAACCTGTCGTAACCTGCGTTCCGCTTCCCTGCACCGCGACTTCATCCGAGGACTGTCGTCGCGAGACTCAGCAAGAAGCAAGACCGCTTGGCTTCTTGCTGCGCGTTCTAAAGCTGCCTCAAGCGTCGTACTGCGTCATCACCGCGTCACCGCAAAGGGCACTTACCCAACTTGCACCACTCCACACGGCGTAAAGACAGACGTAAAGGCAGAACAAGGTGCACACATAGCTATGAAGTTCGCCAGAGGCGCGCACAAACCTCCAACGTCAGTCCGCGCAGGGCGCGTGCACAACTCAGACACAGTTGGAAAGACGACCGCAAAGTACACGCTACTAACACACTCGCATATACCCGGCGTCAGGCCACGGGTTTTGGAGTCACCTTCCACGCGTGTCCGTGACGAAGAAACCCATTATACGAACCGGCAAAACCCTTCGCCCGGTTTTCCCGCGTAACCCGCGCCTTATCACACGCTGGGTTCAGTAACACAGGAGATCACGACAGCTGTCACGAGCTGCCGTGTGCTGACGCTGCTCTGGTGTGCCTACGCACTAGTCCCCCCCCAGCCACGGCGCAGTAGGAAGCCGTGGTCTGGCAAAGAAAGGCGGAGCACACAAATCACGGAAACTCAAATCACATCATGCAATATGCCTTGCAGCGCACGAGCGCTGATGAGCCTATGCGCCACTCAGACAGGTATCCGAAACATGCAGAGAGCGGCACAACCACGCATGTCGCGTGCCACCATTTTACCGGCGAGCCGGTCGCGATTGCAGGGCGGGGGCGTCGCGAGTGCCCAGTGACGAAATGAGCAGTACGGGTTGCCATCGGAATCACACATGTGCTGCGCACACGTCAAGCTGGCGCACGGCGACGCGGGAATCAAGCACTGGGATGACCAGCTCCCCTCCATCACGCTCGGCTACAACTGCTCCGTGCAGAGTGCCACTAAGTTGTGTCCTTACACCATCCTGTACGCCACCGACCCTGTCATCCCGCCAGCAGTAAAGCCCCGTTTTGAAGAAGAAATCGACCTCGACAACCCTGAGACGGCGGCTCGCTCAGTTATGCTGCGCGCTGCAGCCGTGCGCAGGCATATGGTCATCGCCGGCGGCAACCTTGCCACCGCCCAACACCGTGACAGCCTGCGGTATGCCCGCCTCCGTGGCGGCGGTTTTCGACCCAAAAGTCCCGAAAGTTTGATATAGGCGACTACGTGTATTATCGCAACACCACCGCCCGCACCAGCCTGGAAGCCCAAGCTCGCCCCGAGATTCTGCGCGTCTCTGACATCCGACAGTCAGGCGTGGTGGAGCTAGAGGGGCGCTTGCGGCACCAAGATCACGGCGCATATCACTCACGTCGCGCCGTGCCATCTGCCCATCACCGACCATGATGTTGACCCCCGCCTTGCTCGTCCCGCGGCTACCCTCTCCTGCCAAGCCTGCAAGCTGCCCGACAACGAGGAATGGATGCTGCTGTGTGACTCGTGTGGCGACGGTTGGCATACCTTCTGCCTCGCCCCGCCGCTCGACGCCATCCCTGAAGGCACCTGGATTTGTCCGCGCTGCTTGGACAAGGGCATCACGGCTCAGGCACTACGCGAGAAGGCGGTCAAGCAGCGTGCGCAAGGTCACACGCCTGCACACCTCCGCCACTTGCAGGGAGCTTTTGCCATGCGTGAGTCCAAAGGCCGGCGTGGGCTCAAGGTCAGCGATTCCGGCGTAGTCAGCTACGCCGGTCAACGGCGCCGTGTTCATCACTTCCTTATTGAATACTCTGACGGTACCAGTGAGATTGTCAGTCTTCCCCAGCTCCGCCCTCGCCTCGTCTCAAGCACCAACAAGGCGCGCGCGGCGGCGGCCACCACGGCGGACCCGGCGCCCCGTGACCTGACAACCCCCCAAGGCGCTCAGCGCGCTCTACAAGACTCCATGCCCGGCGCGCACGGCATCACCAAGGCCGAGCATCTTTCGGCCAGCGCGCGGCTGGGCAACGCTGGTCTGCATCTGTCTACACCTTCTGAGCTGGATCAGCTATCGACGTTCGTGGAGCTTGCCCTCGCCTCCAGCGTCTACGCGCCCTGGGGCACTCCCGCCACCACGGCGGCCTGGATCCGCCAACAAGGGTGCCGCCTGCGCCGCGGCCTGCCGACGCGTGGACCCGAAGCTGCGTCTACCGAGGCTCTCAGTGAGGCACAGCGTAGTGAGGTGGACATGGGTGTGGTGTGGCTGGAGTGTGTTCCGTCTGCGATAGATTTGTGTATCGAGGAGGCAGTAAGCCACGCCCGTGAGGCTGTCATTGCGCGCGCCCCTGCCGATTATGTCACTTGTGCTGACAGAGCACGCCTTGCTTGGCTACGCTCACGCAGCGAGGAGGGCCGGCTCATGGTCATTGCGTGCGCCACCTGTGTGTGGATTGTGTATTTTGCATCAGGCAAACGCCGTCACGGTTTCGTGCGTGACGAACTCGTCAGCACTCTCTTGTGTGATTAACACTAGGCATTCCATCAAGGCGGCCCTCATACCACCAGGGCTTTTGCCGTCTCACCGTACCTCGAGCGCGCCATTTAGCTGGTAGGGTCAGAGACTGACGTGTGCGCAGCACATGTGTGATTCCGATGGCAACCCGTACTGCTCATTTCGTCACTGGGCACTCGCGACGCCCGCCCTGCAATCGCGACCGGCTCGCCGGTAAAATGGTGGCACGCGACATGCGTGGTTGTGCCGCTCTCTGCATGTTTCGGATACCTGTCTGAGTGGCGCATAGGCTCATCAGCGCTCGTGCGCTGCAAGGCATATTGCATGATGTGATTTGAGTTTCCGTGATTTGTGTGCTCCGCCTTTCTTTGCCAGACCACGGCTTCCTACTGCGCCGTGGCTGGGGGGGGACTAGTGCGTAGGCACACCAGAGCAGCGTCAGCACACGGCAGCTCGTGACAGCTGTCGTGATCTCCTGTGTTACTGAACCCAGCGTGTGATAAGGCGCGGGTTACGCGGGAAAACCGGGCGAAGGGTTTTGCCGGTTCGTATAATGGGTTTCTTCGTCACGGACACGCGTGGAAGGTGACTCCAAAACCCGTGGCCTGACGCCGGGTATATGCGAGTGTGTTAGTAGCGTGTACTTTGCGGTCGTCTTTCCAACTGTGTCTGAGTTGTGCACGCGCCCTGCGCGGGACTGACGTTGGAGGTTTGTGCGCGCCTCTGGCGAACTTCATAGCTATGTGTGCACCTTTGTTCTGCCTTTACGTCTGTCTTTACGCCGTGTGGAGTGGTGCAAGTTGGGTAAGTGCCCTTTGCGGTGACGCGGTGATGACGCAGTACGACGCTTGAGGCAGCTTTAGAACGCGCAGCAAGAAGCCAAGCCTTGTCTTGCTTCTTGCTCTCTCATACAGCCTGTGAGTTAGCCGTCCCTATTGCAAGACCACGCTATCTGTATCAATTTGCTCATTGTCTCCCGTCAAGACAGCGCGGAGCGCTACTGGCAAACCCTGCAAGGGTCAGTCTGTAAGCCGCAACCTGTCGTAACCTGCGTTCCGCTTCCCTGCACCGCGACTTCATCCGAGGACTGTCGTCGCGAGACTCAGCAAGAAGCAAGACAAGGCTTGGCTTCTTGCTGCGCGTTCTAAAGCTGCCTCAAGCGTCGTACTGCGTCATCACCGCGTCACCGCAAAGGGCACTTACCCAACTTGCACCACTCCACACGGCGTAAAGACAGACGTAAAGGCAGAACAAAGGTGCACACATAGCTATGAAGTTCGCCAGAGGCGCGCACAAACCTCCAACGTCAGTCCGCGCAGGGCGCGTGCACAACTCAGACACAGTTGGAAAGACGACCGCAAAGTACACGCTACTAACACACTCGCATATACCCGGCGTCAGGCCACGGGTTTTGGAGTCACCTTCCACGCGTGTCCGTGACGAAGAAACCCATTATACGAACCGGCAAAACCCTTCGCCCGGTTTTCCCGCGTAACCCGCGCCTTATCACACGCTGGGTTCAGTAACACAGGAGATCACGACAGCTGTCACGAGCTGCCGTGTGCTGACGCTGCTCTGGTGTGCCTACGCACTAGTCCCCCCCCAGCCACGGCGCAGTAGGAAGCCGTGGTCTGGCAAAGAAAGGCGGAGCACACAAATCACGGAAACTCAAATCACATCATGCAATATGCCTTGCAGCGCACGAGCGCTGATGAGCCTATGCGCCACTCAGACAGGTATCCGAAACATGCAGAGAGCGGCACAACCACGCATGTCGCGTGCCACCATTTTACCGGCGAGCCGGTCGCGATTGCAGGGCGGGCGTCGCGAGTGCCCAGTGACGAAATGAGCAGTACGGGTTGCCATCGGAATCACACATGTGCTGCGCACACGTCAGTCTCTGACCCTACCAGCTAAATGGCGCGCTCGAGGTACGGTGAGACGGCAAAAGCCCTGGTGGTATGAGGGCCGCCTTGATGGAATGCCTAGTGTTAATCACACAAAGAGAGTGCTGACGAGTTCGTCACGCACGAAACCGTGACGGCGTTTGCCTGATGCAAAATACACAATCCACACACAGGTGGCGCACGCAATGACCATGAGCCGGCCCTCCTCGCTGCGTGAGCGTAGCCAAGCAAGGCGTGCTCTGTCAGCACAAGTGACATAATCGGCAGGGGCGCGCGCAATGACAGCCTCACGGGCGTGGCTTACTGCCTCCTCGATACACAAATCTATCGCAGACGGAACACACTCCAGCCACACCACACCCATGTCCACCTCACTACGCTGTGCCTCACTGAGAGCCTCGGTAGACGCAGCTTCGGGTCCACGCGTCGGCAGGCCGCGGCGCAGGCGGCACCCTTGTTGGCGGATCCAGGCCGCCGTGGTGGCGGGAGTGCCCCAGGGCGCGTAGACGCTGGAGGCGAGGGCAAGCTCCACGAACGTCGATAGCTGATCCAGCTCAGAAGGTGTAGACAGATGCAGACCAGCGTTGCCCAGCCGCGCGCTGGCCGAAAGATGCTCGGCCTTGGTGATGCCGTGCGCGCCGGGCATGGAGTCTTGTAGAGCGCGCTGAGCGCCTTGGGGGGTTGTCAGGTCACGGGGCGCCGGGTCCGCCGTGGTGGCCGCCGCCGCGCGCGCCTTGTTGGTGCTTGAGACGAGGCGAGGGCGGAGCTGGGGAAGACTGACAATCTCACTGGTACCGTCAGAGTATTCAATAAGGAAGTGATGAACACGTGTGCTGTCGGACCTGCTGGTGCCCGCGGCGGCGCCTGAGTTGAAGACGGTGCCGGAGCGGGTGGTGCGTACAGATGGGTCGGCGGCAGCAGGAGGTTGAGCGCAGGCTCCGTGAGGCTACGTCACGAGGTGAATGGAGCCGAAGTAGTTGGTGGATGGAGCCAGTTAGTACAAGATGCGCTGGCGACCGGAGTCGTGGCTTGAAGGCGGCGGTGGGCTGGAGGGTTGGCTCACACGCCGGACGGAGTAGCCTTTGCCGGCGGACAGCTGGTGCACGCCCAGCTTCTTCTCGAAGGTGTCGCGAACAGCACGGAGAGCGTTGCACTCGGAGGTGGAGTGCTTGGCGCGGAGTCCGTGCAGCTGGCACCCGTAGCTGCGCTCGCAGCGGTACGGACCCTCGTCGGGCTCAGGGGTGACGGCGGCGCGGATATAGGCGGTCTTGGACGCGGGGTCGGAGGCGCCGTTGCCGAACACCTTTTGGAAGAACACGGCGGGGTCCTCGAGCTCAAGGGATAGCGTAGGCGCTCGGGGCGCGGGCTGCGACAGGGGCGCACGGGGCGCAGCAGAGGCGACGGAGGTCTTGGGGCGCTTGGCCGCGGGGGCCGTGTTGCTGTCGACACGAGGGTGCCACCGGTCGGGACCGGAGCGATGCTTGATGGCGTAGTCGAGGGACTCGCCAAGCAAGTGAAACGTGTCCGGCTTGGAGCCGGTGTGCTCGCCGGGGGCGGCGCACGAGATGGGGTAGCGCGACTGGTCGCGATCGGCGAACTTGCCGGACTCGGAGCTGTAGTCGAAGGAGTAGTAGCGCTTCACTGTGGCTCGAGGAGAGCAATAAAGCAGGCAAACAAAACTCTCAGTGCAGAAAGACAAGATGGCCAATCGAGTTCTCTGCACTTCAAGTTGCGAGGCTGCTCCACAGTTGAGGCTGAATATAATGCGATGTCGGTCGCTCAATCGCTAGGACGGCAGCAAAAAGGTGGCTCGACAACCAAGAAGTTGTTGTCGCGGCCCGGCCCTTAGAGCTCTGAGAGGCGAATGCGGGGACGGACCCCAAAACCGACTAATCGTAGCCCTGTCTTACTTGCAGCGAGAGCGGTCTCGCGAAGCAGAGGCGAGGGCGAAGAGGACGAGGATGTGACCGTAATGCGAGGACGGCGCGGGGCGAACGGGGCTCCGCGGTCTTGCTTCTTGCTGAGTCTGCAACCTGTCGTAACCTGCGTTCCGCTTCCCTGCACCGCGACTTCATCCGAGGACTGTCGTCGCGAGACTCAGCAAGAAGCAAGACCGCGGCACCAAGATCACGGCGCATATCACTCACGTCGCGCCGTGCCATCTGCCCATCACCGACCATGATGTTGACCCCCGCCTTGCTCGTCCCGCGGCTACCCTCTCCTGCCAAGCCTGCAAGCTGCCCGACAACGAGGAATGGATGCTGCTGTGTGACTCGTGTGGCGACGGTTGGCATACCTTCTGCCTCGCCCCGCCGCTCGACGCCATCCCTGAAGGCACCTGGATTTGTCCGCGCTGCTTGGACAAGGGCATCACGGCTCAGGCACTACGCGAGAAGGCGGTCAAGCAGCGTGCGCAAGGTCACACGCCTGCACACCTCCGCCACTTGCAGGGAGCTTTTGCCATGCGTGAGTCCAAAGGCCGGCGTGGGCGCAAGGTCAGCGATTCCGGCGTAGTCAGCTACGCCGGTCAACGGCGCCGTGTTCATCACTTCCTTATTGAATACTCTGACGGTACCAGTGAGATTGTCAGTCTTCCCCAGCTCCGCCCTCGCCTCGTCTCAAGCACCAACAAGGCGCGCGCGGCGGCGGCCACCACGGCGGACCCGGCGCCCCGTGACCTGACAACCCCCCAAGGCGCTCAGCGCGCTCTACAAGACTCCATGCCCGGCGCGCACGGCATCACCAAGGCCGAGCATCTTTCGGCCAGCGCGCGGCTGGGCAACGCTGGTCTGCATCTGTCTACACCTTCTGAGCTGGATCAGCTATCGACGTTCGTGGAGCTTGCCCTCGCCTCCAGCGTCTACGCGCCCTGGGGCACTCCCGCCACCACGGCGGCCTGGATCCGCCAACAAGGGTGCCGCCTGCGCCGCGGCCTGCCGACGCGTGGACCCGAAGCTGCGTCTACCGAGGCTCTCAGTGAGGCACAGCGTAGTGAGGTGGACATGGGTGTGGTGTGGCTGGAGTGTGTTCCGTCTGCGATAGATTTGTGTATCGAGGAGGCAGTAAGCCACGCCCGTGAGGCTGTCATTGCGCGCGCCCCTGCCGATTATGTCACTTGTGCTGACAGAGCACGCCTTGCTTGGCTACGCTCACGCAGCGAGGAGGGCCGGCTCATGGTCATTGCGTGCGCCACCTGTGTGTGGATTGTGTATTTTGCATCAGGCAAACGCCGTCACGGTTTCGTGCGTGACGAACTCGTCAGCACTCTCTTTGTGTGATTAACACTAGGCATTCCATCAAGGCGGCCCTCATACCACCAGGGCTTTTGCCGTCTCACCGTACCTCGAGCGCGCCATTTAGCTGGTAGGGTCAGAGACTGACGTGTGCGCAGCACATGTGTGATTCCGATGGCAACCCGTACTGCTCATTTCGTCACTGGGCACTCGCGACGCCCGCCCTGCAATCGCGACCGGCTCGCCGGTAAAATGGTGGCACGCGACATGCGTGGTTGTGCCGCTCTCTGCATGTTTCGGATACCTGTCTGAGTGGCGCATAGGCTCATCAGCGCTCGTGCGCTGCAAGGCATATTGCATGATGTGATTTGAGTTTCCGTGATTTGTGTGCTCCGCCTTTCTTTGCCAGACCACGGCTTCCTACTGCGCCGTGGCTGGGGGGGGACTAGTGCGTAGGCACACCAGAGCAGCGTCAGCACACGGCAGCTCGTGACAGCTGTCGTGATCTCCTGTGTTACTGAACCCAGCGTGTGATAAGGTGCGGGTTACGCGGGAAAACCGGGCGAAGGGTTTTGCCGGTTCGTATAATGGGTTTCTTCGTCACGGACACGCGTGGAAGGTGACTCCAAAACCCGTGGCCTGACGCCGGGTATATGCGAGTGTGTTAGTAGCGTGTACTTTGCGGTCGTCTTTCCAACTGTGTCTGAGTTGTGCACGCGCCCTGCGCGGACTGACGTTGGAGGTTTGTGCGCGCCTCTGGCGAACTTCATAGCTATGTGTGCACCTTTGTTCTGCCTTTACGTCTGTCTTTACGCCGTGTGGAGTGGTGCAAGTTGGGTAAGTGCCCTTTGCGGTGACGCGGTGATGACGCAGTACGACGCTTGAGGCAGCTTTAGAACGCGCAGCAAGAAGCCAAGCCTTGTCTTGCTTCTTGCTCTCTCATACAGCCTGTGAGTTAGCCGTCCCTATTGCAAGACCACGCTATCTGTATCAATTTGCTCATTGTCTCCCGTCAAGACAGCGCGGAGCGCTACTGGCAAACCCTGCAAGGGTCAGTCTGTAAGCCGCAACCTGTCGTAACCTGCGTTCCGCTTCCCTGCACCGCGACTTCATCCGAGGACTGTCGTCGCGAGTCCAACGGTTCGCCCTGCCAGCGGGACACCCAGTGTGGCTCCGGCCACTGCGTGGGTGAGTGTGTGGCGGGTTGTACCGACAGCCTCAACCTCGGCTCCGGTGCACGCGCTTGCCTTGTGTGAGGGGGGTGAGTCGGTCGCAAGGGAGCTTATACAGAATACCGGCCTGTGCTTGTAACACAGACTTCCGTTCAGCCTCCTCTCCCTCCTTTCCTGCACCTCTGCGTGCCTGCTCCCTCCTGCGCCGCACGAAGGCTTGTTCTGCCAGGAGTGCGGCTCCAGCGACCACTGCGCGCCCGGCCAGTTCTGCGACGTGACCACGCTGTTCAAGTGCCGCGACCTCAAGCCCGACGGCTCCATCTGCGTGGCGGACGCGCAGTGCGCCAGCGGCCACTGCTACCTGGGCGGCTGCCGGACGTGCGTGTGAGTGCCGGCGCGGCGGGGCTGAGGGACCCCCGAGCAATGCAGGGTAGCACCTGAATCAATGTGTACGCGCCCAGAACCCAGGAGCGCGGAGGGCACGAGCTAGTACCTGCCCGCACACGCAACATCAGGGGTGCTCATCATGACTGGCTGATAGGCCGATATGGTTCCTTCCATCCCTTCCCTCCACCCTGCATGCAGCTCGGACAACCACTGCGCGCCCGACCAGTTCTGTGAGCTGTTCGACGTCACCAAGCTCTACACGTGCCGGGTGCGTGCGTGCGTGCGTGCGTGCGTGCGTGCGTGCGTGCGTGCGTGCGTGCGTGCGTGCGTGCGTGCGTGTCCAAAGTGATGACCACGCCGGGAGCAGCAACAGCAGCAGCAGGCGGCTCCGAAGGCCCCGCTGCCTGCTCCCCTGCTTGTTTCGTAAGACGTGACGCCAACAGTATCGTCCGGCATTTGCTGCGCCACACCTGACACACGCATCCCTTGTAATGCGTGCCATGCCATGCCACCACGCAGGGCGACATGGGGAGGGGCGGCGCCTGCGACCGCAACTCGCAGTGCACCTCGGGGAAGTGCGACGGCATCCCGCTGTTCAAGAAGTGCACGTGATGATGTGCTGCGCCGGAGCGGGCGTCGTGGCGGGCGTGTCACACTCAGCAGTGGTGGGAGGAGTGCGTGTGGTGCTGCAGCTCGATGCATACCTGCCACTTGCTTGATCGGATTTACGTACGGGTTACGAGCTCGATGACAGCAGAAGTGAGGGGAAAGCTCAAATAGTACGGTATACATGACGCCAGCGCTTGCGTGGCCAAGGCAGGACTCTTCAGATGTGTGCGAAGAGAGGGGGTGCGCCCTCTTGCATGGTGCGGCGTGCGTGGTAGTAATGCCGGTGGGGTGCGCGCGCATTACAAAACATACGCTTTCAATTGCAAATGGCGTGGCGCGGCGGCCAGAAGCTGTCTAGCGTGCGTTGATAGGAAGTCCGCGGTGCACAAAACTAGCACACAACATTACATTAATCGTACATAATGTGAAGCCGTGCGTGTGGCCGTGCGTTGCGCGCAAGTGGCATTTATCCAAGTACATACTCATCGGATCGAGGAAGCGTCGGAGGGATTCTTATACATGTAGCGCACCCGCATTTGCATGTTTGCGTGTGCATCGTGGACTGATGGTGGGGGTCGTAACCGCGGGCGCTTGGGCGCATACGTCACTGCGCATGTGGCTGCAGCGCACTTCCAGGCTCCACGCTCTGCATGCTTATTTATTTTGACCTGTATTGGCAAGCC
Organism: Chlamydomonas incerta; assembly: GCA_016834605.1. Lineage (NCBI taxonomy): Eukaryota > Viridiplantae > Chlorophyta > Chlorophyceae > Chlamydomonadales > Chlamydomonadaceae > Chlamydomonas > Chlamydomonas incerta. The sequence continues at coordinate 17,660 of JAEHOC010000085.1, forward strand.
AACCATCGTGATGGTGGCGACTCCTGGCTGACGGTGTAACTCGGAAGTTGGAACTTGGTGCACAGGGTTGCACGTCCCACATACAGCTTCCGAGCCGCCCAGGGCGGGGAACCCCTGCAGCCGCCCTGCACACAGAGGATTGCAATCAACTTGCGCCGCCGCCGGCCGCCTCAGAGCCAGCAAGAGCCTGCCGCCGCTTGCGTCCTGTTGCAGTGTTGCCACCCGTACGGCTGCCGCTCCCACGCGCCCATGCACGGGACTGCTGACCCGATGTCTCAACATGTTGGCTCCTGCTGTCTAGCGAACCCTGAACCTCAGGAAGCAAACCCACACTTTCAGCCGCTCGTGGTCCTCGACCGGTTATTTATTACCATCGAGTGTTGCAAAACGTGCTGCTGTCCGCTTGACCCCCCACGCACGGGTCCACCTTCCTGCAAGCCTGCGTGCTTGACTTGCCACGCTACCTCTCCATGCCATCCAGCGCCGCCTTCCCACCATCCATTAGCTGCACATTTTGTGAACCCGCTTCAAGGTGCAACAGCCACAGACGCGAAGCTTCCCAAGCCGCTTCCCGCTCCACGCGCAGCGCGCATGTCGCCAAGCGGCATGTGCACCCTGCCCGGCAAACGGAGCCCTATGTGCGGCCAGCTCAAACCGGTTGCATGCGTCAATGACTAAGCGAGAAATGCCGTGTTGGTGCGCATGCGCATGCTGGTGAAAAAATGCAACATCCAGCTGCAAGGAAAGTCGTGGAAGGCTTGCGCGCGATCGGCCCAGCACGTCGCGTTGATATTCATGAAAGCATTTGCTATTGCATAGCAGCGCGTGCAAGGCCTTGCGCTGGCGCTGGCGCATGTACATCGGGTCGACCCATGCAAACCAAGTTCACCTACACGAGGCAGCCCGTCCCCAGGCGCTTCCAAGCCCCCGCTGTTATTCCAAAGCAACAAGTGAACCTACTCGAGTAGCACCGTCTTACTTTGCACCTCAGGCTCGTGAGCCAGTCCAGCCAGCCCTAGTTCGACTTGCAGAGAGCCATGGCCCTTCGCGAGGTGTCACAGAAGCGGGTGCTGCCGCTGCTCGCGCAATTCACGCGCGGTCTCAGCGCCAGCGCGTTGCCCGAGCAGGTGCGTTGGGGAGCGCGCGAAGGGAAGATCGGTGTAGTCGGTTGTGTTATGAACGCTCCCCCTGCGTTGGCGCAGGTCTCGCTTGACGCGAATGCTCCCAACTCGCAGCCGGCGCCGTTTTCCTACGTCCCGCCCGGTCGGAACCACCTCTTCGTGCCCGGTGAGTGTGCGGGCGAGTTGACATGGCTGACCGAGTTGACGACATGCCCGTCCCCGTCAGCTTGCCGTGAGCCCGCTCCGCTCCCCGCACCTTGACCGGCCCCCCCTGCCACCCAACAAACCCCCCGGTGAAATACAGGCCCGGTCAACATCCATGAGCGCGTGCTGCGCGCGATGCACGTGCCCGGCCAGAACCACCGCGACCCCTGGTTTGCGGAGTTCTACAAGGAGTGCCTTGAGGACACCAAGCACATGTACGGTACCAAGGCCGCTACCCCCTTCATCTTCCCCGGCACCGGCACGGGAGGCTGGGAGGCTGCGCTCTGTAACACGCTGTCGCCCGGCGATAAGGTCATCTGCTTCCGCTACGGCTTGTTCTCGCACCTGTGGATTGACATGATGCAGGTGCGTCGCATGCGCGCGGGGGGACTCGGGGGTGGCTTGCCGCGAAAGCATCCGGCCCTCCAACACACTCGAGTGCCTCCCCATGCCATGCGCTCTGCTTGCGAGCCTGCCGCTGCCCATGACCAAATCCCAATTGCGGTCAGCACCCTGACGTACGCGCCACGCCACGCCCTGTCGCCCTCGACCGCGCGCTCCCTTGGGCGCCCACCTGGCCCTCACTCCCCGCCCCTGCCCCCGCCGCTCCGCCCACAGCGCCTGGGCCTGGACGTGACCGTTGTGGACCGGCCCTGGGGCGAGGGCGCGGACGAGGGCGCGCTGGAGGAGCTGCTGCGCAAGGACACGGGCAAGAAGATCAAGGCGGTGTGCGTGGTGCACAACGAGACCACCACCGGCGTCACCTCCGACATCGCCGGCTGCCGCAAGGTGCGACCGGATGCCGGGGCGTGCAATGGCTGGAGACTGGGGAGTCTAGCGCCGCAGGGGCGACCGGAGCAGGCGGGGCGAGGGAAGCGGAGCCATGGGGCCGGCCGCGAAGCGGTCTGACGCGTCTAGCATACCGCCGTACTAACCGGCGCCCCGGCTGTCGTTCGCCCGGCACAGGCTATGGACGCGGCTGGGCACCCCGCGCTGCTGCTGGTGGACGGCGTGAGCTCCATCGGCGCGCTGGAGTTCAAGATGGACGAGTGGCGCGTGGACGTGGCGGTGACCGGCAGCCAGAAGGCGCTGTCGCTGCCCACCGGCCTGGCCTTCGTGGCGGCCTCGCCCAAGGTGCGTGCGCGCGCGTGGGGGTTTGGGTGCGTGGGGTGGGGTATCGATTTTAGCCCCAAGTACGGAGGGATTAGACCCGAGCTTGCAAGCCGATCGGTGCCATGGCAACACCCGTAAACAAGGGCGGCTAGGGCAGCGTCGGCGTTCGGCTGCAGGCAATTGTTCTGGTGACGTTGCCAGACAGGCTTGGCGACGGGGCCTGAAAGCATATGGGCGGGACGACGCGATCAGGAGAGACAGGGCTTTACGTGTCCCAAGCAGCCCGCGCCATGCCCAGCGGTGGGATAGGGGGCAAATGAGAAGGGAGACCATGAAACGACGTGAAGGGTAGAAAAGATGACAGGGATGCGGGAGCAGGCAGGTAGGAGCTATGGCGGCAAGGGTAATTGGGCTGGAACCGGGTTTGGAAACAACTGGTGTCATCATACGCATCGACAATTGCCGACACATATCAGACCTGCGAAAGTGGGAAGAGTGGACTCGTGGGCAGGGTGTAACTGATGGAGGTTCTTGCGGTGGCAGCGCCGAAATGGACTGCGGCTGCGTGCATGCCGAGAAGCCGGCTGGGAAGGAAGTGCCGGGATGGGGGGGGGGAATGGGCTGGCTGGCAGCCAGCAAGCAAGGAGACCGGAAACAGCAAGAAAGCTCGAGCTTGGCGCCGGTCGGGGCTGCATTATGCGGGCGCGACAAGGCCGCCCTGCATGGGTTTCCCACGATAGCCCTGCCAGGGTCTGATGGGCTGAACAGCTGCGTCATGCGCCTGTCAGCCGCCACTCCATCCCCTCCGGGCCGGCCACTTGTCCTTGACCTTGGTTTGTGGGCCCCCACCGCCGCTCCCTCGCCTCCTCCTCCACCACACGCCCGCACCGCACACCGCGCAGGCGCTGGAGGCTATGAAGAGCGCCAAGCTGAAGCGCGTGTACTACGACTTCGCGGACATGCTGCGCACCAACCCCTCCGGCAACGTGCCGTACACGCCCTGCCTGTCGCTGCTGTACGGGCTGCGCGAGAGCATCAAGATGTGGAAGGAGGAGGGCGGCATGGGGGCCGTGGCGGCGCGCCACCACAGGTGTGTGCGCGTGTACGATGGTGTGGCCTTGCGAGGCGACAGCCGGCCGGCGCTGCCACTCTGCATGCGCTGCTTGTGTGTGTCAGTGTGTGCGGCAAGCGCTCAAGTCCTCGCGGCGCACAGGGGTGATGCACGCCTCGTGGCGTCCGCTGGACCGTCGGCCAGGATATGTCTTGAGAGGTTGGGATTTTAAGGCATCAGCACTGTGTCCGATCTACAACAGGCTGGCGGAGGGCGTGCGGCAGGCGGTGGATGGCTGGGGCCTGAAGCTGCTGTGCAAGAACCCCCGGTGAGTACGGGGGCAGTGCGCGCAAGGGATGCGGAGAAACGCGCGCGGTCCGAGGCGGGCGCCGGTAGTGACGATACTGAGGACACCATGTTGGCGGGAGTGGCCACGCTGGGGGTGCTGGGCGGTGGCGCATCGCAAGGGGAGGGGCGGGAGGATCGCTCTAGTACTACCAGTGTAGCACTGCACCCAGCGGTGGCGTGCTGTCGCCTGCCCAGTAGAGCGAGAGTATGATGGCATAGCGGTTCGGGGCTAAGGCGGACCTGACCCGGGGATACCCGGCGGTGATGGTGCTTGGCGGGGGTGGGAGGTGCAAGGTTGGCAATCGACGTTAAGTGTGGGGCCGGGGGGTGGTTGGCTCGCTGCGGCGGGAGCACCGCACACCTCACAAGGGAGGGTGGAGCGCAGGCACGTATCGCTGACGCCATGCGCTACCTCTGCTGCTCCCGCGACAGGTGGCGCTCCGACTCGCTGACGGTGGTGGAGGTGCCGGAGGGCGTGGACAGCAACAAGATTGTCAAGAACGCGTACGCCAAGTACGACCTGTCGCTGGGCATCGGCCTGGCGGGCATCAACGGCAAGGTGATTCGGGGGGCGCGGGGGCGGACAGCGGGGCGGGGTGCGGGCTATGGGACTGCTGCAGGCGCGCGTGCACTGATTCACACGCCGATAGGCACTCTGGTCGGGCTCCGTGCGGTCCATCGCTGACGCCTTTGGCCCTCCCTCATGCACGCACACGCGGCGCGCGCGCTGCAGGTGTTCCGCATCGGCCACCTGGGCAACATGAACGAGCTGATGCTGGCGGGCGCGCTGGTGGGCGCGGAGATGGCCATGATCGACTCCGGCATCAACATCAAGCCCGGCAGCGGCGTGGCGCGCGCCGCCGAGTACTGGCACAAGACGTCGTCCGTCATCAAGACGCGCGAGAGCCTCCTGAAGTAAACGGGGTGGGCGTTGGGGTAGTGTTGCAGCCAGGCCAGGTGCGGGCACGGCGGTAGGCTGGGCCCCTGTGGCGCCGGCAGCGGAGCTGTGGGGCGCGTGGCGCCCACCGCGGACCCGCCGGCGCTGGATCTGGGTCTGGAGCTAGCTAGCGTGGAGCAAGGCGGCTGCTGCGCAGCGGCGGCGGCGTTACTCGCAGGTTATGGCTGCCTCGTAAGGGGTCTTAGGGCGGCCAAGCCGTTTCAGTTAAGAGGATTGAGAGAAGATTCTTCAAAAAGCAATAGCATTGGGCATCCTTGTCTTATTCCTTGTTGCGCCGCACGGAATGCGGCCGGTGACAGCGGCAGGCAGGCGTCGTGAGGTCTGCTGAGCCCATGCGCGCCGCCGCTGTCTCACAGGCTGCACCGGTGGTCTTGCAACCATGTTGCCAACGTGTTTTATTATTACGACTCACGTGTTTGGAATGCAAGAAGGGTGTATGAGCGAGGGAGTGGGTGCGTGGATTCCGAGTGATGCCGCCGCCCCGCCACGGAGCCCCGTTGCCCCGCGCGTGAGCGAATATGACTTGTGTGTGTTTGCATTGGCGCAACCTGATGCCACCGGGTGTTGGATCGCGGCTTCTGGTGTGCGTGTGCGCGCACCGGGGCGTTTCGGATTGCGGTTGTACGCTATTTTAACCCCCATGTTGTACAGTTTGGAAACGACTCCCGGTGCAAGGCGCAATTTTTCCCACCGGTGCAGCGCCTTGCACGCGCGGGGTGGGCCTCGGCATTGAGGCGTGGGTGAACGGGCTGGCAATGAGCTAGATGTGAGATGGATGGGTGAGTGAGTGAGACAGGATCTGGGAGCGCACGGCTTGAAAGGCGGGCAGATTGAGCTAGGGAACTTGTAACCCGTTCAATGGGCTGGCTGTATTCTTGGCTTTCTGACTCGTATACGACGTACATGCGAGGTAACGAGGCTGAGGGAGCTGCAACCCGTACAATCAGCACCTCGCGCCACGGCTGAGGACCATCGTGCACACTGCCAGCGCAAGTCCGCAACAGCAACACACGGATGCCGCTCCGATCACGCTTCGCGCGTGTATTACAGCCAACACTCCAGCTCCGCATTGCGTTCACACCTCAGGATCCCTAAGGCATCACGTGGTCCTGGCCTCCTGGGTCTCCATCACTTCAATCCACGCTATCGGGGCTACGCCGCAACTGCCCTGTGTCACACTCCTGCTGACAGCGCACAGTCCGTCACAGATGTGCCAGACACTGCACTAGTGCCGTTCAGTGCGATGCGCAAGCGAGTGCATATGGTATGCCAGCGCACGACACGGAACCCTAAACACAGCACAGGTGGTGGCGTGGCCGCGCGTATGCGCGCCATGCAGTCCCGCGCCTGGTTGAACACTTGGCATCACATGAAGCCAAAGCCTGCATGCCCTCCTGGCCTGGCACCCCTGCCCCTGCGCCAGCCTCTTGTACCGCATTCTAGTGACAGCCGACTGCCAGTGCCCAAAGGGCACGGGCTCCTCAGCCGGCGATTGCTGCGCCCGCCGCCCGCCAAGGGTCGACCAGCCAGCCCCCAGCATCCAGCCGCCAGCTGTAGCCATCTGCGAAAGCGTGAGCGATGCAGGGCGTTTGGAGCATCGGCCCGCTGGAGCACCAGGTACCCCCAGAGGTACCCCGTGTCGCGCTTTGCACTGGTGCACAGGCTGCGCGGACTGGAAGGCCTGGACGCGGACCGCCCGCCCCACCCACGCCGTCGTGCGCTGCCTCCCCGCCCTGCACCCGCGTGCGTGTCCATGCCACTGCCCATGGTATCGCCAGCAGTGCCGGTTATGCCGGTTGCCCACGTCTGCCAAGCCCACCTTGGGTGCGCGCTGTCCGCACGTGCCTCCGCTGCAGCAGTCAGCTACTCCCATGGATCGGCCGTAGCCGCTGCGGTCGGCCAGACAGGCCGCTGGCGGCGGCGGCGGCGCCGCCGCCGCCGCCGCTTGCGAATTGTCGCAGAGCCGTGTGGCGGCGTAGTCCGCCGCTCGGGCACCCCTCTGGGGGGGGGGGGGGGGGTCGAACCGCCCTCTGGCGGCATGCCGCCACTGGTGCCTGCTGCAAAGCCGCTTCCCTTGACCTGGACGCCCCCCCTCCAGGCCGTCGCTGGCTGGCAGTTCCTGGCAGACAGCACCGGGCCGCCTGCCTGCCTGCCGCTCAAATGTTGAACAGCCGCTTGCTGGCGTGTCCCACGTGCCCGAACAGGCGGCGGTTGAGCCACATGAACACGGGCCCGTGCTTGTCGTCGGGCGTGTAGGCGGGCGAGGACGCGTCCATGGCGGGGAAGAAGTTGAGCACGACTGCGTGCGTCTGCGTCCGTGCGTGCGTGCGGGCATGCAGCGGACGGGTGGTTGGGCGGATTCGGGATAGGTTCAGGCGTGGACAGCTCGGCGGGGTGGGGCATACCGAAACGACACATGCACGGGCTGGCGGCGGTGCGGACGTTGATGCACAGTGCCAGTCGCCTCGTCCGTCCAGAGCGCCACAACCGTGCCTTCCGTTCCTCCAATGGCCCCCGCCCCCAGCCGCCATCCCGCCAACAGCCGCCCCGCCCCCCCATACACTTCGCTGTACAAACCTTGCAACCCCCCACGGCCCCCGCGCACCAGCTCGTGCCCCAGCGTGTGCGCCAGCGCCTCCAGCTTGCTGCGGCACACCGCGCCCTCGAACACCAGCGGGTTGGCCTCGCAGATCTCCTCCCGCCAGCGGTTCGAGTTCACGAAGATGGTGTTGTCCTCATGCAGGCCCGACAGCCAGGAGTAGGGGTCCCGTGGGTCCATGCCCAGGACCACGCGGATGCGCGGCCGGCCCGCCCGCCGTACCTGGTGCGCGTGCAAGGTGCAAGGTGCAAGCAGGCTGTGTGTTGTGCACGGCCATCGCCAGCGCCGGTGCCATCTCGCACGCCCATTCCTTCCTACCCAGGCCGCGCCCGCCCAGCATCTGCGTTCAGGTCTGGGGTGCCCAAGAAGCCCGCTTATGGCGGCGTCCAGCCATGGTCTGCCCCCATCACATAGCGCGCACTACTACCGCCCGCCGTGCCCCCGCTCTCAGTGTGCACCCGGCCCCACCCCACAGGTCATGCCACACAGCACCACCCGTTCCGCACCTGCTCGGCCAGCAGCCCCCCTAAGAACTCGGCCTCCACGGCATCGCAGAGCGCCTGCAGCTGCGCGGGCGTCACGTCGTCGGGCGTGAAGCCTAGCGGCCAGGCCCCGCCCGCAGCCGACTGCGCGGTCACCAGCACGCGACCCCAGGCCTGCTCGCGCGCGGCCTCGTCGCTGAACTGCCAGCCGCGGGCTTTCTGGATGCGGCGCAGCAGCGCCTTGAGCGGCAGCATTTCCTTGTCGGGAATGAGGCGCACATATTCGCGCTCGCGCATGCCCTGCGAGCAGCACGCGTTGACGCCTTTGCGCATGACGTCGCACATACAGCTTATCGCGCCACCTCGCTCACCCGAACGTAGGCTCCGGGCGCCTCCGTTTGCTTTCGCGTCGAGCCGCTCGCTGCCGCCTTGCCGCGCGTTTTTATCGACCCGTTAAGCCGTTTTCTTAGTAGTTCATGCGTGAGAAAGGACAAGCAGGTAGCGGCGGCCACAGCAACGGTTGCTGCAAGCGCGAGCAACGCACTGCTGCGACGGCCAGAAACAGCACTATGCTGGTTGCCGGTCATGATGTATGTCGCTATAATGAATAGCCTCTACAGCCTGGTGCCCGAGGGCTTCCAGGCAACGCAAGTGCAATTGCCGCGGTGTTCTACACCCGACCTGGCCCTGCTAGCTAATTCCTGTGTTGACAGCTCTCAGGGTGTGCATACGCCTGAGCCCCTCCTGTCGCGGGGTTTCCGGCTCCGCCACCGTTGGTCGTTGGACGAGTGGCCCGCCACTCCCGCGCCTCCGCCCGGCACTTCTTTTCGGTCGGGCATCGCAAGCATCACATTGATTAGTATGCATAGCGTTAGCCACACGAGAAGCGGAGAGACTGTAAGCAAAGCAAACAGCTCGACGCTTGAACGCTTTCCGCACTCGAAAGTTGGAAACGTTGTATGAAAGGCGCAGCCATTTTGTCATAAGATCCTCAGCCACCCGCCCCTCCGCATTCAGGGCTCGGGAGAGCAGGTCGTGCCCTGGGCGGGAAGTGTGTGTTGGCTACTGCCACGCCAGTTGGATGCCTGAGACATTTGGCATAATGTTGTATGATGCCCTTGACTAGAAATTTCAGTCGAAGTGCTGAAGGGGGGAAGACTGTCGCTGTGCATGGGCGCGGGGGGTCAGCTCATTCGCGCGGCTTGAGGCTCTGTGCCTCCTTGCGGAGCGTTAATTTTTAGAACATAGGATTTTTTTGAGAACACAGCCCCACCATGAGGGCAATTATTCTGGCCCTGGTGCTGGGCGCGCACGTAGTCTTGCTAGCAAACGCTGCTTCCGAACCTGCTGCTGCCAAGCCTGCCACAAAGCCTGCCCCCGCTCCCAAGAGCTCGAACATTATTCCCTCTGCTGGTCAAGCGGACCTTTACGGTGGAATTGGCGACGTCGCGGCGACTGGTGGGCATTGGGGAGAGCGCAACGGGCGATCGCTCTGGTGGCCGGGAGGCTAATTCAGCCGAGCGTGCTTTCGCAGGCGACTGCGCTGGAGATGCTAAGGCGCTCTGCAAGGATGTCAGCAGCGGCGAGGGTCGCCTGGCAGCCTGCCTCACCAAGAAAGTCCGCGCGCAGCGGCAGGGCAACACCGTTGGTGCGTCGTCGCAGACCCCACAGCTGTGGTCGCAGCTCGCGCTTATGCCTCGAAATGTTTGGCTGCAGGCCGCAAGGTTTCGGCCAAGTGCGTGACTGCCCTGACTGCCTTCAAGTTGGACAGGTCCAAAATGATCAACAAGGACGTTCCCCTGGGTGCGTTTGGCTGGCAGAGTGCACATGCCGGGGCTTTCCAGGTTTCAGCAGGTGACTGACAACGGCTGGGTGCCTTTCGCGTGTGCAGCCAAGGCCTGCAAGGACGATGTCGCCAAGGTGTGCAAGTCGCTCAGCGACACCTCCTCGCCTGGCTCTGTGCTGGGATGCCTCAAGTAAGTACTTTACTCGCTTGGGAGGCGGGGGCAAGATGAGCTTCCAGCGAGCCCTGCTCACCATTGGTGTTGCATTCTTCTGCTAAACAGGGACAACAAGCCTAAGCTGTCGGCACAGTGCAGTGCTGAGGTTTTCCGCACCCAGCAGGAGGTAGGGCGGTTTTGCGGGGTGGGGCTTCGGGTCCACGATCCCTGTTGCTCACGCGCATAGCGTACTGTATGCAGGTCGCTGAGGACTACCGTCTGGACTACAAGCTGTTCACTGCCTGCAAGGACGATGTCAGCAACTTGTGCAAGGACGCGGATAGCGGCGAGGAGATTGACTGCCTGGTGGGTTGGGTTGGGCAACCGGAGCGGGTTTGGGAAGGCGGGTGTGTGGGGGGCCGTGGTGATGGTGCGGCGCGGCGCTTCTGCCAGGCGTAACAGCCAGCAGCTTGGGTACTATGCAATGCATATTTATGCTTGCAATGAGGCGGTTTGCGTCGCGTGTCGGGCTGCAACCAAACGTCCGGCGTTCCCGGGTCCAGCGTTTGCCCGGCTGCAGCGTGTGTATTGCGCGCTGAAATTCCACTCCCCCGTGATGTTCGCTGCGCAGTCGGAGAAGCGTCTGCAGGTCTCGTGGGAGTGCCAGAACCAGATGTTCCGCAACGAGAAGGAGACCGGCGACGACATCCGCCTCAGCACCCGCCTGTTCAACAAGTGCCTGGTTGACCAGCAGAAGTTTTGCCCCGATGTGGAGCCCGGCCACATGCGTGTCCAGGAGTGCCTGGAGGATAACATTGACGAGTCGGGTTTTTCGGCTGAGTGCAAGGGTGAGCTGGAGAACGTGATCGCCAAGCGCGTGAGCGATTTCCGCCTGGACACTGCCCTGCGGGAGGCGTGCGAGAGTGACCTGAAGGACACCTGCGGCACCAGCCTGAAGGACATGGACGAGGTACGAGCGTGGGCGGTGTGGTCAGACGCTGCAATGTGGGAAGCGCGTAGGGACGTGCAACGGGTAGGCGCAGTGCCGGTTTCCGGTGGAATGATGGAATCCTAGCTAAATCGTGTATCGCCGCTCTTCTATCAACATGTGCTTTGGACTGCACCTTCCACTTGCAGGACGACAAGGTCAAGAAGACGGCGCTGAACTGCCTGCAGCAGTACCGCGAGGAGCTGAAGAGCGACAAGTGCAAGGCGGAGATCCACCGCCGCCTGACGCGTGCCGCTCGCGACATTCGCTTCGATGAGGTTCTGGCCAGCTCTTGCATGGAGGACCGCAACCGCTTCTGCAGCGATGTCACGCCTGTGAGTGCTGCGCGCTTCACGGTGGCGGGCCTGTCCTGACGCATGAACAAGGCTGGGAGGCTGTAGGGTACAGGACGCGCAATCACGGTACCTTGCCCCATACGTCCGTCTCATCTGAACTAGCAATGAATGGAATCCCATGTTTTTGCAGTGGCCTGGCGTGCGTGACGCGTTGCTTGACACGCTTATTCCTCTTTGCTGTCGCAGGGCTCTGCGCGCGTCATCCGCTGCCTGCAGGACAACCGCAACAACCTGGACCAGAAGTGCGCGGCTGCCCTGTTTGACCACGAGGTGAAGATGGCGGAGGACATCGACTTCAAGTTCCCCATGAAGCGTGCTTGCGCTTGGGAGATCAGCTCTTTCTGCAAGGACATGCCCCACGGCCACGCCCGCATTGTCCGGTGCGTATGACAGCCTGCGGCAGGGTTGGTCGCACGTTGCCGGGGCCGCCAGCTGTTCGGAAGCTTAACCACGTCCACCTGACGTCTCTCGGCGCTCTATACCCTTCGCTCGCTTCACCCCGCAGCTGCCTGGAGGACCACATCGACAACACCGACATGTCTAAGGAGTGCAAGGACGAGGTCATGAAGGACATGAACCGCATGGCCCAGGACTACCGCCTGAACTGGCGCCTGAACCACGCCTGCGAGGCGGACATCTCGAAGCTGTGCCCCAACATGTGCAGCAGCCAGCCCGGCATCACCTGCGGCGGCTTGGTCCTGCAGTGCCTGCAGGACAAGCAGGATAACATCACCAGCCAGGCGTGCCAGGATGAGGTGTTCTACTACGAGCTGATGGAGGTGACGGACTTCCGCAACGACGTGATCCTGGCGGAGGCCTGCCGCGGCGACGTGGAGATGTACTGCAAGGACGTGGAGCCCGGTGAGGAGAAGGAGCCCAGGGGACCGCGCGGTGTCGCGGGTGGCCTGCAGCTTAGGGTCGGATGACGGTCTCATTGGCGGGACAAATGGGTGAAGATTCATGCACAGAGCGTAAGAAGGGCTGTCGCTGTGTTGGAAACAGCTGGGAACGGGGCAGGTCACTCACGTCAGTACTGACGTTGTGTGGGCATTATGTGCAGGTGAGGGCCGTGTGCACCAGTGCCTGCGGTACAACCGCGACAAGCTGACGGAGCAGTGCCGCAACGAGGAGATGAAGCTGGCCGCTCTGGAGTACCGCGATATCCGCCTGCGCCCTAAGCTGAACAAGCTGTGCTCGGAGGAGAAGGCCGTGTACTGCAAGGTGGGCGGGATCGGGGTCTATCAAATGTGCGGCGGCTGGGGGTCGCAAAGATTGTACATAGGCGGCTGGGGGTCGGGGTCTGGCTGCAAGGGCGGAAGACGCCCTGGGCATCAACGGCAAGTTAAACGAGTTCAGGCATCGGGGTTTGACGTTAGACAACAGCGTCCTTGGTCCTTACCAGTTGAGAGCATGGGGGCATCCTGTGGTGCGGTCAAGATCTAACCGATGGTTCTGCATACGCGCCGTGGCTGCTTGCACTGTGTGCCCTGCAGGACACCAAGCCCGGCAAGGCTCGCGTCATTAAATGCCTGATGGAGAACATGGCGCAGCCCAACTTCGGCGAGGAGTGCAAGGAGGAGCTGCAGAAGCGCGAGGACATGATGAAGAGCGACTACCGCTACGACATCGGCGTCTTCTCCAACTGCGAGGGCGACGTGGACATGTACTGCAAGGAGGCCAAGAGTAAGCTGCGCGGCAACGCCACCGTGCTCAAGTGCCTGGTCGACAACTTCAAGAGCCTGGCAGAGCAGTGCCAGTCAGAGATGTCGCGCGCTGTTCGCCTGGCCCTCTGGGACTACAAGCCCGGCGCAGCGCTGACCACCGCTTGCGACAGCGATGTGGAGTCGCAGTGCCCCCGGGTGAGTGCCGGCAGATTGCGCTGCCTGCGCGCTCGTGTTGTGCTTGAGGAAAGTTGTTCGGTACAAGTGGGACCTCCTGTTCACCACAAATGATCTCCGGGAAAGTTGTATTCCTGACGTTGTCCTCTTCAATCATTTCCATGTTGCAGGGCGTGCGTAGCCGCGCTGGCGCCATCTTCACCATTGGCGCCGTGGGCCGCTGCCTGTCCAAGTCGCTGGTGGAGGGCAAGCGCCTGGAGAGCAAGTGCCGCGCGCTTGTGCTGGCTGCCGCGCCTAAGGACGCCCGCGTGTACTTCGACCACCCAGAGTCCACCTCGGCGCTGATTCAGAAGATCGCGCAGGTGCAGCAGGCCGCTGGTCTGGAGTCCGTACTCGTGGACCCTGACAGCAGCACCGTCACCGTGACCGGCTGGGTGGCGCTGGCGTGCATCATTTCGCTCATCGTCGTGTTTGTTGGCGGCGCGGTGATGCTGTACAAGCGCCTGGTGGGTGCGGAGAAGCCGCACACGCTGCACATCAAGTCGGGCGACGCATAAGTGTGTGTCCGTATGGATGACAGGTGGTGATTTGGACTAGGGTACTAGAATTCTAGGATTAACACTGACTTCAGGGAGGCATGTGGATGGAGCGAATGTGAATGATGGGGCCCGCGTGCGCTTCAACATCATGTAGATTAGGATCATGCTAACCAGGGGCAACCTCCCGCTCGTAACGCAAGGCCTTACCTAGAGCGATCCGCCTGCGCCTACCCAGGTATTACTTTTGCTGACTAGTCGGACTAATTAGGGCAAAGGATTGCAGGGAGTTGGATGAGGGGATGGCGCACTGCCGCCGCAGACAGATAATGTTCAGATGACGTCATGACAAGGGAGAACTAATGCACGGAAATCAGGCAAGCTGCCATCGCGTGCCTGCGTGTCGGGACTGTTGGTGGATGTAAATACTCCCCGAGCACGTGCGGCGACTCGCCTTTCAGCTGTCAAGCCCATCTGCCGGCTTCAGCCTGGCTCGTGACCGGTCACACAACGGAAGGAAGGCAAAAGCCACGGCCCAAGTCTCAGTGCCAACGCGGGGGCTATTGAGCTTACAGTGCCCTCCACGGGAGCGACATGCGCCCACGGTACGCTATCCCAGTGCTCGTATCTTCCATCTACGCTGTAGAAATTTGCCCAAAATCCGCCGAAGCGGCACTGCGCTATCCGTGGCTCTCGCCAACGCTACGCCCCCAGTCCCCACACGCCGAAGCTATGTGTTGAGTTTGCGCCTAGAAGTCCAGAACCCCTGACTAGAACAGATGACCACTCCATTGGGGCTAGCGCTCAGACCTGACTAGTGATGGGGCCCGGGCCCGTGTCCCCGCACAATACTTGCCGCAACAATGGCAAACAACCTGCGTTTCATTCGCATTCACTAGCAAACACTTCGCTTACCACGAGACCCGCCACGCGCCCACGACCCTCCCCTGTACACTTATGTGGGCTTGTCGCCACACCCACCCTGGCCACGCCTAAACACCAACTCAGCTAATCCTTTGGGTTCAAGTATGCGAAGCCCCATCCGTTGCCCTGCGTCAATTGTGGACTAGAGTACAGATACCCCAGGCCTGCGTTCCGGCCTGCGGTGTTGCGCAAACGTCTACTGCTACACTAAAGCCCGCAAGTCCAGCGACCGCTGTCTGGAGCCGGCCATGACGCCGGCACCGTCGAGCACGCCTGTGCGCTGCTTATGCCGTGGCCGGCGCAGGCGGGAAGCCACCGAGTAGGTACAGACTGCGGAGGCAGGAGAGTTGGGCGAGCCACCAGCGTTGTCAGCGTTCAGTGCGCCTCTTTTCAAGCCGAGCAGCCGTAATCTGCAGCCCACACCCAGCCCTGTACTCTGAGCGCACCCTGACAGCTTGAACCTGCCCTTGCCCAACAAGCCCACTCGTGTTCGATGGCTTGCGCCATCCTTCGGCTGGCCCACCCCGCCTCACCTGCCGAACAGCACCACACAGGTGGTGATGGCGAAGCAGAACAGGTACAGCCCAAACGCCCACTTCTTCTCCAGGCCTGAGAAGGCACAGGGCGCGGCAGAGCTGTGTAATCAAAGTTGCCTGTTCCGGTTTCAGTCCCGGTCCCATGCTTGGCTGCCCGCATTCCCCACCTCAGCCCTCCGGATGCATCGGCCGACCCCTGGCCCTACACATTTACACGACGAAGTTGGCGGCACCTGCTGGCGCCCCAAGGATATCGCAGCTAAAAGATCACAGCACTGCCTTATGCCGCCGGCCAAGGACTTGCAGCCCACAGCAGAGGAGCCCGTGCGCATGCTCACCGGTTTTTGATGAAATCCACAGAATCAGGCGCTCAAAGAAGGGCGCCAACGCGATGGCCAGGCTGAAGCGCAGCGGCCGCACAAAGTTCTGCGGGCGCACGGGACGAGTGGGACCTGAAAAGGCAACACGTGATGCAACCGCAAAGCTCACCGTCCTCAACTTGGCGGTGCTGAGCCCTGCTGTGTCGCCAGAACCCTAGCACTGCCATACCACCCTCCTCGAGACGCAACGCCGCACCTGGAACGTCCACAGCCCGGCGTAGAAGGCCAGGAAGGCCGGCCACTGCCCCGCCCACAGCGGCGACTGGCCGGTGGCCTTCACAAACGAGATCCACGCGATGCCCAGGCAGATGCCATACGTCACATTGCTGATGAAGCCTGCAGGACAGGGCTCCTGTTGGTGCTGATGACCTCGTGGGGAGCTGCATCAAAGGTTTATCCCTAGCGCGCCATAAAGCCCAGGTGCCGCCGGCGCTGCAGGACTTAAGGCCCCCCAAGGCCCCCCAAACCCCACGTCCTCTTGGAAATCACGTAAACATTCCCCCACATTCTACATACTTTAGCTTGGAGGCTGCGAAGTGCGGGTGAGCGGCCAGGCACCGTCGACACGCGGTGTCGTTCAAGCAACTCACCGTAGGACGCGAACGCGCCCATGCCAAGCTGCGCCAGCTTATCCTTGTCAAGCTTATCGCCCAGAAAAAAGTGTTTGATGCGCCCCAGAATGCCCTTGGGCGCGGCAGCTGCCGCAGTGCGGTCTGCATCAGCCGCGGCCAGGCTCGTTGGGGCTGCTGGAGCTGGCGCGGGCGGGTTCGGCGTGGGCGTCAAATTCGGCTCTGGCGCTGCTGCGCCGGAAGCGGTGCTGAATGTCCGCGTACTACCACGAGCACTCGCACTTGACCAGAGCGACTCCACTGGCAGCGCAGGGTGCTGCAGTGCGCGCGACCATCGGGCGTTGCCGACCCGGCGGGCTTGTGAAGTCACAGGCTGGGGCCGAAGCGCTTGCATGGTTGCAAAGCTTCTATCTGATGAGCAAGGGATTCTTTCAATCGTCGAAGCCTTCTGTTTTGCCGCGATTGATCGCGCGCGATGGCGATTGGAAGGTTCTTCTCCAGGTCTGCTCCTTGAAGCATGCACATTCTGCTCAACTGCTGCAAATAGTACTGTCGCGACCCCCTGTTTTTGAGGAAGTTTGGAACCCAGCAGCTTGCCACCATGACCAAGAAGATTTGCATTATCTGCACGAGCTGCGATAAGATTGGCGATCCGGCCGAGGCAACCGGCGCCTGGGTGAGTGGCGAGCGGCGAGCGGCGCGGCGACCGGCCGGCAGCAATTGCGCAGAGTACAGCCGGCCTTCCGACACTGCCAGCGCCCCGCTGAAACTTTCAGTAGACGGTGGCGTTGGACTGCGGGTGCCAGCTTTTACAAACAGAGGCGGTGTCGACGCAATTCCGGGCACGAACAGCCCCACGGCCAGCCCAACACGGCCGACACCGCCGAGCCGCTGGTCAGGCCCCCGAACCCCGGCTGCCGCCCTCACACCACACCACCACATCACCGTGCCTGGAAACCAGTACCTAATGCTTGCTCGCTGCGGGCCGGCCTGTCGTTATTCGCATCCCATAGCCCCTGACTCCCGCCGCATCTCCTGAATGAACCCCTCAATCCCCCCGCCCGCTCCCCTGCCCTCCCCTCACCGGCCAGGCGGAGGAGATTGTGGCCCCCTACCGCGTGTGGCAGAAGCACGGCTACTCCGTCACCATTTCCTCCATCAAGGGTGGTGAGGTTCCCATGGACCAGGCTAGCCTGGAGCCGCCCTTCCTCAACAAGGAGGTGAGGGAGGGGGGGGCACCGGCTGACAGGCACAAGGCAGGGGGACAGAGTAGCGGCGTCAGGGCCTGGTGAATGGTGAAGGTACTGCCGCTGTCAAGGGAGCGAGGCTGCACGTGGAAGCGAGGTTAGGGCAGGACGCAGCAAGCTTGACCAGCGGCAATTGAAGGAGCGGCCGGGGCCGCTTCTTGTGACACCAGTCCTGCGTCCACCCGCAACCCTTGTTTTGACTCCCCCCCTTTCCGCGCGCCTGCCCTCCTGTTACCCAGGTGGAGGACTTTCTGCTTGATGGTGAGCATCACAGCGGGATGGAGCGGGACGGGCAGCACAGAGGGGGGTCCCGGCGAGTCAGCGGGCTCAGAACCGCCGACGCTTGCGTCCGTGCCCCCCCCCCTCGCTCCCTCCTCGCTCTCCCTCCCCCGCCCCCCCCCCCGTGCGTTCGGTTTACATTGGGATTGGTTTTACAACCTCACGACCCGACCATGCCTGCAAGCCGGCAACCCTCCGTCTCCACCCGTACGCACATCGCCTTCTCCTCCAAATAATTACCGGTATGCCTGGGCCCCGTTGCCGCTCCCCAGACGATGCCATGAAGGGTCTGATGGAGAGCACCCCCCTGGCCGACATCAAGGCCGCCGACTTCGACGCCTTCTTCCTGGCGGGCGGCCACGGCACCGTGGGCGACTTCCCCAACGACCCCAACCTGATCGCGCTGCTGGAGGCGGCGGCGGTGAGGCGGCAGGGGGCAAGGGCGGGGGGGGGGGCAGCTGGGGGAGGGCGCAGGGAGGACGGATGAGAAGTCGGGCAGGCGTACAAAAGGCAGCGGCTGGGCGGGCTGCATTGGTGTGGTGCCCGGTCGATAGATGCGTGGGGCGGACCACGTCATCATCCCCAACCCCAAAAAGGATGTTGAATAGACGACCCACGCAAATGCCCTCACCACACTCTCGCTCTTTCTCTCCACGCCGCGCCTCTACCGCGCAGGCCGCCGGCAAGGTGATCAGCTCCGTGTGCCACGGCGCCGAGGGCTTTGTGAACGTCAAGGGGCCGGACGGCAAGCCGCTGGTGGCGGGCAAGTGAGTCGCGCGCTGTTGCTGGGCGGGTTGCGGCTGTGGTGCTGGACTTAGGCCTGATTTGCGTGCGGGCTTTGGAGCCCATGTTACAGTCCCTCCCTCTTGTTGCTGAGTACCAGTACGTCCCTTGCTGTTGACGCGCAACAGGTGCGTCACCTGCTTCACCGACAAGGAGGAGTACGCGGTGGTGAAGGAGAAGGTGAGGGAGAGAGGGCTGGCTTCGGCTCCAAATTAGGTTAGGGGACGAGCGACTGCTCACCAAGCGCGGCCCGGAATAGCGTAGGAACCACATAGGCACGGTCCCCTGCGGCAGGTGGCGGAGCAGGAACGGGTGGGGCAAGGGGCTTTGGCGGCTGGGTGGCGCCGTATAAGATGGCGCCTGGTGCGGTCCCAGGCGCCGCCACCAGGCGGGGGGGGGGGGGGTTACTGTGAACCAATCCCGTAGGGAAACAGAAGCGCTGCAAGGAGAAACTGACGCCGCAATTGCGAGCTACTGCACATCACCGTAGGTTGTCGGGCGAGCTTGGGCAGCGTGGCGACAGGTGGACGTAGCAGTCCAGAGCGGCTCCGAAGTCATGTCAGTAGTGCGAGCCGCGCGCGGACCCCATCGCCCGACTATTTGCAACCCCAAATTAACATACTCACCTAAGGTCGGATGGAGCAGCGCCAGGTAGAAGCGTCCAGCAGCGAGGCGCGACGGACATGTGAGGGATGGCAAGGCGGCGAGCATGAGTGGCTGTCGCGGAAGTAGTGTAGCAGGGCAGGACAAAGTCTACGCTAAGGCTAGGAGATCCCGCGCGCGGCTCAAGAAGTAGTGAAAGAGGAAGAGAGGAGGGGAGGGTCAGTCGCTGTTATAGGGCAGGGCGGGATGGGGCAAGGCGGCATGGGTCGGGAGGCGAAACGGTCAGCGGGCGAGGGGTGACGGGGGGCGATGGAGGGGATGCGAGCAGGGCGCGGGCCGCCGAACGGCTCCCTCGCTACCCTGCCGCTGAGGACGCGCACATGCATGAGTGCGCGCCCAGGGGATGCATGGACGTGGGAACGGGAGTGGGCGCATGGAGGGGGGGGGCTGTCTGCGACACAGCCGTGGCGATCCATCCCAGCAGCCTCACACCCTCTCATCGCACTGCACGCCCTGTGCCCCGCAGCTGGTTCCCTTCCTGCTGGAGGCCAAGCTTCGCGAGCAGGGCGCGCGCTTCGAGGCGGCCAAGGAGCTGTGGGCGCCGCACGTGGTGGCCGACCACAAGCTGGTCACGGGTGAGCCGGGGCGGCGAGGGGCGGCGAGGGGCAGCGCGGCGCGGCGAGGGGGCACGGAATGGCAGGAACGGGGGGTGGAAGGCTAGAGCATTGGGAACGGGGCAAGCAGGCAACGGGGCTGTATAGGGAGGGTTGTGGGTACCAGCGCAAGCTAAGCCAAAACCAACCAGCGGGGAGGGCGTCCACGGGCTGACCAGGCAGCGGGTGCTGGCGCAGGTGCAGGTGCTGG
Source organism: Chlamydomonas incerta (assembly GCA_016834605.1). NCBI lineage: Eukaryota > Viridiplantae > Chlorophyta > Chlorophyceae > Chlamydomonadales > Chlamydomonadaceae > Chlamydomonas > Chlamydomonas incerta. The sequence continues at coordinate 37,379 of JAEHOC010000085.1, forward strand.
GAGGTGGTGCCACTGCTGGTGGTGATGAAGTGTGGCGGTCCTATGGCCCCCAGCCCCGACGCCCGACACTCGCCGCTTTACCCCCGTGCCTCCGCACAGGTCAGAACCCGGCCAGCTCCGCCGCCGTGGCCAAGCTGGTTGCGGAGGTGCTCAGCAGCTGACAAGCACCCGTACCGGCAGTAGCAGGCGCAGGCGCAGAGAGGGCGGATGGGGTAGCTGTAGCCGGCATGGATGGCGTTGGCCTGGGCGGTGGCAGCGGCTTTGCAGACCTGATGTATGCGCTCAACACCAGCCGGGCCGCGGAGGAGATGGAGCGGGCGAGGCTGGCCGCGGCTGTAGCAGCACGGGCCATGTTCGAGGAGGTGGCTGCAGCAGCTGCATTAGCAGGTCAGCCGCAGCGCTCGCAGCAGGGCCACGGCGAATGGGTTCCGGCCGCGGCCACGCCTGGGCCAGGCGCCAGTGCCCAGCAGTGGTGGGCAGGAGCAGGAGCCGCAGGAGGACCGGCGGCGGCCGACCACGGCGCTGGGCCGATGGACGTGTGCGGCGGCTCGCCAGGGCATTTAGCGCGTGATGCGTCTTGCATGGGGCGGTGATATTTGCAGCGGCGGAGTGTGTGGGTGTGCGCTCGAAATGCGGGTATCCGGAGCGACAGGCGCGCCATCAGACACAATGAGGGGTGGAGGGAGCGCACGCCGCTGCCGCCGCTGCAGTAGGCAGAGCTTTAGCACTCGGGCCCTTGGCCGAAATGGTTTTGGGGGAGACGACCAGGTGATTGATGCAGTATTTGCGTGGTCGGCGCCAATTCTTGTCCATGTGCCGTGATGTGCCGCAGTTGCTTGCATAGCGTTTACGATGCTGCACGTGTGCTGTTTGGGGTATTCAGTGCATTCGTTGCAGAACCGTTGCCTTTTCAACTTTCCCTGGACGGTGCAGTGATGCAGGTCGTGCAGGTCTTTTGAGGACGCATGGCAGCAGGTATTATTCGGTGACAGCGACGGGGCTGTGGACACACTATTTGGCACGCCCTGGCTTCGGCGCGCCCATCCTTTTATTCTTTGTACGGGATGCTTACCAGTACCATGTGCGAAATCCGAAATCCAGGGCGCTCGAGCACTTTCCTTGTGAGCTTGCGTCTTACGCATCACTGTCTCTCCTGAGGCCACACTGGAGATCCCTGGCGCAGTGGCGGGCCCAACCAGCGGGGGATCCGTGTGCTCCAATGTGAGGACAGCCACAGGGCACGCTCGGAGGGAGCGGGAACCATGCAGACCCGGCCAATGCTTGCCCGATGCATTTCTGCCAACGGACCGCGTGTACGTGCCTCCGCTTCGCCACCGACAACCGACAACCTGGAACCTCAGACATTTGGACGTGCAAAAGGGTGCGGCAGGCACCAAGCGCACAATGCCAGCGCCGTGAGTAACAATTACTCATTATTCGCGGCTCGCCAAGCTAATCTGCCAGGTTGGCGGCAAACCAGGGCGCTGGTTCGGTAATCTGGGATGCCGAGGCGGGGTGTTCGGGACCTAGCCACCGGAGCTGTCCCCCTCCAAGCCCTTCGCTTGCTGAAGTGGGGTAGGAGCGTCGGCCCTCAAATGACGAGAGGTTTCGACCCTCTAGGCGAATTGCTATGCTGCTTCGTGCCGGCAGCGTGCGTGCGTTCTAGGGGTCGTGCTTCGGGGCTGCTCTGCAACGCGGCGATGGCGTCATGCTGCATTGGAATGCTTCCTGAGTCGAGAGTTGAAACCTGTAAACAGGGTTTGAAGGTTACAGGATTACTTAACCCGGAGCTGGTCTCTCGTTGCACAGCAAACCGCAGCGAGTACGGTCGTCCGCAATTGGCGACCGGCTTGTACTTAACCCTTTGCTCTTTCGAGCAGCACATCGTCGTGCTTTTTAAACAGGACCTCCACCAAGTCATTTGACTTGTGAACCCTGTCAGCGCATACGGCTTCGCATTGCTTTGCCAATCTTTTGCCGGCGTCAAAGCATTTAGCTTGCCACCATGACGAAGAAGATTTGCATTATCTGCACATCGTGTGACGCCATTGGCGAGCCGGCCGAGCCCACCGGCGCCTGGGTGAGCCCCGATGACGATGCAAATGCGGCCTCGGCCGTTCTCCTGACACTGTCAGCGACCCTCTGACACCTAGTCACGTACAGTTGTTATCGAGTCATGTATGCACCTGCTTCAAGGGGGCAGTTGCGGTCATTGTAGTTCAGATGCTTCGATTATCCGTTTTCGCTTGGATGCCACTGTTTCTGGCCTCCACCGCAGCAGGGACACCTGATACTCCTGTCCTGCTCCCCCAGCAAGGGAAGGAACTCAAATCCTCCCTCAACTTGAAGAGCTCCCCAGCTCCAACCTCTCAACGCCTTCCCCCGGCCCTCCGCCTCCCCTCCCCTGCCCTCCCCTCACCGGCCAGGCGGAGGAGATTGTGGCCCCCTACCGCGTGTGGCAGAAGCACGGCTACTCCGTCACCATCGCCTCCATCAAGGGTGGCAAGGTGCCTCTGGACCAGACCAGCCTGGCGCCGCCCTTCACCAACAAGGAGGTGAGGGCGCCCAGGTTGCCGGGATGTCGGGCGCGCAGCAGCCAGCAGGGAAGGCGTTCCTAGGCTGGCCTTAGCGGCGCGGCTGGCCGCAGTAGTGGTGGCGTGCAGTTGATGAGCACGCGTGTGTTAGAAGCACGGCTATGTGGCAGGTGGAACGTTGTGGTGTCCTGGACACCGTTGTGGTGTCCTGGACACCACTCCAGCTCTCGACCAAGCGCTCACTAGCAACGCGCTGCCCGCCCGTCCAAACGAGTGCTGCCATGTCGCCCCCGCTCTGCCCACAGGTGGAGGAGTTCCTGGACGATGGTGCGTCGAGTGGGGGCTGGCGCCGGCGGGTGGAGGAACCGGGCGGGATTGGCAACGTATGGAAATGATTCGCTCATCACTACACTCAGCTGCCCGGCACAATGATGTAGTGATGAGCTAAACCCGTTTTTGCACCACACCGTATTGCCCTTGCGCAGAGGCGGCCTTCGCTGGTCTGGTCGCCAGCACCCCGGTCGCCGACATCAAGGCCGCCGACTTCGACGCCTTCTTCCTGGCGGGCGGCCACGGCACCGTGGGCGACTTCCCCAACGACCCCAACCTGATCGCGCTGCTGGAGGCGGCGGCGGTGAGGCGGCAGGGGGAAGGGGGGGGTAGTTTTTTTCCAGAAACCGAAGCGAATCGACCAAGAGAACCCAAGCCCAGCCCAGAGCGCGGAGGTGGTGTGGCCTCAACCTTTGGGTCTCGGGCGCCCTTGACCTTGAATCTTCAGTCTTGTCGACGTTGTTGTTGGTAGCCGTGGATGGCACCCAGGCTCGCGCGCGCACGTCCCCACCCCGTTAGCTAAATTGCGCGATTCAATCGGGGGGCAGCTGGGGGAGGGCGCAGGCGGGTGTGTGTGTGTGTGTGTGAATACCATCCCAAGCTAAACCATGCGGGGGGGCATGAGAAATGGGCATGTCATGATCCCTACCCATCCCTACCTACGCAACGGCCCCACCCACCCACACAACACACATTCCCTCTCCGCGCCGCGCCTCCGCCGCGCAGGCCGCCGGCAAGGTGATCAGCTCCGTGTGCCACGGCGCCGAGGGCTTTGTGAACGTCAAGGGGCCGGACGGCAAGCCGCTGGTGGCGGGCAAGTGAGTCGCGCGCTTTTGCTGGGCGGGTTGCGGCTGTGGTGTTTGACATAGCTTGGTGTGCGCTCGGGCTTTGGAGCCCATGTTGCAGCCAGTCCATGTCATTGCTGAATGCCGGTACGTCCCTTGCTGTTGACGCGCAACAGGTGCATGACCTGCTTCACGGACAAGGAGGAGTACGCGTCGGGGAAGGACAAGGTGAGGGCGAACTGTACCGTGCGTGGGTATGTGTGTGTTTGTGTGTATCCCCTGTCTGCTATAGCGCAACCACGCGCTAACGCCAGTGACCGCGCGGGCCCCCACATGTTCGCCTGGCCCGAGCAGCCAGGCGCTACAGCCCACCCTGCCCAGCCCTGCGCACGGCCCACCCGCCGCCCCGAACCCCTCCACCTCACCCGCCTCCTCACCCCGCCCTTGCCCGCTCCACGCACCGCACGCCCTGCCCCGCAGCTGGTTCCCTTCCTGCTGGAGTCCAAGCTGCGCGAGGAGGGTGCCTTCTTCGAGGCGGCCAAGGATCTGTGGGCGCCCCACGTGGTGGCCGACAAGAACCTGGTCACGGGTGAGGCGGCCGCTGGGGCGGGGCGGAACAGGAAAAGAAGGGGGGTGGGTGGGTTGTAAACACCAGCCCAATCTAAGTGGGAAGCTAGAGCATTTGGAACGGGGGAGGGAGGCAACGGAATTGTGCAGGGACCAGGGCGCTCTTTGTGCGTGCTCGCGGTTCTCGGTCGTGGCGGCCGCACATTTGCACAATGTTGAGGCCCAGCCGCATTGCTGATGTCCTCCCTTGGGTTTGGTAGGATGGCTTAGCTCGGCACCCCCACGGCCCCACCCTGCCTCAAAGTTCCACTGTGTCTGCTGTACTATTCCAACTACCGACACCAAATCCAGTAAGCCCCCTGCCTGCTTCTTGCCTCCCCCGCACACAGGCCAGAACCCTGCCAGCTCCTCCGCCGTGGCCAAGCGGGTGGTGGAGGTGCTCAGCGCCTAACGGCCGTACCCGCAGCCGCGTCGGCAGTGCCAGGAGGACTGAAGGCACAGGTGTGGTCAAGTGGCAGCGGCGGGCACGCGGCTTCGACAGCAGGCGGTGCGCTGGAGTGCTCAATGCGGCGCGGTGGACGGCAGTTGGACGCGAGGAGTGGGGACAGCTGTCGCCGAGTCAGCTGCAAGTCCAGGCACGCCTGGTGGCTGAGGGCAGTGTCACCGCTGCCGCCACCACTACCACCATGTTCGGACGGAAGATCTGCACTCGCTTACTTGAGGGGTTTGCATTCGGAGTGATTTCGGAGACTGCAGCATACCGTTTGTGCGACGGGCGCCTGTGGTTGCCGTGTTCCGTGGTCGTGCTGAGCGTGGGTGTTGTGCGTGTGAGTTGTTTCTGGCATTCAAGAGCATGCATTAAGTGTTCTTTCGTATGCAACAATTGCTGAGGACGCCCGGCTGTTGACAAGGCATGGCTGAAGGCGTGGTCAAACATCCAGGAGACACGCCTCAGGGTTTGGCACGCCCGACTCCTCGAGAGCGCTCCCATCCATCCTGTAAGATCATCGTTCAGTATTTCTTGCGTACACTTCAAGAGCCCCTCAAACAATCAGACATTCGAGCAGCGGGAGGCGTACCCGGTTCGGGAGCCACAGAAAATAACCCGAGTCGCTGAGTCAAGCTCAACGCGCTGGTTGCTCATTCACAATCGCGCTATCACCTTATCTCCACACACGTTCATTACCTATTGAACGCGCCAAGTCCAGCCCCGGATACAGCCCAAATTCGATTCTACTTGTGCGACACGAAAAGTCGCTGGTAGCAATTGGAACGAATAATTCAAGTACAAAAGGATGTACAGCTGTCATCGAGCTCACGATTTGGCCTCGCTGTGTTGGGCGCCAGCCCCACGACCAGCAGCCACGCGCCGCCCGCTGACGCCAGCCTGAGCGCTGGCGTCTGGATGGGCGCGCAGGGCCTCTCCGGGCCTCACGAATCCGGGCCTCAGCAGCAGCAGCAGCAGCAGCAGCAGCCTGACGTGATGGAGAAGGGGCAGCAGCAGGAGGCGCAGCAGCAGCAGCAGGCCTCGGGCCTCTCACGGGAGGAGGTCCAGCGGAGAGCCGAGGCGCTAGCTTGGGAGGTGCTGGTGCGGGGGCTGCGGGAGGCGACGGCAGGCACCAAGCCCGGGCGCCGCGGCAGGCACCGCAACGGTGTGGAAAGCGAGGATGGCGGTGGCACGGGCGCGTCGGGCGACGGGGTGGCCGCTGATGCGGATGCAGACAACGGCCGCGGCGGCGGCGGTGGTCCGCAGCCGCGTCCACACCAGGTGAGGTGCCGGTCGACTCTTGCCGAGCGGCCAGCCAGCTCACCGTGATGCACGAGTTGCCCGTCAGCAAACAATGTGCCATCACGAGGGCTTTACTGGTGCAGCGCCTGCTGGCTTTCCAACCGTTGCCAACTCCCAACTCCCTGCCCTACCCCTCCGCCTCCGCAGGTGGAGGCGGTGGCGGCGCTGCTGTCCGCGGTGTACTGGGACCCGCTGCGCCCGCCCGACGCGCCGCCGGCCAACTACCTGCTGCAACACTCGACCGGCAGCGGCAAGAGCTTCACCATCGCCGCGCTGGCCACGGCGCTGGCGGGCTGGCGCGACGGCGGCGGCGGCGGCTTCGGCACCGTGCTGGTGCTGAACGACCGGCTGCAGCTGGACCTGCAGCTGGGCGCCTGCGTGGAGGCGTTCTGGAGGGGTGGGTGCGGGTGGGTGCGTGGGTGCGACGCGGTTTTGCTGCGGTTTTGCTGCGGTTTTGCTGGCGGCTTGCTGTGGAGTTGCTGCGGGGTTGATACGGGTTGCTGTGAGGTTGCTGCGGTGTGTTAGAGGCAGCAAGGCGGAGGCTCCTGGCGGTATGCTGTCTGGGCTTGTTTCTTAGCATGTCGCAGAGGCTTCTTCACTTGGTGACCCAGCGCAGCAATGGCACCCCGACCTACGCCTTCATAATCATGCATGAAACCCCCGGGGCCCCCGCACGCGCAGGCAACGGCCGGCCGCCGGGCGGCCTGCGCCGCGCCGCCACCACCCGCGAGCTGGCGGGCTTCCTGGCGGCGCCGCCGGGCAGCCCCGGCCGGCCCGCCGTTGTGCTGACCACGGTGCAGAAGCTGGCCACACTGTGGCGGGCGCGCGGCGGCCGGGTCGGGGCCGGGGCCGGAGGTGGTGGGGGTGGTGGAGGGCGTGCAGGAGGCAGGAAGGGTCAGGCCGCCATGGGCGGGGAGGCGCCACTGGTGAGCAGGGGGAGGGCGAGGCGCCGGGGGCAGGGGAAGGGAGGAGCTTGGTACGGGCATTCGTGGTTGATTTTGGTGAAGGGGCGGGCGAGCTGGGCGAGCATGCCGGGCACGCAGGCCTTGTTCAGCTCGTACTTCATGCTTACACGTGGCCATGTGTGCATGGACAGCAGGGGCCGGCAGGGGACGGCAGCTGGCTTACAGCGCGGTGGTCGATTATTCTGCACCCCTGCACATGCACAGACCAAACACAAACCAACCCTGCAATCACTCCCGCAGAGCCGCATCGCGGTGATCGCGGACGAGGCGCACCGCCACCACGGCCACGGCACCACCGACCAGATCCACCAAATCCTGGCCGGGGCGCTGGCGGCCGGCGGCTGTAGCATCGGCAGTAGCAGCGAGGCGGCGGAGGAGACAGCAGTAGCAGCAGCAGCACCGGGGCCAGGGTCGCGGGCGGCAGCTGCTGCGGCTGCAGCCGCTGCGGTGGGCGGCGGGAGCCGGAGGCAGGCGCCGAAGTCGCGGCCGCAGCAGCGGCGGCAGCCGCGGGGGGTCACGTACGCGGGATTCACCGCCACGCCCTCCCCCAAGGTGAGCCCCCGACCCGCGGCATGCCCAACAACTCACAAAAGCAGCGTGTTCAACAGCCCACAACACCTGCCTGCCTAAGAACCTACAGACAACAGCTGCCTGCCTAAGCGGAAGTCCACTGTGGCCCCAGGTAGCCGCCATGGGCGGCTGCTGTAGTGCCTTGTACGGGCGGGCCCAGCCTGCTGCTGCCGGCCCGCACCCCAAACCCTACTCCCGTCATCGGTGACGCCAACCGACTGATCTGCTGCGACGACCTGTCAACATCATCTCACCTCGATTCATCATGCATGCCCCCCCCCGCATGCGCAGGCCCTGGAGCTGTTCGGGGTGGCGACCGAGGTGCCGGAGGGCGGGAAGGAGGAGGGTGCGGACGCCGCGGGCGGCGCCGGTGCTGGCGCTGGTGGCAGTGGCGGTGGCGGCATTGAGGCCGCGCTGGGACTAGAGGCAGACGGCGGCGGCTCCCGCAAGGCGGGGTCGGGCGGGGCCGCGTTGCTGTATACGCCGTACCACGCCTACACCATGCGCAACGCCATCCAGGTACGTGTGCTACGACACAAGGAAAACAGAATAAAGCCTGTGGGCATGTGTTTGAAGGATCACAAGGGCAACAATGTATGTGTGTACCGTCTGCGTGTGTGCGCCCAGGACGGCTTCGTGCTGGATGTGCTGCGCTCCTACACCGCCGTCACGCCGCGGCTGCAGCTGGCGGCGGCGGCGGCGGCGGCGGGGACGGCGGCGGGGCCAGCAGGCGCCACGGGCGACAGAGGAGCGCAGGAGCAGTGGGGCGGCGAGGCCGAAGCAGAGGAGGCGGCGGCCCAGGAAGATGAGGGCGGCGGCGGCGGCGGCGGTGTGGCGGAGGAGGTGCTGGTGGAGGCGGCGTCCAACAGCCGGGAGGTCGTGGAGCGCAAGGTGGGGGCGTGCGTGCGTGCGTGTGTGAGTTTGCGTGTGTTGGACACGTTGGCGCTGGCGCCCACGCGGCGAGGCCTTAGGGTTAGGGTAGGCTCGAGGCGGGCCTTCCCGGGCGGCGGGGGCACCCACCTGCTGTGCCGCGAGGCGCCAGTGCCCACGCCCAACCGTCCGCATGGATGGCTACCCCGCCTTTTATGCATGCGGCTTGGGTTGGGATTGGCTCCGCCCCATACATACATGGGAATTTCGTGTGTGTCCTCTGACACGCCCCCGCAGGCCGCCTACATCGTGCAGCGCTTCCTGGCGCTGTGGCGCGCCGCCTCCGCCGCCGGCTACCGCTGCCTGCGGGGCATGGTGGTGGCGCGCAGCCGGCAGCACGTGGCCTGGTACACGCAGGTGTGCGGGCGTGTGCGTGTGCATGTGTAGGAATGTGGACGTTTGTATGTATGTGTGCGTGTGTGGGCGGGCGGGGGTTTTCCCCGTATCCCCATCCTAAGCCCGAAATCCCGGACCCACCACACATTCACACCTCACCCACCCGCCCACCCGCCCGCCCGCCTACCTGCACAGGCGCTGCGCCAGGCTGTGGAACAGGAGCCCGAGTTCGGCCAACTGGAGGGTGCGTGCGTGTGTTTGCGCGTGTTTGCATGGGGGGATTTGTGCCGCAGACACTGGCGGTTTTGGCGCCAACGAAATGCCGATTCGGTGTCGTGTGCACGTGTGTGCGGACCAGCAGACTCGACCTTGTCCCCCGCACTTGCGCTCCCCACCTCGCAGAGGCCGCGGCGGCCGCCGACCCGTCTGACGCCGCCGCCGCCGCACGCGGCCCCTCAGTGTACGGCGCGTTCAGCGGCGCCGTACAACTGCCGGCGGCTGAGCTGGCGGCGCTGCGGCGGCGGCTGGGCCAGCAGCGGCTGGAGCGGTGGCGGCGCTGGCGGGCTGGGCTGCAGGGCGGGCAGCAGGGCGCGGGCGATGTCGAGATGGAGGAGGAGGAGGATGGGCAGGAGGATGGGCAGGAGGAAGGGGAGGGCGGGCGGCAGCAGCGGCGGCGGCGGCCGGCAAAGCGGCGGTGGCAGGAGGACTTGCCGGCTAGCGCGTGGGACACGGCCCTGGCGCATCTGGACGAGGGGGCTGAGGAGGAGGAGGCGCAGCAGGCTGCGGATGAGGCGAAGCAGGCGCATCCGCGGCAGGGGTGGCGGCGGCGGCGGCGCGGCCAGGCGAAGGGCGACAGCGAGGAGGAAGAGGAGCGCGAGGCCGGGTGCGAGGAGTCCGAGGACGAGGAGGAGGACCAGGAGGGAGGCAGCAGCAGCGGCAGTGCCAGTGCCAGCGCTGGTGTCAGTGACAGCGAGTATGAGCATGAGGAGGAGGAGACAGAGGAGTCGGAGGAGGAGGAGGGCGCGACGTCAGTCGGCGCCGAAGAGGACGAGGAGGACGAGGACGACCAGCAGGAGCAGGTGGAGGAGGTGGACGGCGGCGGCACGCGGCGCCGCGGTGCTCGCCTTGGCCGCCGCCGCCTTGCGGACAGCGCACTTCCCCACGTGGACGACCCAGGGGGGAGCGGCGGCGACGGCAACGGCGGCGGCGGCAGCGGCTGCTTAGAAGGAGAGAAGGAGGGCGGGCGCGGAGCCGCCGCCGCCGCGCGCAAGCGGCCACGGCCGTGGAGGGAAGGCTCCTTGACGCTGACGGGCGCGAGCGCGGGCGACGGCCTCAGCGGCCTGAGCTCGGGGGCGGCGGTAGCGCCTCTTGGGGGCGGTGCTGCTGCGGGTGCTGCTGCTGCGGGTGGCGACGCTGCTGCCGGCCCTGGGACATCCCTGTTCGGCCCTGCCGACAGCAGCGCCGGCGCGGCTGCCGCCGCCGCCGCCGCCAACGCAGCCGGGGCCGCGCACGGGCACGCGCCCGCGGTGCGGCGCCAGGCCAGCCGCCTCACCGTGACCTCGCGCGCCGCCGCCGCACCAGGCGACAGGACGGAGGCAGCTGCAGAGGCGGCGGTGGCGGCGGCAGATGAGACAGGCGGCGGCGAGGAGTCAGCAGCGCCAGAGGACGCTGCTTGCCCGGATGGCCTGGATGGCGAGCCTGGCGGCAGTAGCAGGCGCAGTTGCAGGCCCCGGCGTCTCACCCGCGCCAGCTCCTCCACGGCAGTAGCAGGCCTAAGCGCCGCGCAGCCGCAGCAGCAGCAGCAGCGGTCGCAGGTGAAGCCGGATGCGAAGCGAGAGGACGCAGGGACGGGCGAGGAAGAGGAGGCCGAGGCGGCGGAAGAGGTCGTGCTGGTGCCGGTGACGGAAGCAGAGCTCAACGGTGGAGGCGGCGGCGGCGGGCGCGGGGCGGCGGGCGCGGACCCCCGCGCCGCCCGGCTGCTGGTGGTGTGCAGCAAGTATGAGACGGGGTACGACGACCCGCGGCTGGGGGCGCTGTTCATCGACAGGTGGGCGGGCGGATGGGTGTGGGTGTGGGTACGTGTGTGGGTACGTGTGGGCGTGTGTGTGCTGCCTCCCGTGCCATCTATCCCGCAACCACCCCGCAGACCCCTGCCGTTGGGCCTCCACTGCCGCACTGTCGCCGGGCCCCCCTTTCGATTCGTCACAAGCAGTCAACCACCGCGTTTCCAACCACCCTTGCAACCCACCCCAACCCGCCCCCGCCCGCGCAGGACGCTCACTGGCTCCCGCGCGGTGCAGGTGCTGGGGCGGCTCAACCGGCCCGGCCCGGGCCTGGGCAAGGCGCCGGCGCTGCTGGGCGTGGTGGACTTTGTGAACGGTGTGGGCGCGCTGCGGGAGGCCTTCGAGGAGTTCTACGACGTCACCTACCTGCACACCGGTGGGCTTAGTGTTGATGGGCTCAGGTGGGGTGAGCTTGTCTCACTCCTCCTTAAGAAACGCGGGCACGTGTGCTTCGCGTAGGTATTATTATTGTTTTTGTTCCTATATCATAAGTAGAATAATAATACGTACGCGACTTCGGCGCGGGGGTGGCCCCGGGGGCGCAGAAAGGGTTGCAAGGATGGTTGGAAAAGCAGCACAGGATGCAGACGAATTTGTTATTCAATCGGGGCGGGCGCGCGCCAGCTCGTTGTCCCTCCGTGGAGCTGATAGCGCCCACTGCCCGTGCGTATGCTTATTTGAGTGTTTGCGTGTGCGCTGCTCGCGGGGTCATCAATGCTTGTTTGCTGATGTTGCTTCTGATGCTGCCGTCACCCCACCCCACACCTCACCGGCATGATGCCACCCAGGCAAGCACGCTCGGCGGCTGCGGCAGGAGCGGCAGATGGAGCGCGCGCTGTGCCGCGTCCTGGAGGCCCTGCAGCCCGCAGCCGACCGGGCCGCCGCCGCCGCCGCTGCTACTGCTGCTACAGCCAATGGCGCCAACACCAGCGCTACAGCCGCAGCCGCAGCCGGCGGAGGCGGCGGCGGCAACCTGATGGCGATGGGCGTGCGGGAGATGGCGGCGGCGGCGGCGGCGCACCTGCCGCCCGAGTCGCGGCGGGCGCTGGAGGCCGACCTGGGCGCCTACGTGTCGCTGGCGGCGGCCCTGCGGCTGGAGCTGCCAGAGCTGCCGCACGTGTTCGCCGCAGCGCTGCTGGCGCGGGTGGGCGTCGGGGCGGGGTGGTGGGGTGGGAGGGGTGGGAGGGGGGCGGGGGGAAAACAGGGGCAGGACAGCCATGCGTGTTAGAGAGCACAAGGAAAACACGTGCGTGTGTGCGTGATGTGTTTTGCGTATAATACAGTCTGGCGCGGCACAGATGGATTGCGTTGATACCCCTTCGCTTGGCCCCATCTTCCCGGCAGCTGGTGGCGGACCGCGAGGCGCGCGAGCGGCAGGCGGCGGCGCTGGGCCTGGCAGCGGCGGCGGCGGCGGCCGCAGGCGGCGAGGACGAGGATGCGGACGCAGCTGGCCTCGGAGCCGGGGGCGCGGCGGCGGCCAAAGCGCTGTCAGCGGTGCAGGTGCGTCAGTGCGTCAGTGCGTGTGAACACCAAACTTCGTGGATGGGATGGGATGGGTGCGATCGGGGCCCAGCAGGGGCTGCGATGTCAGCCCAGGGGGCAGCGAGCTGAGATTGGATGAGCCGCACCTGATGCATCGTGAGGGAGGTATCCCGGTGAGTGCTGTCAGCGGCAGTAGTGCTGTCCCAAACCCCGCTGCTGACCTGGCGGCCCCCTGCCGCACGTGCGCACGCCGTAGGTGGCTGTGTGTGAGTTGGAAGAGACGTTCAGTGGGGCAATCTGCCTGGCCGGCCCCTCGCCGCTGGGGCTACTGCCGACTGCGGCAGGAGCAGCAGGAGCAGGAGGACCAGTAGCAGGCGCAAGGGAGGCCGATGGGGATCGGGGGGAAGCCGGGGCAGGGCAGGGAGCAGCAGGCCTGGCGGGCACAGCCGGGGGTGTCGTGCTGGGAGGGAGGGGCTTCCTGGCTGCTTCGCTTGCCCGCGGCAGTAGCAGAAGCAAGAGCATTGGCGGCAGCAGCACAGCACCGGCTGCGTCTGCTGCAGCCGCCGGCAGCAGCACTGCCTTGTCGCGCTTTGGGCTGGCGGCGGCGGCCTCGGCGCCGCTGCGGGGCCGGCCCATCGGCGGCGCGGGCAGTAGCCGGCGCGGCGGCAAGGGCGGGCGCGGCGGTGGCGGCAGTAGCAGCGCTGACCCCCGGGCCGCGCTGGACCGCAAGGTCCGCAAGAACCGGCCCATCTCCGAGGTGGGTGTGCTGCTGAGGCAAATGCAGCTGCAGGGGGAAAACCCTGGCCGGGCGGAACCGTAGGAGGTCCCGCGGCCGTTGGTGGGGCGTCAAGTATGGTACTAGCCGCCAGTCCGCCACCCGCCCACCCACCAACCCAACCACCAACTGCTGCCGTACCCGTACTCAACAGGTGATTGCCGCCGCCAACGCCGCACTGGACGGCGCGTACGAACGGCGGTTGGCGGCGGGCTTCAGGGACATGTGTGCCCGCCTGGCAGCCGCCAATGCGGCGGCGGCGGCTGCAGCGGCTGCTACAGCCACCACCAAGGAGGCCGCAAACGGCGACGCAGGTGACACACCGCAATCGCTCCCCACCTCTGTGCTGCCACCACTGACTCTATCTGCCGCACCTATCGCTGCATCCTCTGCTGTACACGACCCCTGCACCTGCTCGCGCCCCTCGCCCACCGCAGACGCTGCCGCTGCTGCTGCCGGCGCCGCCGCCGGTGCTACAGCCGACAGCTACGAGCTGCTGAGCCTGCTGCGGCGGCTGTCCATGTGGCCAGTCGGTGTGGACCAGCTGCGGGCGACGGCGGTGGGGCGGGAGGTGGCGGCGCTGAAGAAGCACGAGTGCCCGCAGGTGGGTGATCCAGGGTGCCGGATGACGGTATGTGGGTTGTGCAGCTATCGCGCGCGCGTTTGGGGGGGTTGCAATGATGGTACATGGAAGTGTAGCAACGTAGACAGCAGGCGTGGAGGCGTGCGTACCGATGACCGATGGCGCCAGTGTCCGCCGCGGCGTCCCCGTGTTGACTATATCTAGTGCTAAATTTTCGCAAGGTAGTGAGAAAGTGTTGGGGGGGGGGCATCCTTGCTGGTTGGGGCATCTTCGGAATCTACAGTTGCGGTCTACGGTAAGCCCGCATGAGGCACAAACAAGCTCGTTGTGCTCTGAAGCTTGCAACCCAACCTCCCCAAATCAACCAAGCGAAGACACACGGACACGCACGCACGCACACACGCGCCGGCGGCTCCCAACCACGCGCAGGTGGCCAGCCTGGCCCGGACCCTCATCGCGCGCTGGAAGGCTGTAGCCGCCAGCCACGCCGCCACCACAGCCGCCGCCGCGGCTGCTACTGCCAACGGTGGCGCCGGGCAGGACGGGCGAAAGCCCGCTGGCGGCGGCGCTACAGCCCAGCGCGCGGGGTCCGCGACGCCCAGCAGCACCGCGGCCGCCGCCGCCGCCGCGGCTGCAATCGATGAGGGGTTGCGCACACGTGCCCGCGCCATGCTGGCTGATGCGCTGAAGACACACGCCGCGGCCGCGGCGGCGGTGGCGGCGGCCAAGGCTGCCAAGGCCGCCAGGGCGGCGCGCGAGGGCGGCGCGGCGCCGCCGGCTGCGCCGCCGCCGGCGGACCCGGAGCGCCTGGCGGAGGCGGCGCGGGCGCTGGAGGATGCCGTGTTCGGCGTGCACGGCCGTGAGGGTGGGTACTGCGTATCAGACGCTGGGGCCATTTACTTGAGCTTTACTGTGAGGGCAGGCGGTTAGGGTTGGAATGAGCTCACCAAATTAGGGCTGGGTTGGCTGTCCCCCCTACACCCACGTGGGTGTTCCGTGTGCTCTCTAACACGCGCGCACCCCGCAGGCGCCGCCTACAAGGCCCAGACGCGGGCGCTGGTGGCGGCGCTCAAGCACGCGGACGGCGTGGCGCGCGGCCTGCTGGCCGGCAGCACCGCCGCGGCGGAGCTGGCCGCAGCCGACTCCATGGCGCTGGCGCCGCCCCGCGTGCGGGCGCAGGTGCGTGGCCGTGTGCCGTGTGCCGTGTGTGCCGTGTCGTGCCGTGTCGTGTCGTGTCGTGTCGTGTCGTGTCGTGTCGTGTCGTGTCGTGTCGTGTCGTGTGTGTTGTGTCGTGTCGTGTGTGTTGTGGAGGTGCGGCAGGCACGGCGGGTGGCAGGGTTGTGGCCACAAGTCCGCAGTTACACAACCGGGGCCACCCGACTCTGTCCCTGGCCCTGCCCTCCCACGTGTGTGCGGTGCGCTCGTCATCATCGCAGGCGGAGGAAATGGAGCGCAAGAAGCGACAGGAGATGGAGGCGTGGGAGAAGGTGGGTGTCAGGCGTGCGCGAAGCGAGTCACACGCTGTGGCACACACGCTGTGGCACACATGCTTCGTGCCGTTGCCGGATGATGCGCATGTTGCGTACACACATCCCACACATTCACCTGTCTTCGAACACGTCCTGACGCCCCTGCATGACGCACCTCGCATGTACCGTATCTTGGCACGGCGCCCCTCCATGACTCCCACACCCGTCATGACCCTGCCCCCGCCCGCACCACCTACCGCGCTCCCCTTCCAACATGCGCTCCTGCTTTTGTTGATGTCGTTGTAATGTTGGTGCTGCCAGCTGTCGGGCCAGGGCGGCGGCGCCTCAACCTACAAATCGGGCGGCACGGTGTGCCCCGCCTGCGGCGGCGCGGGAGCCACCGTGCACAACGTGCTCAGCGGCGGCACGTACGCGCAGGAGCGGGTGCAGATCCAGAAGTTCGTGTGCGACCACTGCGGCTCCACCTGGCGCAACGACTGATGTCCAGTATGTTCTATTGGGCCGGTTTTGTTCAGGCGCCAGGTATGCAGGTGTGTGTGCGCGGCGTCGTTCGTTGGGTGGTGTTGGATGCTGCTGGGTTTGCGTGGTGCTTCTATATATGGTGGTGCTTCGATGGAGGTGGTGCTTCGATGGAGGTTGGCTGGGATGCGTTAGGATGCGTTGGCCAGCGTTGGCGCACAATCACGACGAGAGGCAGTGGGGTGCGCACGCACGTGCAGACGTGCATGTGGCCGGCCCTTCCCCTGTTGCATTGGGGGGCGTGGCCACGCACTGGGGTCAGGCTTGGATTGAAGGAGTATGCATGGTTGCGCGCAGCCAGGCGTGTGTGTTGGCGTAGCATAACCGCGTAGTTGTGTGGGATCGAAGCTGCGCTTGCGGACACCCGCAGGATGCCCGCTCTGGTGTGCTGCCCAGAGTGGCGAGTTTCGAACACATTGCCTCGTTGCCGGGCTGAAACGGTGCATATGAAAACGTGATAGATGCTGAACTTCATAGTCGCAGCGCAGCGTCGGGAGTTCCTGCGCAGTGACATCCTGAGAAGAGTCACACAGGCACGGCGGTTGGGCGGCCAACTATTGGCGCGGCATGTCCTGTTTATAGTGTTTATAATCTGGGTTCCGATGCATCGAAGATAGTGGTTACTTGCTTTTAGGGGCGTGGTTACTTTTCGGGGCGCGCGCTCGAGCGACTCCGCTCGTCAACACAGGCCGCTTAGGACAGCTAGGCTAACGGCGACTTGTCTCATTGTAGCTTGCTCTTTGGCATCAATTTGTATCTTTTTGGCATGGTAACTCGCGTTCGCGCACGCCCTTCACGGCCCTTCCAACCGCCATGCGATGCCGGGATTGGGCCCGCTGGGAATCGCATAAATTCATCTGCGTTCATTGGCTTTATTATTGCAACCGTTTGCAACTTGCCAGGGACTTCCGAAGAGGGTCCAGACACTTTGCTTGCTGTGAGCGAGGTGCGCAGTCAGGAGGCTCAGGAAGTTGCTGTATTGTTGCAAGGTAAGGCTTGACTTTGGGTCGTAATCGAATGCGCAGTCGGTCGATTTGATCTGCGAAAGTCAGGCAGCGTGCGTACGTTCCGGCATGCCGGTCGGTTTTCCACAGTGTTGCAAGCCCAGAGTCGCTGATAAGCTCACAGCCTTTGGATATATATCTCTGCAACCGTAGCATGGCCCGATTGTCATGTACCCGCTTTGCCAGTTCAGAGTAGGCCGTCGCCATGAAGACTGCTTTGGTCGGAGTCGCCGCGCTGGTCGCGCTGCTGGCAGCATCGCACGGTGCGTATCTGAATAACCGTACGTGTCGAGGCAGCGGGAGGTCCGTAGGCTTGGCAGCGCAATTCAGCAGTATTTGCGTGTTCATGCCGACGCATAGCTGGCATGCGCCTGGGCATGCGCTAAATGCCGCGCCGCTCGCGTTTGGCTTGCCTCGCAGTTGCCGCCCAACCGCGCCCTGTCAAGGTGAGGGCATGGCATGCATGCAACTACCTATACATTACCGCGCAGTTTCCCGCAAGTCGACCCTGTCCCAACCGTTAGGCGCGCCTCGACGGTTTTGCGGCCAAGCCGCACCTCCCACGGCTTGCAACTTTTGCGGGGCCCGGGACACTCGGACATCAGCTTTCGGACACGTCAATGTGACGGAGGAACTCCCGGTGCTTTCAGCGCATGCGGGCGTTTCCCGTGCCCGCCTTCTTGCTTGCCATCATGTCCAGCCTCGCGCGCTCGGGCGGGGCCCCGGTCTCGCCCAGGCCTGCTAGGCCCACCGCAGCCGCCGCGGCAGCGCCCACGTACACTCGCGCATAACGGCCATCCCCGGGCCAAAATCACATGATCCAAACCCCATTCTGTGGCCACGCACCCACCGCTGCGACACCTCCAAGCGCGTGTGCTAACATACAAGTGCTTTTGCCCCCACGCACCTGCCTGGTGCACGCGCGCGCGCAGGTGGGCGTCTTCACCTTCGACGTCAAGGCCGACCCCACCACCTTCGCCGAGTCCGTGTCCATCATTGATGGCGCCTACATGGCCATTGCGGACCGCGGTAAGCAAGGCGTGCGGCCCCACCGCCACATGCACTACTGCGCGACGGGTTGGTTGCAGAGCGAAGTGGACAGATACAGGACCGCGCCATGTTAATTGCCCCCCCCCCGCCCGGCGTTAGTCCTGCGTGATCCGCCCGTCTACGCTCGCTCTGAGCCCGACTCTACAAAACGCCATCTACCGTGCATGACCGACCTGGCCGCTTTGATTGTTGTGTGTGCCTTGACACGCTTCATGGGCATGACCCGGTTGACGGACCTACCGGCGGGTTGCAAAACCACACGCCCCGCCCAACACCCCCGTGCCAGACAGCGATCACTGACGTACCGTGCGACCGCCTGACCCGACCCGAACCGGCCCATCCTCCCCGCCGAGTCCTCTTCCCCCCACCCTTCCCCTGCCCTCCATGCACAGGCTACAAGGTGAACCCCGTCACCAGCAGCGCGGGCTGTGACACCGACAACATTGCGAAAGAGATCGAGCGCATGGTCAAGGTGGAGAAGGTGGGTGTATGTGATTAAGGGTGAGAGCGAGATTGTGTGTGGTTGCCTGGCTAGGCGCTAACCCGCCGTCAACGCGCCTCATCCAGGTGGTGGCCATCATCGGCCCCCTGTGCTCCGGCACCACCCTGGCCGCCGCGCCCACCGTGAACGCCCTCAAGGTGCCCGCCATCACCGCCACCTCGGGCGCCATCGCCGTCAGCACCGCCGGCCCCTACGTCTACCGCACGCTGCCCACCGCGGTGAGTACCCACTGCGTGCACCGTACAGCATTAGCTGCGCGTGTGCTGCTGGCTGGGCAACACATGGCCCATGCAGCTGGGCATCTGTGTTTCGCATGTTGCGATCTGGCACGTTTGGGGCCATGGCACAATGCGTTTGTGTACTACCCTCTCACCCGCCCGCCCGGACGCCCATCCCCCGTACCTCAACCCCCAACAGCAAACCTACCTGAGCACCCTCATGGCCTACCTGGTGCCCAAGTACCCGACCATGTCGGTCCTGTGCGATGACTCCATCATCGGTGCGTTGGGGAATTGGGAGGAAGCCAGGCAGCAGCAGGGCCGTCGGTGCGCGAGCACATCCGCTATAAGGCATCCGCTGCCGCCGCCCACGCCGTCCGTGCCGATGATAGTGCCGCGCACTCGCTCGCTTGATCAGCTCATGACACGCGCGCTACGCGCAGGCAAGGACTTCACCACCCTGGCCACCAAGTACTACACTGACAAGGGCGGCAAGGTGCTGTCCAGCGCGCAGTTCGCGGGCAACTCGACGGCCGCGCAGGTGGAGGACCTGACCAAGCAGGTGCGTAATGCGCGCGGTACGGCGGTAAATTCGATGGTACAGAGGGAACGGGGCAAAGTGGCGAAGTCCCATAGTGTGCCGCGGCACGGCGGTCGGTGTGCGTGGCGCCGTGCGTTGGCCAGGCTGTCGTTGGTGCTTCCGGGTGCGGCGCGCTGAGATCAATATTGGTTTATGTTACCCAGCCCTGCCTTCCCATCGCTGGACACCACATGTGTGATGTGTCCGTCCCTTGCTTGGTTGACACCCCTCCCCGATCTTTACCCCACCGCACACAGGGCCTGGCGGCCAAGCCCTCGCTGTTCTTCTACATGGCCACCAGCGCCATCGCGCCCGAGCTGGAGGGTGCCTTCATCAAGGCCGCGCGCGCCGTCGAACCCAAGCTCCCCCTCGTCATGCCCAACGGTCAGCGCCCCCTGCATGCATGCTGAGTTGAATCTGCCGCTCTGCTGTCTGCGGCGTAGTGCGCAGCGCATGCGTGTTGCCGTCCCGTTCCACCCCGTGCGCTTTGGGTGGGGCTTTCCTTGGACCTTGGTCATTGTGCCTTGTGGGGTTGCATATGCAACTCGTTCCACAGCCCGTCGGCCGTGCCCACACTACTTCGTCGTGGTGCGCCCCTGGCCCGCCGCCGCGTCAGCGCCACTGTGTTTTCAAGTAATTAACGCAAGCTCCCACCACACATTCCACACCCGCAGGTTTCGACGTGCTGACCAAGCAGGCCTTCGACGTCCCGGGCCCCAACGGCACCATGTCGTACCCCCTGCTTGGCGGAATCTACACCAGCGGCGACGTGATCTACCCCAAGGTATGGCAATCACAGTGACCTTCATTGTGACAAATGCTGGACTCCATGCGATCATGAACATCACTTTGAAGGAGGAACCAAAAGAGCACGGGGAAGCTTGTTCCGAAGCTTGTTACGTTGGGCCAGAGTTTGTAAACTAGCTGCTGCTTGTCCGACACAAGGCACGCGCGCCGACTGCCAC
Organism: Chlamydomonas incerta; assembly: GCA_016834605.1. Taxonomy (NCBI): domain Eukaryota; kingdom Viridiplantae; phylum Chlorophyta; class Chlorophyceae; order Chlamydomonadales; family Chlamydomonadaceae; genus Chlamydomonas; species Chlamydomonas incerta. The sequence continues at coordinate 57,416 of JAEHOC010000085.1, forward strand.
ACGCTCCATCATCTACCTCTGCTGTCTGCCCTGCTGTCCGCCCTCCCCCGCATCCATACCCAGCCCCTTGGCTTGTTCACCAAGTTGCCCTGCTGCTACACGCGCGTGTCTAACTAGTCTAACATCCGGACGAACGCAGGCCAACGAGCGGTACAAGTCGATGTTCGGGATTGACTCGATGCCCGCCTTCGACGGCTTCGGATACTACGGTGCGTGGATGGCTGCTGCTGGATGCGTGTGGGGGGGATTATCTGGGTGAGGGTGTGTGTGTGGGGGGGGGGGGTAGTTTATTCCAGAAACCGAAGCGAATCGACCAAGAGAACCCAAACCAGCCAGCCCAGCCCAGAGCGCGGAGGGGGTCGTTCCCAGCCCAAGCTAATCCCAAACCAACCAAACCAAGGGCTAGCTAGCCGACTCCTCCCACTGCTCCCAGCGGTGTCGCTGACAAGCCCGTGCGGCCCTCGCCTTACTTCATCGCATCACCACCACAGCCTCGGCCTACGACGCCATGAGCGCCATCATCGTCGGCGCGCAGAAGGCCGGCTACAGCAAGCTGAAGAACATCAACAAGGAGCTCTCGAGCAAGAGCTTCAGCTTTCCCCGCTTCAACGGCATGCCCGGCAAGTAAGTAACTCGCGTGCGTAGCTGGAGTCAACATGTGTGTGTGGCACGCAAGGGGTGCGCGCGCGCGCCTTGGACCTACCTGCCTAGGTTTCACGCAAGCTACCCGTTCTTGGATGCTGCTGGGTCGGCGCGCACACATCGGCGGCACTCCCGTCTTACTATCATTCCTTCCGGCACGCACGTGCACGTGCCAATCCCGCTGCTGAATACCACAAACCCCGCCCTCAAACTGCGGCCACACAGGTTCAGCCCGGACGGCGACATCATCGCTGACGCCCAGGTGCAGCAGTACAGCGCTGCCACCGGCGAGCCCGAGCCCGTTGCGTAAGCAGCAAGTGATCACTCGGGTGGACCGCCTGACTGCACACGGCGGCTGTTTGCAGCACGGCAGGGGGACCGCCTAGAGTGTTTTCCTACTTACCTTCACTTTTCTCTTCTTTCATCTGCAACCATTCCACACTTCCGCATATGCTCCCTGCAAATACGGTGTGATAGCACGGGCATTAATAATGGTGTGTGCGGGACGGACTGGGGGTCCTGGGTCGGTCGGTCGCTCGCCAGCAGCGCGTGGGCTGTTGCTTGGAACCCATTTTGCTCGGCTTATTACTAATTGCTCTCACATTAAGAAGCGGGATGTTACGGTGTGACTGGGTGTGCGTGTGCCGGGAGCTTGTTGGGGTGCGCTGGGGCGCTGCTTCAGGCACATGTTGCGTGGCGTGTCGGTAGAGCCATTTCATACTCGGAGCGTGAATCAGCAGTTGCAGCCTGTAGTGCACTCGGCGGTGCGTGCATGTGCTTGCTTGCGTGGATGTTGTTTCATCCTCATCCTCAATGGCACTGCTCGCATGTAGATGGCATCAGGCGGCCCTTCCTGGTCTCCTTTGCCTTTTCCTTCGCATGCTGATGCGTGAACACTGCCAAGTAACGTGGATGGTCCGGGCATGCCTTGTCTTCTCCGTGTCGCCTGTGGGGTTGCGCATCCTCGCTCAGGCCGCACCACCAGGGGCCAGGGCGTGCACCGACGTCACCCCCCTTACTGCTCAGGCGCCATACCCCACCCGCAGCACGGAGCGGCCACGCACACCCTGTCCGGCCAGCCAGTGACAGGGCCGCCTGCGGTGACCACGGGTGGGTGGCAAAATGCACTGCTGGGGTATCGGTGCCAAAGCATCGATGACGTTTACACGAGGTCCCAAGCGCAGCGCCAGTAAACACGCACTGCCGTACATGCTGTGCAAGAAGCCAGCACGCCGGTGCCTCTACAGCCGCCACACGCGCAGCAGGTGTGCGTTCAGTCCCATGCGGACGTAACACCCACTCCGTCACCTCCACCGCTATCTATAGGACGCCGTGCTTCGGCACGCAGGTGTGCCCGTGCAGCGCGCTCGATGCCTGCAGTCCGCAACCTACTTGCGTACAGGCACACACGCAACGCGCAGCCAGTCCCATGACAGCACAGTCAGCTAATAATAGATTACACGTCTTCCCCGCGCAGCACCCATGCAGGGGCGGAGCGCCCACGTGACAAGTGTAAAATGCAGCTCATACTTAGTGCTCACAACCCTGTGCGGTGAGCCAATCGTCTGGCTCAGGCACCTCCTTGCCGCACGGACCTGTGCGCACGCACACGCACACGCACACGCACACGCACACGCACACGCACACGCACACGCACACGCACACGCACACGCACACGCACACGCACACACAATGGCCAAGCAGTATACCAAATCTCATCACAGGCGCAATATCTGCACCACTGACCGAGGGGCCCAATAATGCGGGTGCCCTTCAAACAGGTTCGTTGGAGTTCGCGCGTGATGTACACACGCATGTTACGGTAGGACTCCAGGGGTAACGAAAGTTTCTAGGAATGTCGTGGTAAGCCAATAGGAATGCTATCAAATACTAGCGTCGACTGAATACGTTGCTTAGAATATTGCTGCATTTGTGGGCCAGCGAGGAGCAACACATGATGCGCAAAGGTCTGAAGAGCGCAGCAGGGAACGTGCGCACGTAGATAGGGCAATCACGAACAACACGTCCCCTAGGCCGCCGCGCACCAAAAGCTGCGTGCCATATTTGCTAAAATCGCCCACAAAATAATACCCTTGATTCGGGTGTACGTTCATTACTAATTGCGTTTGAGGCGAGTAGCTGTGCTCAAGTCTCAACGCACCCACATACACGGACGGACTGCGCCACAGCAGCAGTCCACAGCACATGCACCCCTCCCGAACGGCCCGACACTCAAACTAAGCACCTGATAACGGCGCACAGGCGATGACCCACCCACGCACATACGCATACACCGTCAGACAGCAAGCACTAGCAATGCTCGCTGCATGATGCCACACACGCATGCAAACACCCTCGGGAACGAAGCTGGCGGCCCGCAGTTACTTGATTGCCGCCTGCTGGTTGGCTTGATGGACAGCACGCCAGCACTGGCTATCAACACGCGGTGGCCGCCGCCGCCGCCTCAGCCGCCGCCGCCGCCGCCGCCTCGGCCGCCGCCTGCCGCTGGCGCTGCAGGTGCATGTCTTCCAGCGTGGTCAGCAGCGCCAGCGCGTCCGGGAACCAGGGGTAGCTAAGCACGGCGATGCGCGCCAGCTGCACCACCGACATGACGCCGTTGCTGAGAAAGTCCTGTGGAGGAATAGGAGGGGAGGGAATGATGCACAGCGGGTCATAGGCGAGGCGGGGGCGGGGGGCGGAGAGCGGCTGGCGAGGTGAAGGTCGGCGAGAAGCGCGGCCGGGTTTGGGGGCGCGCGAACGGGCTGCCCGCCCTCGGCGGTTTGCTGGTACCGGCGCACGCACCCATTCATCAATGCCCCCGCCACCCCTGCTGCTGGCCCGCGCACCTTGACGATGTCGATGGCCTGCCCCTCCGCGCTGATGTTGCGCGACAGCACCTCCGTGCCCTCGCACAGCCGCAGCACCGCCTCCGGCGTCACATCCGCCGGGCCCGCCGCAGGCGCCGCAGGCGCGGGCGCAGCGCCGCCGCCGCGACCCGCTTCGCTGCTGTCCGCAGTGCTGCTGCCGGCGGCGGCGCCGCACACGGCGCGCAGGCCCGCCACCACCTCGCTGGCCAGGCGGTCGCGCTCGGCCAGCGCGGGCGCGGCGCGCTCGCGGTACATGGTGAGCGCCGCCAGGCAGGCCGCCAGCTGGTCGGGGCTCAGCGCCATGGAGCGCGCCACAGCCGCCTGGGTGGGTGGATGGGGGGGGGGGGCAGTAGCAGGGCAGTAGCGAGGGGCGAGGTGACGACCAGGTGGGTTGCAAGGATATTTGAAAAAGCGGTACAGTGGACGGGGAGATGGTCCCCGCGGCAGCACGGACAGCACGGCTGCGAAGGCTGCGAAGGCTCACCCAGTGGCTGACGGGGGCGCCCTCGCGCTCGCCGGTCTCCAGATTGTACCTGGACACACAGGTAGGGGTGGACCGGGTTAGGTGGGGACACGGTAGACCAGTCTTGTCGGGTCCAAGCCACCGGCAGGCGTGCCAGCCACTTTGGGCATGGTCGGGCAGTAGCGCGCGCGTACCGTATTCGCCAGTCGCCACCCACCGCAAGCACCCAACACCCGCTGGACCTACCCCACCGTACGTACCCCCACGCCGCGGCCTGGCGACCTCGCGTGCCTCACTCACATGAACACGGCCTTGCTGAGGCAGGGGTACTCCTGGCGCAGCGCGTGCATCTTGGGCATGAGCTGCTGCCGCATGCGCAGCAGCTTGAGCTCCGGCGCCGGGTCCTGCGGCCGCGCGTCGTGGGAGTGCAGCAGCAGGCCTGCGGGCGGCGGGCGCAAGGCGAGGATGGCGGAGGCGGCGGGCTGGTGGGCTGGTGGGCATGCGGCGTCGAAGCTGACGGCGATTGTCACTCAGGCCACGCGCGCACCACCTATCAAACTAGCCCCCCCCCCAGCGCCGCCATGCCCCGTCCGCCCTCCCGCCCCCCTCTCCACAAACACGAAGTGCGCCCGCGCCCACACCCGCACACCTGCGTCGCGCAGCCAGTTGCTCCACAGGTCCCTGAAGCCCGCCAGCGCGCGGGCCGACTGCTCGTCCGCCAGCTCGCGCGGCGTGGGCGTGCTGAACACACTGCTGCCACTGGACATGGGCTCCTGCGCGGCCGTCCAGGAGGGATGGAGTAGAGGGAGGATGGGGGTGTCAACACCAGCCCAAGCTAAATACCGACACCGGGGGGCGCAAGGTTACGAACGCGACTGAAGGGCCGATGTGAGGTGATCGGATGCAAGTCCCCACGGGTACGTCGTGCGCTCACCAAGACCGGCGAGCACTTGTCCCCGCTTGTATCGTTGCCACTCGAGACTGAAGCCGTGGGCTGCTGCTGCTGGTGCTGCTGGTGCTGCTGCTGTGCCGCTGCCGGCGGGGGCACAGGCGCTGATGGGGAGCTGGCGCGGCCCGAGGCCTGTTGCTCCGTCTCCGACGTGGGCGAGTCCACGATGGGAGGCACCTCAAAGATGTCATCAGACAGATCGTCGTGCGTGAACAACAGCGCGTCCACGTCCACATCCAGGCTGTCGCATGGGCTGCCGGGGAGCGAGGGCGGCAGCTCCACGATGCGCGGGGGCGCTGGCAGGGCGGGGAAGGGTTTCGCCGCACACACACGCTGCTGCGCTTGCTGGCACAGGAAGTTTAGCTCCCGCTCGCGCACGGGAATCACCGTCTCCAGCACCTGCAGCAAGCGCGCGAGTAAGATTTTGTAACAGGTCAGACGTCGCGCGAAAGGCCCCGCGCGTCAACCATGCGCGGTTTCAATTCACGTTATTCGGGTCCGGTTAAATACCTTGAGCCGGTTCGCCAGGCGCTGGTGTTCGGACTCCGCCTTTTGAAGCTCTTCAAGCTTTGCTTTGACCTCCACTTCGAGCTGGTCGAGCTCGATGGCTATCCGGCGTAGCGGGCGTTTCCCCCCGCGCGGCCGTGCCAGCTTGGTTCCTTTCTTGGGTTGGCTGGATTTCTGTTCAGCCGATGCTGAAGGTCCCCAGGTGATAGCTGCGCTGGGCGGAGCGCCGAAGACGAATTGGCCCGCTGCTCGACTTATGGTCGCAACCTCCATGGATGACATCGTTGCGTCCTATGGGAGTATTTGTTTGCAAAGCGCTGGAGTTCGGTGGCGATAAGCGGGCCTGGCCTCGAGGAAACAAAACCAGTTGAGACAAGAAGCTAACCGGGAGAGATTAAAACACAAATGTTAGTAGGTGCTCAGAGCAGTTGACAGAAGTACTTTGCAATCGAGCGGCTGGGCAGACGTGGGCGGTCTGTAAGGACCTTGCATGGGGGTTGTCATGGCGCGTGATGAGCGGCCCATACGATTGAGAAGTTATGCCGCTTCGAAAACGCCATGCTCCGCATCGAATTGCAGCTTTGTTAGGTTCTACATGCTAGGTTGGGGCACCAGCGAGGGCAGGCGCGGGGAAGGCGAGCCGTCGCGGCGGAACGATTTGAGTTTCGCCGACCAAGTTCCGCCAGGAGGCACCGCGCGGGGCCGCACGCACAATCGTAGTTGCGAATCCTCTTGAATTGTGAAGTCGTGCAGACAGCTTGGCAAACGGCGGCCAAGAGAGCCGCAAGCGTGGCGGACTTGCGCGTTCGTGGTCAGACGGGACACTTTCGGCCAGGTCCAGCGCGTTTTCGCGTCAAATGCACGAACCCGCGCGTGCGCTATGACTCTGCTTAATCCGCGATGGGGATGGGATTGGGAAATTACAAGAAATGGCTGTCGCCCACCACAGGGAGGCCACCTGGGGCGTGGCTAGGGGCGCGCCCTCCTCCCTCGGCTGCGACGCTCCATCCCTTGGTCGCCCTCTGTATCGCCCCTGGCCGTCTCCCCTAGGCTTCAAAGATGAGGTGGATAGCGTGTAGCCGTCGGGGGCAGGTGGTGGCGGCATGGTCCTCGCAGCATTCAGCAAATCCTGACGGCTGGGTGGCAGCAGGCAGCAGGGGTGGCAGGCAGCGAGCCGTCAGGGTCAGGGTTGGGGGCAGCGGAGGGGCCTGCCGTGGGCTCCTGCCCTACAGCCCTAGTCAGGTTCGTACCTCCCCTCACAATTAGCAACAACACAGCCAGGTAGCCTGCGGCCTGCGTGAGTTGGCTGAGTGGCTGTAGACCATCTCTGGCAACCCGGAGGAACCGCCTTCCCCCAGGGTTCGAGACTTCGAGCCACCTCAGCAACCGTGCATATGAGCCTGTGTGGTGCGCACTTCACGAACTTAACAACATCCTGCTTAATATCCTCGCAGGAACAATGTGCCAACCAGGGGGAGGGGCCTGGAGGGGCCTCCCCTCGACACACGCCTGCACGTTCTGCCTATGCGCTGCACCGCACCGCGCCGGTGCCATGCGGGCCCGAAGCATGGCAAGCACACAGCACCTACCTACCGTATGCTTGCGAGTGTGACTAGCTCCAAGCCACAGTGCCCCATTTCTGCGCCCACCCGCCACCGGTACCAGCCAATGGCCAATGGCACCTGACGGCTGACGCTACCCCATTGCGCTTTGCTGTCCGTTCCTTCAACTGTACCGTGCTCCGTGTCGACTGCCCATCATAGATAGAATCACGCGTGAACACACGCACCGCACTACGTCAGGCAACCACGGCCGGGCCAGTTGGCCCTACTCCCTTCAATCCGCTTGCCGTAGGGCGTGCGGCACAGCATGTACGCGCGAAAAATACATACACCGACCAGTGAGAGGCAGTGCACGGAGTCAACGGGGTGCCCGCACGCGTGTCATCACGTCCATACACGAGCTCCTGCACACAAACACACCCACACACGCTGACATGCAGCCTATCACCAAGGCCGGCCGCGCGTCAAGAAGATGGGTGAAACACGGCAGCCTTCTCAACTCCCTGTCGGTGCTTACCCCTCTTAGCACCCAGCCCCATATTTGCGCGAGCTCGCCTCACGGCGCGCGACCGCACCGCCTCATCCGGCCGCAGAAGCAAAGCTGGCAGGTTAGGCCCACCAGCGGCACCCACTGTAAGTGTCCCTCACGATCACTATCTCAGGAAACACACCTTATCGCCCATCTCTTGATTTTGTGTTATTCAGTCTGCTGATACCGCCGCCTCCCACCCACCACACCACGAAGTCCCGGAAGCCTTCGTGGCCCCTGGACCCCGCGACGGCACCGCCCCGTTCAGAAAGCACCCCGGTACCAGGCGCTCCGCGCACCTCCAGGGTCGGAGTGCTCGATGCATCCGTCTCGTTCCGGGCTCCTGATCCAAGCACCACCACCATCACCACCACTAGCAACAGCACTGAACAGCGTGCTTAGAGGCTCTTCCGCGGCGGGACGGGGCCGCCCTTGGCGGGGCTCTTGGGCCCAGCCGCCGGGCCGCCGCCGCTTGCAGGCTCACCGCCGCCCTGCTGCATGTGCGGCAGGGTGTGCGTCACGTGCTGCGTGTGGCTGTGCGGCGCGGGCTGGTGGTGGCGCAGGTAGGCGTTGTTGGCTGCCATGCCGGCGGCGGCGTCGCTGGTGCGGCCCTGCAGTGCGGCCTGCTGCAGGTAGGTGCTGGACTCTAGCACGTCCATGAAGCTGCGGGGTGGTGGTGGTGGTGGTAAAGAGGGGGGGGTTGTGAATACCATCCCAAGCTAAACCAAGGGGAGGCTGTGTGCGGCTGGTGCGGAAGAGGTGCTGACGAAGGTGCTTCAGAAAGACGGGGCAAAGTTGCGGCGGGACGCTGAAGGTGGTGCGGATAGACAGCCATACCGCCGCCCCCCGTAGCGCGACGAGGCCTACCCAAGCCCTGCTCCCCCGCCCCCGCCCCATGAGGGTCTTGAGCGGACACGCCCTCTACCCATGCCCCACAAGCCCACACGCACCCCGAGCCTCACACACACACGCACACGCCCTGCCACTCACGCGTCTATGTCCAGGTAGCCGCCGTGCACCCCCAGCGCGTCGCTGATCATGCGCACGTCGTCGTCCGTCAGCTCGCTGGCGCACAGCCGCTCCATGCCCTCCTGCGGCACCGAGCCGGCGGGTGTCGCAGTGTGAGCATGTCGCATGTTGCAGGTGCGCACAAGGGCCCAGTTTCCAAACCGCCCATCGGCGCATTCGCCTTTGTACGGCTGTGGCTTTGCGTGTGGCTTATGCTGATATGCGGAATGGAATAGGCGCATTCCCCGCCACCCCACTCCGCCCCGCGCCTCCCCGTCCCGTCCCGGCCCTCCCGCTGCCACCTGGTTGAATCTGGCCGGCCCCAACCACCGCACACCCCCACCCCCACACACCTGGAACTCCAGCATGCTCAGGCGCCCGTCCTGCAGCCAGGTGCGTCCAGACATGGCGCTCGTGAGGACTCGCGGGGGCGGGACCGGCGCAAGGGGGAGATACAGTGGCCGTGGCACCCCGCGCATGCCACCAACGACCACGCGCCCACCTGGTTTTTGTCCAGCGTGTGGAACAGGCGGATGAGCGCCACACACGCCGCCGCCTCCTCGCTGGTCATGGGCGGCGGGATGACGACAGGCGCGGCGCCGCCCTGCTCCTGCTGCAGGCGCCGCTTCTCCTCCTGGCGCTGCATGATGCGCAGGTTGGTCTCGAACACCTTGACACTGCGGCAGCCATGGACGCGCATGCAAGCGACGGAATACCCTTCAGGCGTTTGCGACACTGGTGGATTGGCTGCACCAAGTCGCTGCCCCGCCATGTGGCTTGGGACCGGGGTTTCAAAGCCTCCACACACCCCACCCTCCCTCCCGATGGACGGCCATCCTCAGCCCGTTTGCGATGGTCATTGAGGTGTTGGGTTTGGAGAGAGCTTAGTCCGGCGGGCCCCCACCTCCACCTCCACCTCCGCCGCCGCCGCCGCCTCCCCCACTCCCCCCCGCCGCCCACCTGCCCGCCGCCATGTTCTCGCGCGCGAACCGCTCCAGGTTGTTCAGCGCCATGCAGGCCGCGGCCTCGTGCTCGCCCTGCGCACCGTATGACACGACAGTAGGGCCGCAAGCCCGCAACGGCGTCTAGAGTAAACACGCCACCGAAACATGGACGTACATCGCTTTACGGAGGCTGCGCTGCGTGCATACTCTCCCTAACGCATGTACGTTGTGTGCGAAATGCGAGACGGTCTCGCGGGAATAAACCCCCTGTCCCTTCGCACACGTCCCTCTGCGCCAACAAGACTCTGGGGGCGCCCTCTGCCCCCGCCTCGCGCCTGCCCCTCAACCCCTCCTTGCCATCGAATTCACACTCACCTTCTCATTCTCCAGGTCGCAATGCTGCTCGTACTGCTTCCGCTTGGCGGCGAAGTAGTCGACAACCTGCAACACAACCCACGCGTGTGTGTCAGCATGATTGTGTGCGCCTCAGACCAAAGGGACGACTTGACCCCACCATCGCCCAGCCTCACCCACCCGCCAGCAGGAGTCCTTGTCGGCAGCGTCGTCATTGCACAGCTCCGCCAGGTCGCGCTGCGCCTGATCCTGAGGATTGCAAGGAGCGCGTTTGGTGCGAGCGCGTTGGTCTGAGCGCTTGGCGAGCGTTGGTGTCGACGTGCGGGGGAGGGAGGGCAGGATGCAGCAGGCAGGCGCAGGGCCTGATGCAGGTAGGGCGCGTCTCGAGGACGCGGTTGGAAACGCAGCGCATGCACAGATGGCAGGCCATGCTTGCAAGGCCCCAGCGCGCAGCCACACAAACGCGTACGGTACGGCTACTTATGATGTCCTCACCAGCACGAGTTCGGTCTCTGTGCGCCGGGGGTTGTCGTTGTGCAGGGACATCGTCACACGGCGAGGCGCCTGCTGCTGCAGGGGTACGTAGGGTACGGGAGCAGCACGGGAGGAGACCATTGCGTGAGCCCTTGAACATAAAACATAGGGCCGGAGCTGGGCCTTGAGATAGCTATCCAGTGGAACGGCGGGGGCAGTCTCAAAACAACACGGGCGGAGGCCCGGAAGTGCAGACCAAAGGCGCACAAGCCCGGATGAACCGCGCGGCATGATCGGCAATATGGGCAGCATTCAAGCTGCAGAGCAGAGACGGGTCTCCGCGGCGCCATTCGCGCGTCGCCGTGACGTGGACGAAACGCTTGCGCGCGGCTCGAAGCTACGCCGCGAAGTTCCACGCGAGCTTCACATGCTTTGCGCAGAATCTCTTACCTTGCTGCGCGCGTTTGCGGCAGAAGCTGGCTCCGCCGTGGGCTCGGCGACTTTGTCGGCATTCGTCGGTTGGGCTTTGGCCGGCCGTTTCGCCGGCTCCTCCGCCTGCTTCCATGCCACGGGCCTCACCACGGCGCTCCGTTTACATCGGCTAACAAGCGGATTGGAGCGCCTGAGAGTGCGCGGGCTAAGCGCGAACGCCATTCTCAGAATTTTGCGTGTCGGAACGGTCGCGGAACTGTTCGCTTAGATAGTCGGGGCCTGTCTTGAATTCGCGTAGCTGTGAAGGCTTGAAGTGTGTATATTGTATTCTGTGTTAAAAGGTGAGCTGCACATGTTCAGCGCATTGGAAGGCTGACGAGTGAGCTCATGCGAGGTCGCCGTACCGCCGCGGCTCATGGAAGGGGCGCGTGGCAGGGGACAGCACTGCTTGCTGAGCAAGCCCCCTTGGCGGATCGTCGAACAGAGCACATGCTGTAGGCACTGCTGGCGTGATGGTGTCAAGACTTCGAAGTCGCGCAGCGTCAGGGCGGGGGACAGCGAGGGGAAACGACGGGGGTTGCCACGACCCGTGTGGGTTTGTACGGTTTGCCCTGCGCTAGAGTGATCATCCCATGACACAGTTACATGAAGTGACTTTGCGCACCTAGGTATTCGTGGTCAGCTGTCGCGATCTCGTCTGCATCCTGTGCACATTGCGCGAAAATGGCGCTCGTTCCTCTGCTATCGCTTATCTATGCCGGCACGGTGCTCTACCAGGTGCTGGTCGTGTCGAAGCTGCCGCTGGATGGCCTGTACACATGGTGAGACTGCTGGAAGGGCGGGTTCAGACCGCGTAATGAAGCCTCCAGTCATCGTCAACCCGTGCATTGAGCCGACGCTCGAGCAATATCGCATCGAATAGATTTTCGGGTACTTGTGACATGAGAGTATGCTTAAGACCTAGGGTGATTTAAGACGTGCGCCCTCCGCATGCAGGCACCCCATCTGCTCCAACCTCTTCATCGTTTTCGCCTCTCTGGGTGAGAGTGGAGCCTGGGACAGCAAAAGGATCCAAGCAGCTGCAGGCAGCAGCGTTGTTAAGGGGATAGTTCGCAAGGGGTACGGTCAGGGCTGGGCCTTGCGCGCGGGAGTCGCTGCCTGGGCGACGCCACTCTGTCCGCGGGCATGTGCCGCCGGCCCAGTTGTGCAGCGCAGCACATGCCCACCAACACCTTCACCGACCGCGCCTATGGACACGTGCAGGCATGTGGTCGGCTCAGAGCATCCGCGGCAAGGCGGCTCTGTCCCGCAGCGCCAAGGAGCCGTACGTGACGCGGCACGCCATTTTCAACTGGCTGGCGCTGTTTAGCCTGGTGGGCGCCGGCGCCACCATCTACCTGGTAGGTGCCAGCGAGAGCGGTGGGGAGAAGCGAGGGACCTGCAGCCGCTTCGCCCGAAGAGCGTTCCTGATGAAATGCGTGCAGTCACCCTTCGCTCGGGCTCCGCTTGCCCCCACCCCCGCCCCCACCTGGCCCCCACGCCGCTCCCGCTTACGCCATTCACGCTCCCTCCCTCACCTCAACACCTCTCCCACCGATCCCCCTGCCCGCCTCCGCCACCGCCCCACCGCCTGGGCGCGTGCAGAACAAGGAGCGCGCGGGCCGCCCCCACCTGGCCACCTACCACGGCGTCACCGGCGCCTGTGTGGCAGGCTTCTTCGTGATGAACGGTGAGGGCTGGGATTCTTGTGGAGGCGCAGGACGGAATGCGGCAGGCACGGTATACAAAGTCGGGATCACTACGCCGGGCGGGCGAGGAAACATGAGGCCGTCAACCCGACGACCATGCCTTGGGCCGTGTCCGAGTCCTGGACCCCCGCCATTTGCTGCCCGCTCTCCTCCCGCGCCGCGCTCAACCGCCCCCGCAAACACGCCGCCCCACGTGCCCCCCTCCCCCCGGCCCCTCCCCGGTGCCCCTTGTCCAGTGCTGGGCGGTGGCGCCATGAACACTGTCCCCTCGCTGTACAAGTACATCAAGTTCCACCGGGTGCGTGGTCATGTGTACGGTAAAAACACAGTGGTGGGATGTGGATGTTGGGAGGCGCAGGGTTCCCGAGGAGTAGGTGGGCTCCGTACATCGCAGCCGAAGCTGGGCTCCGTACATCGCAGCTAGCTAGGGGGCGGCAGCTAGGTGGCGGCTGGCCATCAGCGTCTGCGGGTCTGGTGCCCGCGTGCTCCAGGCGCCATGCCGTGCCCTGCGTCGTCCCCTTCAGGTTTAAGCATGTCACCGTTCGCGCCAGGTGCATCAGCATTCTGACCTCACATTTATCAAGTCTCCCACCCCTCGTTCGGACCCGCAGCTCAGCGGCTACGTCCTGTTCCTGGCGCTGCTGGGCGCCCACGGCACCGCTGTGTGGCGCGGGTATGCCGGCTTCAAGGCCGAGCCCAATGGCAGGTGCGTGGGGGCCTGGCTCTGTTGTGTGTACCTTAGCTGCAAGGTTGGGGGGCGGGAGTCGCGCGACGGTGCACGTACGACAGAACCCACAACGCATCTTCCATGCGCCTGCTCCATGCTGCCTCGCCTTGCTGCTGCGTACTGTCTTCCCCCTTTGTCACTCGGTCGGTCCACTCCGTCGGTTTTGCTTTGGGTTCTGAAAATGAACTAAACCCCCCTCCCCCCCCCTTACCGTAGGTATGCGCTGGTGGGCCTGCTGGGCGGCATCGCGCTGGCCACCCTGTCCGGCGTCAAGCTCAGCCTGCTGCCCGGCGCCGCCGCCAAGGCGAAGGCCAACTAAGGCCTATCAATGCGCGCGCGCGTTGCTGAGAGGCCAGCGGGGAGCGCGTGCTAACACATGGTGCCATTGCCTCGTGCTGAAATGTACTGTGAGCCATTGCTCAACCGGCTTGATGTACTGAATGTATTCGATCTACTGGACTGGGGTCTGCGGTGGCAGGGCACATGAAATGATGAAAGCGTGGCGACAGGACGCGCGGCGCAATTCCTTTGCGATGAAGGCATCATGTATCTTGCCGTGTGGCACCCAGCATGAACACTGTGTGATGCGTATAGCTGTTGCCCTTCCGGTGCGGGGCTGGACGGCGCCCAGAAAATGTAGCAGTCAATCCAAATCCAATGGTTCCAGGAATGTGCCCACATGGCGGCGGCTTGAGACAGCGTGCCCTTTGCCGTGCTTTGGTGCGCACCGCCGTCCCTCCATGCTTCTCAGTCAGCAATTCAATACCGGTAGTTCCTCTGTCGGCCAATTTGCGGAAGTCAGTAAGCCTCCTACACCTCTAGGGAATGAAAGCAAAGTTTTGACATCCTGCGATGCGTGCACGGGTCAGTTGAACAACAACGAATGCGTGTCCACAACCGAGAAACTCCCTGCTACAACCTGCCCACACGGACGTCAATACGACATGCGACACAGTGCTGTTCAAGCGGTAATGTGACCGTTGTGCACCAGCCCCAAGACAGGGGCGCCCCTGTCCCAAACATATCCAGCATCCCAGCAACGCAAACCAGGCAAGAATTGCAACACAAACAAGCAGCAACAAAAACGCACGGCAGACCACTTAGGCGCTGACCCCAGGGGCAATTTGCGTCCAAACACTCGACCACCTCACAACGCCGGCGCCGTGTGTGTGACATGGTGGGTACGGGTGGGACGTGGGTCGTGGGACCGGCACACGAAGGACCCGACGGCAACAGGCGTGCACACACGCGTGGCGCGCACCAGTCAACCCCACACATTCGGCATCCCCCTGCCAATGCACATGAACTGGCCAGCACTGGCTCGGGAACCAGTTCTCGGTCCTGGTTGACTGGGCAGGATCTGTCCGGCCCCAGCCAAGTCACCGCGCAACAGAGGCGCCCCTTGCTGTGCTGTGCTTGGTGGCGGTGAACCCCACGGTTGCACCCCCTATCGCCACCCACTCCTTGCCGTCATATGACAACAACGCTAGCCCTAACAGGTTCACTCGATAGCAAGCCGCACACGTGTCGATGCACGTTATCTAGGCAAGCGTCGTTTCGCGCTTCTTGGCGGGCGTCGACGGCGCCGGTGCGCCCTGCTGCTCCTTTCCTGTCGACGCCTCGTCCTCCTCCTCGTCCTCCACCTTCCGCTTGGAGCCTGCGTGCGGCGCCTTCGCTGCAGCGGTTGAGGGGGCAGGCAGGGCCGCCGGCGCCGGCGCCGGCAGGGCCGCGGGCACGGGCGCCGGGAGGGGCGCGTGCGCGGCGGGTGCCGGCGGGGGCACGGGGTGCTGCTGCAGGCCCAGGGCGTCCAGCTTCATGCGCACAGCCAGGTCGCTGCGGCCCAGCTGCGCCGCCATCGCCTGTCAGTCACAGCGCACATTGCGAGGTTGGGTAGCTGGGCGCGGAGGTGGGAACGAGGATGGCCGCGGGGATTGCGGTTGGGGAAGACGGCGCGGGTGCCGGTGCCCCCACCGTCAACGGTGGAGCAACGTCGCGGTTGCTAACCACCCCGTGAACCCTCGCCGACACCCGCCCACCTTGACCGTGTCGCCTCGGCTGTGCATCTGGCACAGGTCTCCAATATCCTCAGGCGACCAGTACGCGCCAGCATGTGATTTCGCCTCGGGCAGTTTGGCCGCGACGGGAACCGCGGCTCCAGGGTTGATAATTCGCAAGAGCTCGGCGCCATATTCGTCAACCTTGTGAGGACCCAACCCAGTGACGTTCAGCAGGTCGCGGTTGGTTGCCGTTCGCCGCGCCACGAGGTCATTCAATGTGTCGTTCTTGAATATAAGGTAAACCTTATCACCCCAGCCTTTCTCGGCGCACTTCTGCTGGCGCCAGTTGCGAAGTCTGCTGCGAAGGGCAGCGTCGGACATGTTTGTTTTCAAGGTCAAGCGGCACGTTTGTTTGTTTGTTTGTTTGTTTGTTTGTTTCAACTGTGCATTATAGCACGGCGAGGTATAAGGTGAACCAGTTTACGGCCCAGATCGTGAGATGGATCTGTCTGGCGGACCCAGGCCCGTGCAAGCCCATTCCGCCCCCCAGCCCCCACCCCACCCCACCCCACCCGGCCGTGATCGCTGGACTCTGGACCCCAACGACAGCCGTGCCTTCGAGCGCATGTCACTCCACGGGCGGCTGGGACGTGTGATACTGTAGAACTACACGGCCATGCGGCCAGTCGCCGATGGGAAGATCCAAGTCGGCAGGTTACTGGGTCCGCGACCAGCAGCCCCACATCGCTGGCCGTCATCCCACACTCAACACTCCAGCCGTCACGACGCGCAAATGCCAATCGCTACTTATCATCTCCAGTGCAAGCTCTTCATCGATATGAGTTTAGCGGTGCTGGCACGGCCACCGCAACCTCAGTGGTGGCACCCGGCCCTTCGGAGGCTACCGGCGTCTATCGACTCCACGTCCTTATGAGTCAGTGCGTGTGCACCTACAACACCTTCCGCAGTAGAAATAGACAGGGCACATGCACATGCTACTGGGGGATAGGTGGATTGATACAAGCTACGACTTGATTTTATCGTACTACACGTCCAGTTCCAGTCTCAGGAATGGCAGTACTGTGATGTCACACACCCACCCACCCACACACACACACGCGTGCGACCCGCACACCAAGGATAATTCCATCCTCAGCCCACGCCGCAAAAAACGCTTGGGGGTGCGCGGTGCCGCAACGATGTTCATCACGTGCTGTTAGGCATTGCCCTGTGGCCGTCGACATGCATTCACCTCTCTACCCACAGTCGCAACACATATCAGCAGACTCTACCCACAAATAACTATTCGCGAGCTAATGAAAGTTACTCACACGCCACTACAGCGACACGAAGAGAAAGACGCGCATTTAGATTAGAAGAGCCCCTGTGCCTGGTGGGGCTGTGTGCCTCAGCCAAGCAAGGGAGTACCGGTATGCTGCTTGAGAGAAGAAGAGGACAAGCCAAGTCTAAGAAAGAGAGAGTTTACCACACGATATAGAATGTGCGATGGCATTAGCAGGCAGCGGAGCGACCACGTGGTTGGCTGGGTTGATGACACATAGAGCCCACCTCACACCAGCCCACATGAGCAATCACCAACTGCCCCAGCCCCGTACCCAGGCCTGACCGCACGCCAGCAGCCCAAAAACGTGCCATTGGAAAGCTCAGCCTGCACACCGCGGCCGTCCTATGAATGCATGCCGTGACGGCTCAGGGGCCGCGGCCCAATTCAACACATTCACACACACCTTTAAATGCCGCATGAGCCCAGGTGCAGAGGGCAGAGTAGAGGCAAAGTCCTAGAGGCTTGTTGGCCCAGTTGAGCCCTATGGGCCGGATAACCACGTGCGGCACGTAATGACGCTATGCGCGCGTTTGCCGTGATGTGCACAGCCACCCTACATCACTGCGCGTGCACCCCCGAGTGCGATGCAGAAACACGTCGTCCCGCCCTGCCATCATGCTGGTTGTGACACCCTGCGTGGCGTCCTCTTGTCTCCATCGATCTTGCACCGACACAAATGTGCGTGTTGATGCACTCTGCATCCTGCGCTAAACCTGCTGCTCCTGCTCACACGCCTTCAGTACGCCATCAGACAGCGACATTCCGCGACCATGGCATCGCTGCTGTCCATGAATCCCCTTGAATGGAAAAGGTATGTCGTTGGTCGATGCATTGCTGTCTGACTTCAAAGTGCGCTTGTGTTCTTATGCAGTTGCACAGGGGGTCGACCTCGCCATCATGCAGTGTGTTCACTGTTCGTGGTCCTGATCATCCAACCTGACTTCTTTCCATGCATGGCTCCTAATGCCCCGCCAGGCATATTGCCACATGCAACCGACTGACTTCAGCTTGCTACTAGCGGTCGTGGCGCCACAACAGCCTCAGTCGTGCTTTTGCACGACACCACGCGGGCCCGCCACGCGATGAGCGCTACTCCGAGTCGCCCTCCCGCTTGCGTTTGCTGCTGACGCCGCCGCCGCCGCCGCCCCCAGACAGCGTGTCGCTGTCCAGGATCCCGGCAGGAGCGTGCAGGTGCTGGTGTTGGTGTTGGTGCTGCTGCTGGTGCTGGTGCAGCTGCGGCAGGCGCGAGCCCGCCCCGCCCTGCGCGGCCCAGCCCTCCGTACCCTGCGTTCCGAAGTGTCCCTGCTCCGCCGCCTGGTGCTGCTGGTGCTGGTGCTGGTGCTGGTGCTGGTGCTGGTGCTGAGGCATGGCCGGCAGCTGCGGCTGCTGCTGCGCGGAGAAGCTGCCAATGGCCGCCTGCAGCGAGCCCGGCCTGCCGCCCAGGGTCACCCGGAGCAGGGGCGGCGGCGACGCGCACCCGGCGACCCCACCTGTGTTGGCAGCTGCAGCTGCAGATGATGGTGCGGCAGACAGCCGGCCGGACGACGCGCCAAGGGGAGCTGCAGCCGGTACGGTGGCGGCGACGGCTGCGGTGGAGGGCGTGTGCACCTGCATGCGCGGCGGCAGCGGCCGCTCCAGCACGTGCGGCGGCAGCTTTGGCAGCAGCCTAGCCGAGGTGCCGCCCGCGGCAAACGACGTCGGAGAACTGCGGCCGGCCGCATCACCGCTAGTCGCACTGCCGCCGGCGTCTCCGCTGCCACCACTGCTGCGGCGAGCGCCCGGCGGCGGCCCCGGCGCCATCAGCGCGGGCTGCTTGGCCGGCTTGCGCGGGGCCGGCGGCGACGTCAGCGGCGGCGGCTGGGGCGGGCCCGCCGCTGCCGCCGGCGTCAACAGCGGCGCCAGGCGCGGCGGCGGGCGCACCGACTGCGGCAGCAGCTGCGGCGGCGGCGACACGACTGGGATGACGCCGCCGCCCTCGCTGTCCCGACGGTAGCACGCGACCGCGTAGCCGGAAGGCGAGGTGGAGCGCGGCGGCGGCGGCAGCGACGGAGCTCCTGCATCCGCCGTGGCTGCGGTGGCGGTGCCGCCACCGCCGCTACCGCGCCGGTGGTCAGCCTGCGGCGCGCGGGGCAGCGGCAGCGCTGCCAGCTCAGCTTGCGGCGGCGGGAAGGGCGGCAGCGGCCGCATCGATGCGTCCGCACCGCCACCCGCCGTGCCACCCCAGCCCATGCTCCAGGCGTTGCGACTGGTGGCAGTCGGAGGCGCCGGCGTCGGTGCCTGCCGGCCGCCTGCGCCGCCGGCAGTAGCTGTCGCAGTAGCAGGCTGCGGCCCGCGGAGGCTGGGCGGCGGCTCGGTCACGTCCATGGGAAGCGCGGCACGGCTGCGCGGGGAGGCGCCGCCAGGGCCTCCTCCGCCGCTTCCGCCGAGCCCCCCAGTGACGCTGATGCTCCGGGTGTCAGCGTCCGCTGACATAGGCGGCTGTGGCGGCGCGGGTGCGGCAGCAAGACCGGCAGCTCCAGCACCGCCAGTAGCGGCGGTGGTGCCGCCGCCGCCGCCGCCGCCCGAGGCGTGACGGGTGGGTGTGGCCGCGGGACTGCTGCACCAGGCCGCGTACAGGTGTGCAACACCGCCTCCGTACGGCGACGCCTGCTGCGGGTGGTGCTGGTGCTGCTGGTGGTGCTGGTGCTGCTGGTGCTGCTGGTGCTGGTCTACGCGCGGGTCTGCAGCGCCCACCTCCGCCCCAGACGCCGGGGCATGCGCCTGCGCAGCCGCAGGCTCGGCCGCGGCGCCACCTCCGGTGCTGGAGTGCCGCCGCACGGTGTTGAGGAAGAGCCGTGGTGGCGGGGGCCTCTTCACGGGAGCCGGCGGCGGCGACACGGCGGCTGCGGCACCGCCAGCGCCACTGCCCGGCATCACTGCTGCGGCAGGCGTGCAAGGCGAAGCTGCTGCTGCTCCGGCGGCCGCGGTCGCAGCAGGAGACACGACCTGATGCTGCCGTGCTGCGTCAGCGGCGGCTGTGGCGGCGACGGGCGTGGCAAACATCGCGGCAGCTTCGGCAGCCGCAGGCGGCCGGCTTGGGCCAGCGACTGAGGCTGACGGCAACAGGACAGCACTGGCGGGCCCTGCAGCTGCCGTGCGCGCCGCAGGCGGCGCAGCAGCGGCCGCGGCAGCAGCGGGGGCCGGACCGGTAGCAGCGGGGGCCACCTGCTGGCGTTGATGCACAGGCGCCTCAAAACCAGTGGCGCTGATGCGGCGGGCAGCCGGCGGCGCGGCTCGCGGCGATATCTCCATGGGCGTGGGGCCCCCGGCCGCGCCGCCGGCTGACCCCGGCGTGCTCAGCCACGGCCGCATGAGCGCCAGCGCGGCGGCCGCGTCGCCTGCCTGCGGCGTCTGAAAGTCCAGATCCAGATCCACGTCCAGGTCCTCAAGCGCCTCCAGATCCAGCGGCGGCTCGGATCCGGAACCGTGGCGCAGGTACTCCAGAATCGACAGCGGCGCCGCACCCGCGGTCATGGCGGCTGCGGCTGCGGCGGTGGTCGGGGGCGGCGAGGCCCGGGCACGGCGCACCTGTTGGCCCACGTCCTCCCCGTCAGCCGCACCGGCGGGTGGCGGCTGAAGCGATGTCACCGGGTACACGTCCGGAGACAGGTCGCCGCCAGCGCCGCCGCCGCCGGAAGCCAGCGCCGCTAGCAGCGCCGCGGGCAGCGGCCGCATGGGCGGAAGCACACCGGCGCCTGCGGCTGCTGCTGCTGCTGCTGCGCCGGCAGGGTCGGCCCCGGGGCCCGACGTTGCCGCTGTGTCGCCGGCCACGGGGCCAGCTGCGCCGCCGCCGCCACCACTCGTGCGGCGGTGGGCGCCGGTGCGCAGCGGCACCGAAGGCGGCACCAGCGACAGCGGCTGCAGCTGCGGCGGTCGCATGCTTGTCGGCGGCTGCTCCTGCTGCTGCCGTTCGTGCGGCCGCTGCGGCTCCTGCTCCTGCAGCGGATGCCGCCGAGTGGCAGTAGCTGCTGCTGGCGCCGACGTCACCCCGCCAGCGTCCTGTTGCTGTTGCTGTTGCTGTTGCTGTTGCTGCTGCTGCGACTGCGACTGGTGCTGCAGCGGAGGGAGCACCTGCCCCCAGCGCGGCTGCGACCCAGTCCACACCAGCAGCGTCCTGCCGCCGCTGCTGCTGCTGCCGCCGCCGCTGCTACGCCGGCCGCTGCTGGCGCTGCTGGTGGCCGGGCCGCCAACTCCGGCGCCGCCGGCTGCCACTGAGGCCATCGGCGACAGAAAGGGCGCGCCAGCGGCTGCGGCAGGCGCTGCGGCAGGCGCCACGGCAGGAGAGGCGCCCGGGGCCGCGCCGGGGCGGCCTGAGGAGCCGGTAGCCGCCATGGGTGTGGCGGTGGCCGTGGCGACCGTGGCCGCTGCTTCAGCGGCTGCAGCACGGTGCGCGGCTTGGTGGCGGCTGGACGCGGCGGAGGCCGGCGGCTGCAGCTGCTGCGGGGGTTGGTGCGCTGCGGTAGGTGTGGTGAGGTCGGCGGAGCAACCAGGCGACGACCTAGCGGCCTGCTGGGGCTGGCGACGCGGCTGCTGCTGCTGCTGCTGCTGCTGCGCCTGCCGCTGGTCGTAAGCGGCGTCGCGCGGCTGCTGCGCCTGAAACACGGCTGCTTGGGACGGAGCCTGAAGGCGTGCGCCCTCAGCCGCCTCCGCCTCCGCCAGCGCGATGGCGTCCGTCTCCTGGCATGCCAGCAGCGGGTCCGCGGGCGCGGCGCCCCAGCCCCCGCGTGCTTCCGGCACGCTGCGGGGGCGCCTGCCGTCGCCGCTGCGCTCTGCGTCACCGCTGGTACGCCTGCCGCCGCCGCCGCCGCCACCACCGCGGCCGGCACTGGCGCTGGCCGCACGGCCCTCGGGCGCGCCTTGCTGCAGCCACTGGGCCTGGCTGTGCTGGTGCTGCCGCTGCGCCACTGTCGGCTGCTGCTGCGGCAACTGTTGGTGCGGCAGCAGCAACTGGGGCAGCTGCAGGGGCTGCGCCTCCGCGCCGTACACCGCGACACTGCTGCTGCCGGTGCTCAGCATGCGGAACCGGTCCGCATCGCGCGCCGCCGCCGCCGCCATCGACGCCACGAGGGCATCCTCGCCCTCGCCCTCGTCAGCCCCGTCGGACCCCAGGCCTAGCAGCGCCCGCAGCGGCGCCCGCATGACGGGCTCACTGAGCCGCCCTGAGTACGGCAGGCGCCCAATGTCAACCGCCACGCCGCCGGCGCTGCCGCCGCCGCGCTCGCCGCTGGCAGACATCGCGCGCGGGTCAGCTGCCGCCGCCTCCGCAGTGGTGGCGGCGGCGGCGGCTGGCGCCGACGCCCGGCGGTAGGCGGCTGCTTGCTGCGGCCCTGTGGCGTTGCCGCCACCGAAGCCCATGTCACCGAGCCGAGTCGCTTCCGCGTCCCGAGCGTCGCCGTCGACGCCGCTGCCAAAGCCGCCGCCACCGGCGCCCGGACCTCTGGCCTCCGCCTTCACGCCGGTGGCGGCGGCGCCGCCGCCGCCACTGCCGTACGAACCAAGCGGGCTGGCTGCGCCGTCACCGCCGCCGCGGCGGCGTGCGGCGGAAGCCAAACCGCTGCCGACCCGACCTCCACCTCCTCCGCCGCCGCCACCGCCACCTGTGCTGACGCCGCCGCTGGGGCTGGGGCTGTTGCTGCCCGGCAACGATCCGGGGTTCAGGCCGGGAAAGCCGGTGGAGACGACGCGGGAGTAGGCGGCCGGGTTCAGCCGACCGGTGTGGCCGGGTACGTGCGACATGTATGGCGGCAGGTGCGGCGAGTCCAACGCTGGCGGCAGGGAGATCGGCGGAGGGAGGTAGGCTGCGTAGTTCGGTCCGGCAGGCGACGGCGCATGGCGCGCGTGGTAGCGACTCGAAAGCATGTCGGAGGAAGGGCCGTGGTGTGTTGGCAGCTGCAGGGCGGGCGCGCGGTGCGCGTCAGGGTCGGCGGCACCCGAGGTGGCTGCGACTGCTGCCACGGCCGCGGCCGCGGCCGCGGCGGCTGCCACGGCCGCGGTTGTTGCCGCACCACCGCCGGCTCCACCAGCACCGCCGCCGCCGCCGCGATCTCCTGCGGGGTCCCGTCCACCGACGCGACCGCTGCCCCCGGGGCAGCCCGCCGCAACCGTCGCGGCGGCAGCAGCGGCGGCCTCCGCCAACGCCTCGTCCCGCCGATCCCCTGCGTCCGACAAAAACACGCTGCGCCCACGCAGCCCCTCCCGGAGCATCCGGTCCGCCTCCCCACCACCGCCGCCGCCACCAGTGCCGCTGCCGGCCGCGGCGCCGCCGCCTGACGACGGCAGGCCCATCGCATGCGCGAAGTCGCCGCCGCCGCCGCCGCCAGAGTAAGTGCTGCCACCAGAACTCCAACCGAAGCCGCCGCCCGCCGAGCCGCCGAAGCCGGCGCCTCCGACACCGCCACCGCCGCTCATGCCGCTCCGAAAGCCGGCAGCGCCGTAACCCGCGCCGCCGCCTCCGCTGCCCAGGGCGCCGGGCGGCATCGGGCTGCCGCCGGGCCCCAGCAGCGCCGGGCCAATGCCCGCCGGGCCCATGCCGCCGGGCCCGCCGGGGGCCCAGGGCGCGCCCCAGACCAGCAGCGACGAGGCGGAGGAGGAGGACGACCAGTTGCGCAGTGTGCCGCTAGCGATCGCGGCCTGATGGTGCTGCTGCTCGAAGGACTGCTGGGACTGGTTGGACACACGGCGAGCGGCGGCCGCGGCGTCGGCGCCGCCCTCCGAGTCGAATCCGCTGCCCGAGAGCGAGTGAGGCTGCGGGTACTGGTGGTGTGACTGGTGGTGCGACTTGTGGTGCTGGGGCAGGGGCGAGGGGTAGGCGAAGTCTCGGGGGCTGGGCTCGTTGGAGGCGGGGCTTGGCAGTGACAGCAGGGCGCTGGGCGGCCCCGACAGGAGGCTCTGGCGGAGCCCGCTGCCGCCGGCCGGCGCCGACCCGGGCGGCCGCTGCGGGTACTGCGGCGACGACAGCTGTTGGTGGTGGTGGTGGGGCGAGGGGTGCTGGCCGGTGCTGTGCGGCTGCTGTTGCTGCTGTTGTTGCTGGTAGATGGGTGGGTACTGCTGCTGCAGCGCCGAGAGGGAGCCGGAGGTGGACGGCGGCGCTGAGCCGGGGCCCTGGCGGGACGACCAGGAAGGCGGCAGCGGCGGCGGCGGCTGCCTGCCGCCCGGCGCAAGCAGGCGGGGGTCTGCCTCTGCGGGCCAATGCGCCTGGTGCTGCTGCTGCTGCTGCAGCGGGTGGAGCGGGTGCAGCTGCGGGTACCGCTCCCTATCCTGCTCCCGCTCCTGCGGCTGCGGCGGCTCCTGCGGCTGCTGCGGCGGGTAGCGGTAGTGGGGCGCGTACGCGGCGGGGTCGGGGCGCTGGTGCAACGGCGGGTACTGCGCGTGCCAGGCGGGCTGCAGTGCGCCTTGCTGCTGCTGCTGTTGCAGGTGGTGGTGCGACTGCGACTGCACGTGCTGGCGCTGCAACTCCTCCCGCTGGTCGCGCTCGTGCGCGGGTTGGGACAGCGATGACTGCTGCCAGAGCCTGCCGCCAGCCTCCAGCTCTGAGCCAAAGCCGCCGCCGCTGTACGCGGCGCCGCCTGACGCGCCCGCAGGCGGCAGCGGCGGCTCCTGGTGATGCGGCTGCAGCTGTTGGGGCTGCTGCTGCGAAGCGCTGAGGCGGGGCTGCGGCGCCGCGCGCAGCGGATCCGACTGCCGCCAGGATGACTGCGGCTGCGGTTGCGGCTCCGGCTGCGGTGGCGGGATCCAGTCACGTCGGAAGGACGAAGACGACGTCATCAGGTGCTGCTGCCGTTGCTGCTGCTCAAACTCAAACTGCAGCAGCTGCTGCTGCTGTTGATGCTGTTGATGCTGCTGTTGCCGCGACAGAAACTCTTGCTGCAGAGGCAGCAGCTGCTCCCGCTGCAGGTCTGGACGCTGCTGCTGTGATTGCTGCAGCTGCTGGTGCCGGTGCTGCTCAGCAGGCGGGCGGTGGTGCTGCATCGGTGTAAGGTACTCCTGCGGCTGCAGCAACGAGTGCTGATGCTGGCGCTGGCCCTCCTCCCGCCATCGCCACTCCCAGTCCGCTCCGCCGCCGTGATCCGGCGCGGACGAGCCCGGGCCTAAACTTGGCTCCGTCCCAGGCCCGGCAGCAGCCGCTGCGGCTGCGGCAGCGGCTGGTGAGAAGAAAGGGTGTGGCTCGGCGTGTGCCGCTGGCGGCGCGGTGGTTGCCGTCGCCGGCGTGTGGCTGTAGCTTTGGCGTTGGTGATGGGGTGCTGCGGAGCCGTAGCTGACATAGGGCTGCTGCTGCGTTGAAGGTGCGCCTGTGGAGGCCGTGGGCGGCGAGGACGGCTGCTGTTGTTGCTGCTGCTGCTGCTGCGCCGCTCGCTGCGTCTGGCGCAGGGACTCATGTGCGTGGGGATGCGTCTGCACTTGTTGCAGGGGTGACAGGTGATCGGAGCGGCGGTCTTGGTGGCGGCTAGAGCTTGTGTCGGGGCCGCCGGCCGCAGTAGCAACGGTGGCAGTCGTGGTGGTTGGTTGGGGTACGTCCAGCGGCGCGGTCTGGTGGAAGGGCGGCTGCCAGCCTGACGGCATCATGTCCTGTCGCGGCACGCAGGCGCAACAAGGTGGCGTGAAACGTCAGCAACACAGAATCACAAGGCGAACGCAAACACAGAGGATGCAATTACACACAAACACACGGATGTGCGCTCATTCGTTCAGCATTCCGGTGTGGTATCCGCACGGCCCAGCCCCGCGCGGCCATTTGACAAGCAAGGCTACGGCTGCAGCCAGCGCCGCATTGGCAGCACCCCCCAGTCCTCACCATGAGCGGCCACTCCCGGGACGTCCTGGCCTGCAGCGGCACCTGCTGCGGCTGCGGCTGCTGCTGCTGGTGCTGCGAGCGGTCCGAGGAGGTTGTGTGGTGCGACGACGTGGTCGCCGCCGCAGCGCCCGCGCCCAGGGGCTGCGGCTGCGGTGCCGACCGGGCTCGCTTCATGGCCCACTGGCTCGACCCGCCCGACGCCGCACCAGCTGCGGCCTCGAGCGCCGCGTCGCCAGCGGCGGCAGGCGCGTCGCCCCTCGCCGCCGCCGCCGCCGTACTGTCGGCCCCACGGCCAGCCGCGCCGCCGGCAGCGCTGCCGCTTGGGCCCACCCGCTGCGAAGCGCTCTGCTGCTGCTGCTCCTGCTTGACAGCCGCGCCGCCCGCGGCACCGGCCTCTGCGCGCCCCGCCGCCGCAAATGCCGACTGTCCGGCTGTTGCGCGGCTGTGCTCCAGCTTGGCGGCGCGCCCCTGCCCGTGCCCGGCGGAGAACAGCCGTCCGCGGCTCGCCACGGCGGTGCCGGTGTGGCTGCTGGGCGTGGCTGCGTCACGCACAGGGCTGAAGCTGGGTAGACCCGCTGGCGCGCCAGCACGGGCGGACGCGGAGCGGGAGGCCACCGTGCGGGAGCGGCCACTCAGCTGCTGCTGCGGCAGCGGCTGCGGCGGCGGGCCGGCTGCATCGCCCGCGCCCGGCCTGGTTGCCGGCCTCCGCTGCTCCTGGCTCCGGCCGGCGCTGTCGCTGTGGGTGTCATCGCCGTCACGAGCTGTTGTCGCGAGCGGGGTGGCGGCAGCGGCGGCAGTGGCGGCGGCGGCGCTCCGTCCACCTGCCGAAGGCTCCGTATCACCCGAGTCAGGCGGAGCGGCGCTGCGCCGCCGTCGGCGGCTGCGCGGGGTTGCGGCGGACACGGCCGCCGGCACCAGACCGTGTGACCCAGCCGCCCGGCGGCGCAGGCGGTCCGCCCTGCCAGCACTGCCGCCGCCGCCGCCGCCGATACCAGCGGCAGCAGGTGTAGTAGCAGCAGCCCTGGCAGCGTTCGCCCGGCGGCCGGCCGCGCTCCGCCTGCCGCCTGCCACCCAGTCCTCGTCGTCCGCGTCGTCGTCGTCCTCCTCTTCGCTGTCCTCCTCGTCGTCGCCCTCGTCGTCGTCATCGTCATGCTCCGAGTAGCCGCCGGCGCCAGCACCGCCAGCTGCCCGCTCCTCGTCCGAGTCAGCCTCAGTCGAGTCCGATGCCGCCGCCTCCTCTTCCTCCCCGTCTGAGGAGCCGCCCCAGTCGCTGCCCCGGCGGCGCCCCGCTCGCCGCGGCGCCCGGCGGCTGCTGCCCGCCGGCCCCGAGGACGCCGCTCGCCGCTGCGGCCCCCGGGCGGGACTGGCGGTGCTGCCCCGGCCCCGCCTGCCGCTGCCGCGCTCCGGTGACGGCGCGCGCCCCGCAGGAGAAGGCACGCCGTCCCCAGAAGCTTCGCCGGCGGCATCGCCGGCTGCCGCAGCGCCCTCCCCGGCTGCGCCGGTGCCGCGGCGCACCTTGTTGCGTGCATGGTAGCGCACCTGCGTCCGAACAGGCGCACGGAGGAAGAGAGTCGTCATCAACCAGCACGGCGCCGGGTGGGCCTGAAGAAGTGGCCAACGCCGCCCCCTTCCCTGTACATGCGGCGCGTCCACCTGCCGAACCCCCAAGAAGCTGCGTGCCGCGAATACGGTAGCTGCAAACCCACACCAACCACCACCACCACCCATCACCACCAATCATCGCCACCACCACGACCCACCTTGTAGCTGGTCTGCCGCATGTCCTCGAACAGCTTCTCCAGCGGGCGGTCCGGCTCCGCGATTACCGCCGCCACCTGCGCCTCTAGCCGCGCCAGCAGCACCTGATGCGCGCAGGAGGAGGAACAGCGGTCCATGTCAGCATGGCATGCACATATTGAGGTGAGGCTGGGGGTCACCGGACCCCGTTACGCATCGGGGATGCACATCGAAGCCCCCACGGTTAAGGATTGGGCAAGGGGTTAGCAATACAGCCCCGTCAGGCGTACAGCCGGCATACGTTGTAGCCATGTGAACGTGTTGCCGCCAAATGGTTGAAAACCCACCGCTCGGTCCTGCGTGGTCAGCCCGCTGTCGCCCTGCAGCTGCTGCCGCAGTGAGTCCAGGCTCGCCAGCTTGCGGTGCGGCCATCTCGAAATGCCGTGCTGGCGGCAGATCTTCTTGAGCCGCGATTGGCTACGAGGGGGTGGAACCGAATGTTGGGAGGGAAGCTGGGTGTCGACGTGGTGTGTGGGTGCCGTGGTGGGTGCCGGTGCACGCATACCGGTAATAGCTGGCAGTGATCAGTGATCCCGAGCCTGGCACCGCGACATGTACATCATGCAACGTTTACGTGTATGCTGTGGGAGCAGCTAATAGTAAACGCGAGGTGGGGGTCGCCGGAGTTGGAAGGGGAAACGGTGGAAGGTGACGGAAGTTGGTCGGCACCCCGGCGGTGGCGGGCGGCGCCCTGGCCGCCGCACCCTGCGTGCCCTGGCTTACCCCAGGCTCACCTGATATTCAGCGTAATGCAGGCGTCGCGAGCGGACAGGTGGAAGAGCTGTGGAGGGTGCACGGGGACAAGCACGATGGTTTCCACGGGTTAGCAAGTGCTTTATCCCGCCGAGCAGCCGTATGAAAAGATGATAGCGTCAGCGGAATTTTGCGTCCTATGTGGCATGCAAAAGGCGCAGGAAGGGCGTTCCCGCCTCTGAATCCTTCTTTAGCGAGGCAGCGACCCTCGTAGTCGTCGCTGGCTTCGCAAGTAATAGCCCGTCACTCTGTTTACGCAAACAAGTCGACAACGGCGAGGGACCGAGACTGGGGTGGCTTCCGCCCCGTTCCCCAAAGCGCAAGGCTTCGGCACCCCGTAGACCAGGTTTCCCAAGCAACAGAAATGAATCAATTCCATCGAATGTACCCCGCAACGTACCTCGCGGAGCTGTTCCAGCGGCGGTTCAGCGACCGCTGCCATGCTCTGCCTTTTAGCCCTCCTGTCCGCGGCAGCTCGCTCGCCAGGATTCCCGGGTTCGACAACTCAACGCGAAATGCATAAGCGTCGTGACCTAGGGCCACTGTCCTTGTTATAGATAACTAGTGCGTGAAGGCTCGTCAAAGAATGCGGAGTGCAAGTGTCTGAGCATTCGCCTTCCATTTCCTATATACTACTGTATGCATGAAGCTAGCATGTCGCACGATGGCTATCGCGGCGGTAGTCTGCCTCTTCTATTGGCTTCCCGGCTTGCACAAGCCCGGCTAGCGCATGTACGGAGAGCTTGCACGCTGGTAGCACGGAGTTACTGAGCTACTAGAGTTCAATGCAGCCCTTGGCATGCACGACGATACGCGCCGCGTGCAGAGGGAACAATTTCGATTAGAGCCTGCGCAACACCCAACTTCCACAGCGGTGTGGTGCCAGACCAAAGGTACCGCCCATTTGATGATAGATTCAAGTTTGGGCTTTTAAATGTTATCAGTGGTAAATATCGGCGCGACAGCAGGGCCCACGCGGATTCACCTCGTTCCAAAAACCGACATCAACGTATAACGCGCCCCGGGCGTCCTTCCTTGTGCTTCCTTGCTTCATATCAAATTTTTAAGCATATGATACCTGGCGACGAGGATGCCTGCAGTTGCCCGTTTTGCTAAAACTGGGGTGGTGGCAGGTTCAGGGCACTCACAACTAGTCACTCTGAGACTTTGAGCACAAACTGCGACTGTATAAAACCGCATCGGCAGTTAAGCTGCGATTCTCTTGGTCTCTAGGGTTCGGCACTCGCGAGCGCGCCGTAAGTGCGAGTGGCGCGGGCGCCAACCGCCAACCTCGAGTGGCCCGCGCGCGCGCCAAGCGCGGCGGGGGAGGAGGACACTGGCGCGAGCGCGACGGAGCGTTGCGAGCGGCGGAAGCACAGGCGGCGGCCGCCCACGATTGACTGATATTAATGTGGCCATGGGGCAGGGCAGGTAAATGTGGGGTACAGGCCATGCTTCAGTCGACAGGGAGAGGCCGCCTCACTGGCCGATACCCCACGCCCCTCTCCCCCCCTGCTTAACGCGTATGACGAAGGCGGTCATGTCACTGGGCGGCGATTGCTTCATGCATGGGGGAGGGGGGCGCCTGGGCGGGGGGTTGTGAATACCAGAGGGCAAAATGGTCTGCCACGTGCATCCTAGGTGGTGTGGCGTGATGCCCGATTCGAGGCACCTACGCGATGAGCGCACAGGAAAAACATATACGCGTTGGTCGTTGGCTTGCGCCTTCCCCCGAAGGGGGAGGGGCGAAAGCCATTGCGGTCGCATCGATCGCCAGAGGGGGGCCCTCCCGGTTATACCAGTTTTATGCGTAACGTTGCTTTCCGCACCCAGATGTTGGCCCTGAAGAGTCTTGTAATTATTTAGCCCTTTAATATGTCCGTAGCGACAAGTAACTTCGCGAAAACACGAGCAAAACGTCAGGTCGGGGTAACGCACAAGCGCGGATTCAGCGCCAGAGCCCAAGCGGAACGAATAAATATTCGAGTGATAATTCTATCACTGAGTCTCCCGGTACAATAGGACACAAGACGACGGAATCGGAGACGTCGGAGGATCCCGGCCCTCCGACATCAAATGCTCGCGCGAAATACAGCGCCCATCTGATCAGATAAGCGCTTTTCATTCTTCATGCAAGATAATGGCTGCTTCATGTGTTGCATTCCGCTCGCAGCCCGCAGCAGAGTAGCCAGTTGCGAGTCCCCTCCCGATTCCACTCTCCCCGCCCACGTCCCAGCACGTCCCTTGGCTGGGTGCCTCGTGTCCCCGTGGTGCATCCTCTATCCCCGGTGACACCCCGAACCCCCTCCCCCCCCCCCCGATACGCGCCCCGTGCTATTTAGATCAACGCTATGACCATAACCATTGCATGTGAGATCGTGAGTGGGTCACATCGTCGGGAAATCGCTGTACAGACACCCCCCATGCCCCCCCATTGCGGCTTGGGCTGGTAACTGCCACCCTCCCCCCCCCCCCCCGCTTGAGAGGGGAGGGGCAAGCCGGGGTACTGCGTAGCGGTAGGTGTTTTTCGTCCTCAGCAGCTCAGCTGTCCGCGTTCTCGGCTGTCCTCGACTCCTCGTCCCTGACACGCCCCGGTGGTGGAGGATGAAGACCAGAGGACGGTAGGAGGGACGGGGGGCGAGGTAGCTGGGACGACGGCGACACGGCGTTCACGCCATTGCTGTGCGAAATAGGGTCCCAAAGGAATGGCCGGACTGTCCCCTGACCTCATGCAGCTGCGCGGTGGTTTCTACTTTCTCGATCCTGGGGTAAGAGTGTGGCCATCAGCCCGGGCACGTCCCTAAATCCGCATCTTTTGATGCAACTGTATGATTGCAATTTCGCATATACTCATACAGCACGCATACGCGCTCTCGCAGCGCCCTAGCGCATATAAGTCCACAACAGCCTGGGTGTCGACTCTGAGCCTGAGCCTGACCTGTTATGGGGCATGACACTAGCCCCTGGCCCATATCAGCCTGAAGGTCCACTGTGACGGGCAGGGACTAGAGCCTGCAAGTGCTTTACGCCTGGTGACATGAGCCATGGGGGATGCAAAGTTGCAAACGCACATCACCACCACCACCTTTCAGCCACGCGAGGGGCCCCGCCATTGTCTGGAATGCAAACCTTTCGCCGTGTCAATCTACAGCGTCAATCATCGAACAGAAGGAACCGCGCACAACGCAAGCTTCACAGCGACACACGACTTGCCGAGCTATTATTATCCATCCGGCGCCAGCGGTCAGCATTCAATTGCGAAAGCGCACCTGCCTGACCCCTGTGCGTGGGGCTGTGCGTCCGGCGAGTGGCCGAACCGTGCGGGATGGACTGACCGCAACCACACCTAACTGCACGGTGCTCCAGTCCGCCGTCACGCCACGCCCGCGGCACCCAGTACCAGAACCACTCCCACTCCCACCCACATCATGCGCGACATCTCCAGTGAAGCACTGCCATGCATCGATCGCAAGCACGCACACGCACGCCCTTCCCTGCTCGCCCCCCCCCCGCACCAACCCCCTCTCTAGGTCCCTCCTCCTGCCGCTCCTCCTGCAATCCTGCCGGTGCAGCCCCGATTCCCACGACCACGCCAAGCAAGCTCCCTCCGCAGCGCCCCAGCTCCACCGCGGCGCCGCCGGCACCACAGACCTCGCTGCCGCCGCTACCGCGCTGGCGCTGGCACTACCAAGCTGGCGCCACTACCCCGCTGGCGCCGGTACCGTGCCGCTACCGCGCCCCTACCGCGCCGCTAGCGCGCCGTTACCGCGCCGCTAGCGCGCCGCTACCGCGCCGCTAGCGCGCCACTGACCGCGCCGCTACCGCGCCGAGCGCGGGCGGCCGTACATGACGGAGGAGGCCAGGATCTCCTTCTCCTTGGCCACCTTGTCGTGCGCCAGCTTGTCGGCCTTGGCGCGGCGCTTGCTGGCGTCCTCCATCAGGCGCTCGAAGAAGCCCTCGATGCGGCTGGACTGCAGCACGCGCTTGGGCGGCGCCAGCGCGGTGTAGGCCTGGCGCAGCTTGCGCTCGCGCTCCTCCAGGTCCTTCTGCGTGAACTCGATGAATTTCTGGGGGGAGGGGGTGGTGGGGGCGGGCGAAAAGGGGGGGGAGCAAGGTTCAGTCAAGGGAGCGGCATTGGCGGAGTCGTCGGGACCCGTCGATTGCCATGCCGTGCCGTGCCAGCCCTGCTGCTGCCGTACGCCCGCACTGGCACCGCCCGCGCTTCCCAGTCCCTTGCGCCCAGCCGCAGCCGCAAAGGCTCCAACCCCAACCCGCCCCACCCCAACCCCCGTCAGGTTTGGTCTTGCTTGGCTGGTATCCACAGAACCCCCGCCCCGCCCCACCCACCGCCCCACCCCCCGCGCCGCCTCCCCCACCTGCGTGCGGATGGCCCGGTACACCGCCAGCCGCTTGCCGCGCTCGCTCAGCCCGCCGCCCTCGCCCGAGCCGGCGCTGCTGCCGCGCAGCCGCCGCAGGTCGTCCAGCCGCGACTTGCCCAGCAGCTGCACCGTGAAGTCCACAAAGTCCATCTGGCCGGGCGAGTCGGGCTGCGGAGGGGCGGGAGGAGGTTGCATAGATGGTAAGGGACATGCGGGTGGTGGGGCTGGGCAAAAGGGAGGCGTGTCAACAAGCGGCAATTGCAGGGCCGAAGCCCATCGCGTGGAGACGCTCCCAGTCAGCTCCACGGCCAGCGGCACCGCCACCAGCGGCGGCGCGGACGCCGCTACCACAGCCCCCGAAAACCACCGCAGCACCGCGCCCCCCCTCCCCCGCCGCATCGCCGGGTCCCTCACCTGCCCCGACGCCGCGTCGTTGTCCACGCCGCGCTGGTGGCGGTCCATCTCGCGGTCCATCAGGCTGCCCAGCCCGTCCGCCGCCCAGCGCGACTCGCCGCGCCAGTCCACGTCGCACACAAAGCCCGCCGCGCGCTCCTCGGGCCGCTCGCGCACGCGGTCCCACCAGACGTCGTAGCGCACGCGGTACTCCATGGCGCGACTGCAGACGGGCGGGAGGGAGCGAGGGCGGGAGGGAGCGAGGGAGGTGTGTGTAAGGCAAGGTGGTGTGTGTGTTGCGCTGGTGTGGGTGCAGGTGCAGGCCGAGTGGACGGCAAGCCAGCCCCATCACTGCTGCGCGCCCTCCTTTGAGCCAGCAACCCCCCTCCTGTCTACCGTCTACCACTTCGTCAACTACGGTAATGACGAATGTAACCCCCGCCCCGCCCAGCCCCACTTCACCGCACCCCACTCACTCCAGCAGCCTGTCCAGCAGGTCCTCCGTCACCGCCTCCTCGCTGGGGCCGCCGTCGTGGCCGCGCCAGCCCAGCAGCGCGAAGAAGCCCACCGCCTGCGCAAGGTCGTCCTTGTCCTTGGCGCCCGGCAGGTACTGCGCGCCCAGCGTCTGGTGCAGCCACTTGGTCTCCAGCGCCTGGGCGGATGCGGGGGGGGGGGGAGGGGGCGGCGGGGGCAGGAGGTTGGGCGTGAGCTGGTTGTGTTTGGCTGGTGGAGTCGGCTGCAGGCGCGCACCACCTGCGTGTCACCAGTCCTTCCAACCCGCACTGCCCAGCCCCCAGCGCCGATGTCTGGAATGAACCAGCCAGCCCTTCTCAGCTGGGCCCGGTGCCCGCCAAACCACCGCACACGGCGCGCACCTTCATCTTGCCGTTCTTCTGCTTGAGGTCGCTCTTGTAGCGCTCCATGAACGCCAGCGACCGCAGCGCCTGCGCCATGGCCGCCACCTTGGCGCCGCCCTTGGAGCCGCGGATGGGCCCGGCGCGGCAGCCCGCCTCGCGCCAGGACTCGCCCGTGGACAGCTTGTCCACCGCCTCGTCGATCAGGTCGTCGGTGCCGGCCGTGTCCTCGCGGTCCAGCTGCGGGTGGAGGGTGTGGGTGTGCCAGTGTGTGGCGGTGCGGAGGTTGATGCGTGGTTGGTGGGGTTGCGGGTGAAAGGAGGCGAAGGCGGGGTTGGGCACCCCCAACAGCAACAAGAGCCGGGTGTTCACCAGCAGGCTTCGGCGCGTGTTCCCTCCTGCGCGCTCGCTCGCTCGCACCTGCACGTGGCAGCGGCTCTGCAGCCCCTCCGCCACCACCTGCCAGTCCGCCTCCGCCTGCGCCGCCGAGCCCGCCGCAGCGCCCTCGCTGTAGTAGCGCCGTTCCAGCTCCTTGCGGTTGGTCTGCCGCTTGCGCAGGTCATTGTTCAGCCGGTCCAAAAAGTTGTTGGCGCCGCCGGAGCCCTCGCCGTACTCGCCGCCGCCGCCCATGATCTTCTTGCTCTCCTTGCTGATGCGCGGCTGGAAGGTCATGTCCACAGTCTCCGGGTCGCCGGGGCGCGCGAAGCGCTCCGACGCCCAGTTGTTGTGGCGCGTGCCAGGGCCCACGTGGCGCCAGGGGATGCGCGCGGAGGAGTCCACCGCGCCGCCGGCGGTGCCGAAGGCGGCGCGGTTCTTGGCCTCAATGTCTGTGAGCAGGCCGCGCAGGTGCGCCACCTCGTCGGAGGACAGGCCGGCGGTGTACTTGAGCTGCTCCGCCAGCGCGCGGTGCTGCTCCGCGCGGGCCTGTGTGTGTTAAAGAGCACAAGGAAAACACCCCAAGTGTTGGGGATGCAGGACAGCAAAAAGATGCAGAACACCGCGCAAAGACGACCGCGCATGCAGGCCGTCTGCACTCTGCAGGCTTGACGCTCGCCAGGAGGCCCCGCCTCTGCGCCCCTGCCCAGTCGCCCAAGCCCTATCACCCCGCCCCCATCCCCCACCCCCCACCACCACCACCGCCACCGCACCTGCGCGCGGTCCAGCTCGAACAGCAGCCGCGCGCGCTGCTCGTACACCGTCTGCTTCCCCAGCGCCGGGCCCAGGTAGGGGTCGGGCGGGATGACCGACCGCGACGCCGACGCCGGCCGCCGCGGCCCGCCCGGTGGCGGCGGCGGAGCCGTCAGCGCGCCCGCGCCGCCGGGCAGCGCCGACGCGGGCCGGTGCCGCGGCGCCGAGCCGCCGCGCCCCCCGTACTCGTGCCGCCCGCCCTCGCCGTCGCCGTCCTCGCTGCCGGCCTCCCGCGCCGCCGCCGCCTCCTCGTAGTTGCGCACCAGCTGCGCCGCCGCCTCCAGCACCGCCAGGCGGTGGCCCATGGGCCCGATGCCCAGCTCCGACTTGAGCTGCGCGTCCTTGAGCCGCAGCAGCATGCGGCCGTCCACGCAGTGGTGCAGGAAGCGCCTGGATGGGTTGGGTCCGGAGGGGGGTTGCAAGGTTGGACAGCCGATGATAGTGGAGTAGATGGGCCCGCCCAACTTGCATGTAGTGCTTAAATGTATAGAACAAGCTGTAAAAAACAAGCCAGACAGGCCATTTTGTATTGATTGAAAACTCCCCCACGCCTCACACCGTGCTCGCGCTTCACCTGCGGTACTGCCCCAGGCCGATGAACTCCACCCACAGCGCCACATCCAGCGCGTCCCACGTGGCGGGGTGCTTGCGCACCAGCGCCTCCACCTGCGCCCCCTGCCGGTCGCGCGGCGCCGCCGACGCCGGCCGCTGCCGCGAGTACACGTTGCGCCCGCCGCCGCTGCTGCCGACGTCGTCGTAGTCATCGGCCGGCGGCGGCTGGCGGCGGCCGCTGTTTGGCCGCGGCGCGCCCGGCGGCGGCACGCGGATCGCGCCGTCAAACGAGTCTGCGCCGCTGGCGCTGGCGGGCGCGGCGGGCCGCGACTCGGCGCGGGAGGAGGCGCGGGAGGAGCTCGGCCGCGGCTTGGCGGCTGGGGCCGCAGGGGAGGAGGTCACGGACGCCGACGCGGGCGAGTCGGGCGCGTTGGCGGGCACCCGCTTGAACACGGGCCCGCCGCTGCCGCCCTTCCCGGACGCGCCCATGGAGGACACGGAGGCGTCGGGCACGTCTTCCTGGAAGATGCTGCCGCTCGCGGCGGCGGAGGCCGCGGGCCGGCTGACGCGGCTGCTCTTGCGGCTGGTGGCGGCGTCGTCGAAGTCGTCGGAGTAGCCGCCGCCCGAGGCGGTCGGCGCCGCGGAGCGGCGGCTGCCGGAGGCGGACGGCGGCCGCTCGCCGGCGCGCGAGCGCGGCCGCGGCGCGCCGCCCAGCGTGCTCTGCGAGGCGGAGGCCACCAGCGACACGCGGCCGCTCATGGACATGGACACGCGCTTGGCGTCGCCGTCGGACTGCTCGGCGGCGTCCTCGTGGTCCGAGCCCGCGGGCGCGGGCGCGGCGCGGCGGGGCTTGGCGTCGGCATCCGAGCCCTCGCCCTCCGACGCCACCGCCTCGCTGTAGCCGCCGCCGATGCTGCTGGTCGACTTGGCGGCGGCGGACGCCGGCGCGGGCGCGGCGGTGCGGCTGGAGCGTACCGACAGCCCCGACTCCGACGGCGCGCGGCCGCCGCCGGCGGCAGAGCTGCGCCGCTTGGCGGCGGCGGCGGCCGCGGCACCGGACCGGGCGCTGGCAGCGTCGTCGCCGAACTGGCTCTGCGACAACGACACCGTTGCGGCCAGGTCGACGTCGCCGTCCAGGTCGATACTGCCGCTCTCTGCCGGCTTTGGCTTCGGCTTCGGCTTCGCCGCGGCGGCGGCCGGGGTGGGCTTGGCGCTGCTCGCCAGCGACACGCCAGAGGAGCGGCGCTTGGGCGGCGCCGCCACCGACGACGCGGCGCCGTCGTCGTCGTCCTCGCCTTCATCGTGGTCCACCGTGAACCCGCTGATGGAGCCACTCACGCCACTGTTGCGCGCCGGCTTGCTGGCGCCCGCGCCCTTCGCCGCCGCGCCGCCTGCTTCCGAGGGCTTGCGGCTGCTTGCCGTGGACGGCGCGCGTTTGGCTGGCGGCTTGTCCGACAGCCCCGCGTCGGAGAATGCGATTGAGGCGCTGGGGTCATATTCATCGCCAGCGATGCTGGAGGCGGCGGCGGCTGCGGGTGCCGAGGGGCCGCCCTTGGCGCTGCCGCTGGTGGATGTGGCGCGCTGCGATGGAGCCCGCGGCTTGGCGCTGGCGGGCTTGTCGGATAGCCCCGCGTCGGAAAAGGCGATTGAGGCGCTGGGGTCATAGTCATCGCCGGCAATGCTGGAGGCGGCGGCGGCGGCGGCGGGTGCCGAGGGGCCGCCTTTGGCGCTGCCGCTGGTGGATGTGGCGCGCTGCGATGGCGCCCGCGGCTTGGCGCTAGCGGGCTTGTCGGACAGCCCCGCGTCTGAGAACGCAATGGACGCGTCATCATCGGCCATGCTGAAATTCTTCTCTGACGCTAGCCCCCCACCACCCCCATTGGCGCCGCCCGTGTGGGATGGCTTGCGGCTGCCGCCGGCCCGCACGCTGCCGCTGATCGAGGGCGCCGCGCTGCGCGGCTTTGCGGCCGGGGGCTTGTCTGACAGGCCTGCGTCGGAGAAGGCGATAGACGCGTCATCATCCGGCAGCCCAGACTCCGAGGGCGGCACATAGCGAGGGCGGCCGTTCGCCTCGGAGTAGGCGAAGGACTCGCCCGGCTCCTCCACCTGCAGAGAGTGACGACGGCGGGGTGGGCGGGTGCAACAAGGGCGCCAGCGGGCGTGTGCACGAGAAAGCGCCGCGCTGATGTGGCTCGCGTCCAGGTCATTATTGCAACCTTATTTTGCTTATGTTCAGCAGCAGCCAAGCGTACGGGGGTGCCTGGCGAGCGGGGGCCAAGCCGCGCCCCCACACTCAGCACCCCGCGCTGGCTACCTCTCTTCACTTGTTACAAGCCAAAATATGTCGTTCAACAATCTTTGGTAGCCTGAAACCTGCCGCTGGCAAGCGCGCACCCATTTCGCACCTCCATAGCGAATGCTCAGCGCGCAAAACTCCTTAATGGCTCTGGTACAAGCTAATAAAGCTGCTAGGATTGGCGTTCAGGCGATGGCCTGAACAAAGCTATTCCATGAAAGTCGAGTGACTTGCGAGCCTGAAAAATGGTTCAGACGTCAATTTATCTTGGTCGCGTGATGCGCAACGAGCTTGGGATGCTGTGTAAACGTGCGCTAGCTTGTGTGCCAGTTAATTGTTCGCTGCCTCGAAGGTTTGGCGATCCGGCGACGTGTGGCGCTACTCCTGGACGGCGCACTATTTCTGTGAGTATTAATCCTAAAACATCCAAGCTAGGTGCCCCATAGCGGCGACGCGCCACAAGAACGGTTGGCCGCACCCGCAGGGTTTGGGCACGGTGCTGTCAGGCCGTGCTGTCGGCCCTGCTACCGTGTCAAGCTACCGGTCATCCTGCTCCGCAGCGTCCAGCCCACTACCGTGCCAATCCAGAGACGTTAGGAGGGGATCGGCCATGCCTTACTGTTACACACAGTTGCAGGCCTGCACCTCGCTCCGACCACAGGACGCTTATCACGACCGGCGTGACGGACCCCTCCGCATGTACACCGCCTCTGTCCGTCGCCGCGCGCCCTAACTCGGGGTATCCGACACCTCAGCTCCCCCCGATGGCCGCCCCATCACTTCTACCCCCATGCACTCGATGCGCTGACGCTCGCACCAGCCCACTCGTACCAACCCACTCACAGCATCCTAGCGCAGCATGTGCCCAGCAGCAGCCCAACCTCGATCCCCGGCTGTCACCGGGACCGCCCTCCAGCCTCCTCATCGCCGCCTCCACCTCCACCTGCTCCGGCTGCCATCAGCACGTGCTGCGCTCCTGCTCCTCACCCAGCGCTCGACCGCGGCCAACACCGCTGCCACTCACAGCGCCCTCAACCCAGCAGCCGCACTGCGGCCACACTTAAGCCACAGTGGGCTCGCGTGGGTGTGGTTGCTCCTACCGCTAACCGCTCCAGCTCCAGCTCTTGCTGCCCCTCCAGCTGCACGCAGCGCACGCCACGCGGCGCGCTTACATGTACTCGCGGGGGTCGCACACGTAGCCCTTGAGCGCCGAGGCGGCAGCGGTGAAGGGCGAGGCCAGGTAGATCTGGCCCTCCTTGTGGCCCATGCGGCCGGGGAAGTTGCGGTTGGTGGTGGACACGCACACCTGCGGCCGGGCGTGCGTTGCGGTGGAGGAAGGGAGGGAGGGAGGGGGAGCAGGTTGAGGTTAGGTGATGAGGTGCGTACACGTGTGGTTGCCATTGGGGAGGAGGAGGGAGGGCGAGCAGGTCAGCACGCACGCAGCGCCCCTATACACCAGACACAGACCGCCCCATCCAGGCTGGCACGCACAACGCCCCACAGAAGCTTGAACAAAGTGCTTTCCTAAAACGCGAACGTGAATGTGCGTGATGCTTGATTTATCCCGCCAGACTGGAGAGAGCTGCGCACCCACCCCCACAGCAACATCAGCAACCAACGTGGCGCGCACCTCGGGCTCGTTCATGCGCGCGAAGGTGTCGCGCGGCCCGCCCAGGCAGGCGGCGCACGAGGGCGCGGCGGGCGTGATGCAGCCGGCGTCCTCAAAGATCTCGGCGGCGGTCTTGCCGTCGCAGCCGGGCACGGGCATGGTGTACACGTCCGCCCACACCTGCGCGGCGCCATGGACGTTGACAGGAGGGTTACCGCGTGCGGTCAGGACCCGGTGGTGGTGCGGGCGACAGGCGGGTTCCGTGAGCGGCCGCACCAAATGCGTCCTGCTCTTCCCTTCACGCGCCTGCTGTGGCATTACTGGCACTCCCCAGTCCAGACCTCGCTGGCCACTCGCCCGCCCCCGCCCCCCCCACCCGCCCGACCCAGCCCACTCCCACCTTCTGGGTGGCGGGCACCAGGTAGGTGGGCACCTTGACCTGGCGCTTGGCGCGGTAGAACAGCTTGGCGGCGGACAGGAAGTCCTCGGTCTTGCCGCCTGGCAGGTGGGGTTGGTGGAAGGAGGGAGGCGGGGGGTTGGTGGAGGGGCGTGGGGTGGCAGGCAAGAGCAGTGTGTAGCAGCGCAGGCAGCAGATGTCACAGTGCGACTTCGCTCCCCGCTCTGAAGGTATGCGCTGCAGCCTGTCGATGCGTGTCTTTGCGCTTCACCCGGTCCTCGCACACGCGCCCCGCCCCGCCCCGCCCCTCGTTCAAACAACAGCCGCCCGCACCGCGCGCTGACCCCAACCCCAGCCCCCGCTGACCCCCCCCCTCTAGCCCCAGCGGCGCCCCGCTCACCCGTGCAGCTGCCGATGTACACGCGGTCAATCTTGACGTCCGAGCACTCGCGCGCGGTCTTGCGGTTGTCGGGCGAGTGCGGCGCGGCCACCAGGGGCTCCAGCTTGGACACGTCCCACTTGTAGTCCGCGATGTACTGTCGCGGCGGCGGAGGGGGAAGGGGTGGAGAGGGGTGGTGCAAGATTAGGAAGCGCGGGTGGCAGCTCGAGCGGGTGGCCCCTAATTGCTGGTGACTAGATTGCGCTGCATACCGCGTAAGGGCACGCGGCCGTGCACCCTGCTGCCTCCTCCTGCAAACCCACGCCCTCCTGACACCCGCCGCCCCCTCCCCATCTGTACCTGGCTCGTCACTCGTCCTCCCTTTCTTTGTTGCCACCTGGGCTCCACCGCTGGCACCCCGCACTCCCGCCCGCCCGCCCTCCATATCCCCAACCCCGCTCCGCCCCCCTTTCCTCTGCTCTCCACTCACGCTGGCGGCGCCGTCGCTGTACACGGGCTCGAACGCCTCCTGCGTGCGCGCCTTGACGTAGTCGAACGTGGTCTTGTCGGGCGCGATCACGCCGTTCTTGCCTGCGGGGGTTACATTCATGGATAGTCCCGGAAGAGTTAGTTAAGGAAGAGTCGCAGATGTGTGGGTGATCCCTGCCACCGTCGTGCCTGCCCCTACCTTGACACTTTCGCTTACCATCCTTGCAAACTCCGACCCTTTCATTCCCCGCCCCCAGCCCCCCGCCACCCCACAACCCCACCGCCTCACACCCCGCGCCCCGTCCTCACTCATCCCCGCGGCCCCTCCTCACATTCCTCCCCCAC
Source organism: Chlamydomonas incerta (assembly GCA_016834605.1). Taxonomy (NCBI): domain Eukaryota; kingdom Viridiplantae; phylum Chlorophyta; class Chlorophyceae; order Chlamydomonadales; family Chlamydomonadaceae; genus Chlamydomonas; species Chlamydomonas incerta. Next base: position 98,225 of record JAEHOC010000085.1, read on the forward strand.
ACGCCCCCTCCGCCCCCCACACGCCCCCCCTCCCGCCCCAGCACCCACCGCCGGCCTCCACCACCATGTTGCAGATGGTCATGCGCTCGTCCATGTTCATGCCCTCGATGGCGCTGCCCGCGAACTCCATGGCCTTGTAGGTGGCGCCCGCCACCGAGATCTCGCCGATGATCTGGAGGGGGGGGGGGTTGCGGAGATGGGGAGGAGCAGGGTGAGGGGCGGGGGTCCGGGTGCGCAGGGTGGGGGACAGTGGCGGGTTGAGTGGCGGGTTGAGTGGCGTTGTAGCGCGGTTGCGCGGCCGTCCCTTTTGACACCACGCCTGATGCCCTGCTGCCCCTGCCTGCTCCCGCAGTGGCCCCCAACACCCATACCAGCACCCATTGCCCGCCCCGCGCCCCGCGCTCCTCAACCCCAGGCCCCCGCCCACCTCTCAGCAGCCCCACACCCCGCCATGCACGCCTCAGACCGGCTAAATCGCATGCAGAGTCTTGTTTCCCTTGTGTTTTCTCTTCATCACCAAACACACACGCACACGCACACGCACAAACACAGGCCCGCACCTGCAGGATGAGGTCCTTGGCCAGCAGGTACTCGGGCATCTCGCCGTCCATGATGAAGCGCATGGTGGGCGGGGCCTGAGGCGGAGGGGGCGGTGTGCGGAGCGGGCAGCGTGGGTGGGTGGCGGTTAGGGGCGGCGCGGGTGTTAGCAGGTAGAACGGCATGTGCGTTGGTGCCACCAGCCCCGAGTGCCGCAGCGTCATCCACCCGCTCCGGGCCCCGCTCCGGGCCCCGCCCCTGGTCCCCTCCATCGCATGCATTCCTCCGGCCCAGCCCCGCAGCTTCAGCTTGTTTACCCAACCGCTTCGAATTGGGAAGAAACTAACCCCAGCTCCTTGCAGCCCGGCCCTGGGCCCTCCCCCTTCCCTCCCCCTCCTCCTCCCCCTCCTCCTCCGCCCATTTCTCCCTCCCCACCCACCCACCCACCCACCCATCCACCCTCCTCCCCACTTGCGGATTGGACTGATCATGCAACCGCCCGCCCCCCCCCCACCTTGATCAGCAGCTTGCCGGTGCCCAGGATGAAGCCGGCGTCGGTGTTGCCCACGCCCGTGGCGAACTGGCCGAAGGCGCCGGCGTTGCAGGTGTGGCTGTCGGTGCCGAACAGCACCTCACCGGGCTTGCAGTGGCCCTCCTGCGGGGGCGGTGGGCGGGCGTGGAGGTGGGCGGTGGGCGGCGGTTCCGTACATGATTATTAAAGAGCAGACAATGGGGGTCGGGGTTGCAGACATGGTGGGTAAAGCGGTTGGGGTGGGGCGGTAGTGGGGTGATGTTGGCGAGGGCGTGTGTCGGGAGTGCACACGTGAGGCCGGGGCGGGGCGGGGCCACGCCGGTGGTGCTGCTGTTGCTGCTGCTGCGGCTGGGGCTGACAGCCGCACCCCGCCGCGTCGCTGGCAATGCAATCAGATGCCTTCATCGCAACCCCCACCCACCACGCCACGCCCGTCCCACTGCGTGGCCCACCCAGCACACTGCCAGCAGCTGCAGCCGGCCGGCCGCAGCCCGGCCCTGCGTCAGCGAGGATGCAGCCTGTTGCCACCGCCACCGCCACCGCCACCGCGCTCGCCTGCCGCAGCCCGGCCCTCTACACCCCTCCGGCGGCTGACCGACATCTGCACTGACTGGCATCTGCAGGCATCCGCGGCTGCAGCTGCAGCGTGCCGCGTGCGCTCTCCCCGCCCGCCTGCGAGGCTGAGAGCCCCGGCCGCCCGCTGCCTCTGCCCAGCTGGCGCCAGGCCTCCGAGCAACGCCGCCAGGAACTGCCTCAGGAGAAGCTGGCACCGGGTGCTACACCCGTGTAGGCGCCCCGCCCGCCCCCGGGGGGGGGGGCGTTCACATGGACGGCTGCCCACACGGGCTGCCTCCCACCCCTGGCTGGCCGGGGGCCGCTGCCGCCATGCCCGCACTGGGGACGGACTGCCCCTGAGTTCGGAGGACCGGCCGGCGGCGGCTCCTGCCCGGCACTGACCGCGGTCCCGGTCGCCGGCCGCCGGCGCCGCCCAAAGAACAGAAACGTGGCCCAGAGCCCCGGGTTCGTCCCGGCACTTCGGGCCGCCAGCGCGTGTACCTGCCGTGCCGCCGCGGTGGCTGTGGCTGTGCTTTCCCCGCCGTCGCTGTCCATACCCTTCCTGCTGCCGCCGTCGCTGCCCCTGCCCCTGCACCGCGGCGCCCTCCGCCACGGTACCACCCGGTCCGGACGCAGCACTCAACCCGCGGCTGTAGTCCTCCCGCCGCGGACGTCAACGGCACCACTGCCGCCACATCCGCAACCGGCACCGCTGAGCCTTATGACGTGAGCCGCTCTCCCCTGTTCCATACCGTCTGCCGCCCAACCCCATGTGCCTGCCGCTGCGCCCGTGCGCCCGCCGGAGCTGCCAGAGCTGGCGCCCCCAGCACTCCGGCAGGCGCCTGTCCACACAGGCAGCGCTCCCTCCGCCCGTGTCGCCGCAGTCCTCGCTGCTCCGTCGACCCTCCCCCTCCCCCAGGCGTCCGCCCAAGCGCGCTGCAGGTCCAGCGCCGGCGCCACCGGTGCTGCTGTTCTGTTGTGTCGCCGCCAGAGCTTGATAGCACCAGAGCCCTCGCCACAGCAGCCGCCACCGCCGCTGGTAGCGCTGGGTGCTGCTTCAAACCTCTCCTAGCTTTGTTGCATATGCATCGCGCACACGTGCTTTGGTGGACCCAGCCCGGCGCTCGCCTGATCGCCAGAGAGCCCGTGTCCGCCTGCGCAAAGCTCCTTCCTCTCCCTGGGGACGTCAACCTGCCCTGGCCCCCTCGCCCATACCCGCCCCCCTAAACCCCCGTGCCGCGCCGCACCTGCGCCAGGGCGACGTGGCACACGCCCTTGTAGTCGGGGTTGGCCTTGAAGTTGGAGCGGTCGGTGATGTCGTAGAAGTACTTGATGTTGTACTTGCTGGCCACGTCACTGTGTGTGCAGGCGTCACGCAGGGTGGCCGAGGTGTGGGTCGGAGGAGGGGTGGGGCGGCCGTGACCACGTGCCGCGCCGCGCGCAGCGCCCTGCCCGTGCCACCAGGCCCTCCGTGGACCTGAGCAGCGGCGTTTGCCCCTTCGCAACCCCTTCTCCCCCCCTCTCCCATTACCCGGGTATGAATGTGACTGAAGCTGCCCCCCTCACCGCAGGATGTCCACGTTGCGGTTGGCGCGGGCGTCCGAGGTGAAGATGTAGTGGTCGGGGATGATGACCACGCGCTCGTTGTCCCAGACCTGCGCGTTCGGGCCGAACTCCTTCTGGAAAATGCCGAAGGTGCCCGGGCCGCACACGTCGTGGGTCATCAGCTTGTCGACCCGGGTCCAGATGTTGTCACCGGGCTTCACCGAAGAGTTGTCCGAGTGGTTCGCCAGGATCTTCTCGGTCATGGTCATCGCACGCTTCACCTGCAGGTGGATGGTGCGGGCCGGGCATTTTAGGGCGCTCGCCCGCGACAAGAACCGGCCGCGACCGAGTGCACGCACGCACGCAGCGAAGCGACTCGTGCGTCGCTCAGCTACGCAAGTAATCTCGGAACTGTAAATCAGTGTGTATAGATGTTCCCCAAATCCACTGCGGCAGGGAAGCTGCACAACGTGGCCTGGGCACATGCCCAGGAAGTCCCCGGCCGCCGCACCCACCGAGCCGGTCGCCGCGGGGGAACGCGCGGGCGTCGGGGGAGCAGAGATGGCCGACACCTTGACGGAGCGGCGGGCAACGCGGCCCGTCGCGCCTGCACAGAAAAACACGCGAACATCAGGGCCGAGCCTCGATCATCGCCTTCTCTATTAGCAACTGTTGCAGGCTATATATTAGCACTCACAGGGCGCGTTCATGGTAGCCTGCAGAGACATTGTTGCTCAGCGGCGAAAAAGAAGAGTTGGTGTGTGGGGTTCGGTCGGTAAGGTTTGAGAGGGCGCTATGTCCTCCCAGTAACAGCTAAAGCTGCTGAAGTAAGAAAGAGTCAGGCCGGGCAGCGGATGAAACAGGCGCCCTCGCGAAGGTGGCGATGGGGGCCTGATTGGCCCAGCAGCAGCAGACCCTCGCTCCAGTCAGGTACCTAGCTACAAACGCTCGATCTGCGCGTATAGTGACCCCCAGCACCGACCCACAGTGCCGTCGACGACGCGCGCAATACACCGCACCCAGACATCTCCGGGCTTCGCTCGTGCAGACATAGTCGGTAGGTACATTTGCTTCATCACGGCTATCCTTTCTTAAGTGCCCTGAATCTATTTTTACCTGGTGCGCCTTCAATTGGCTGTGCTGCCCGCACAGAATCCATCGCTCGAGGATGATGCTGGCCCAGAAGAGCGGCGTTGTTAGCAAGCAGCAGGTGAGGCATGGCGCAGGGACTGCGACAACTAGCTCGGTGCAGATCAGGAGGCGCAGCGCGTTCACTGATGAAGCCGCGCAGACAGACCGGCGGTGCGCGTGACAGCTGTGTGGCGGCCAGCACGCTGACCCGGTCTTCCTCATACCGTGCCGCCGTCAATACGACATGCGAGTACCACGCCCCGTACCACCACGCCACGCCGCGTCCCGACTTAACACGATGCCCTTCCATGCCTTGCATTACCACAAGGCTCGCTGCCTGCTGGCCACGCCGGCTGTGAGCGCGCGCTCCGCCGCCCGCACCTTCAAGCCCTGTGCCTCCGCCTCGGCCGCCGCTGCGGTCCGCGTCGCCCGCCCCCAGCACAGCGGCCGCCGCGGCCAGTGCATCCAGTGAGTGGCCATGTGCTGGGTGGCATCCCGGCCTCGTGCCATTCAGTTGCATGTGCAGACTAAGCACGGCGTGTCTTGACGGGTCGTCGTGGTTTCGCCACTAGATGCGTTGCCGCCGCCGCCGCCGCCGCCGCAACATGCGTACCGTCCACCACCCGCAGGACTGAGGCTGTTGCTCGGCCCTCGGTGTACTTCTTCGGCTTCGGCGGCGGTGAGTTGCGGCCGGAGGCATCGTTGGGCGGCAGCAGCTTCAGCACGTGGGCCGCTGGGCATGTGGAAAAGGGGGCGGTTGGAAACGTAGACAGAGCTTGAGGCACATGGTAGTTTCTACAAGTACTCCGTGTAAGCACACGGATGCTGCATGGCCCTCGCATGCGCCGGTGCCGGACAGCCGCCAGGACCAAACCCAAATCGGACCAAACAGAAAAGAAACCGGCTGCTTGTCAATGGTCATGCTGCAGATGATGAGGACTACGACGAGAACTACACGGTCATGAAGGTGCAGGTGAGCCACGGCGGAGTGGGAGGCAGCCACGAGTGATTGGGAGGTGGTGAGGGGGGGGGCCTGGCAGGTTCGGTGGATGGAGGGAGAGCCAAGGCACACGTGCGGCTACGGGACTGGTAGCGAGGTGCGGTAGCAGGCGGTGACGTTGCACGCAATTTGAACGAGGGGTCTTCTGCCACCGAAGCCTGCATCGGTGCTCTTACGACCATGCGCAACAACGTGGCAACAGGTGGGCATGTTCGGCGACGTAAAGAAGTGGCAGAAGGACCTGGAGCGCCTGTCGGAGCAGTTCGACACCGAGGACGAGGAGGGGCTGCACTACATCCTGCAGGGTGGGGCGGCGGGCGGGGAATGGGGAGGGGGGGGGCAGTGGGGAGGGGGGGGGCGGCGTAACTCGGGGGGCGGGGGATGTTCTGTCGTGCGGGGCAACGGGGGGCAAGGGTACGATCGGACTCCGCGGGGCGGGGGCGGGGCGGGTACCCGCACCGCACCAAGGATGGCACAGAGGAAGGTGGGCCATGCAACTGCTCCTTGAACCCTTCCCCATCTTATCTTTACTAGTCATGCATGGAACCCCGCCCCCTATGCACTGACAGACACGGTGACCAAGCTGCTGCGCAACATGGAGTACATCTCCTACGCCGCCACGGCCGGCAAGGTGTACGACAACCTGGACGAGTGCGAGCAGAAGTTCAACCAGGTGGGCGGGTGGGCGCGTGGGTTGTGACTTGTGAGTACCGTACTGTCCGCCCCAAGCTGCACCAGCTTGGCTGAACGGAGTCAAAACGGAATTGTTTTGGAGAAAACAAACGGAGCCAAGCCCGACCAGCAACGCGATGCGATTACTTACTGTGTTGGGTGTGTGTGTGCTGAGTGTGATCCTGCCGGCGTGCAGGATCGGGCGTGGGTGGCGGGAGCGGTTGCATGAAACCCATGGGCTAAGCCACCGCCCCTTTCCTACCTTTCCGGTCCGCAGGTGTCTCTGGAGGAGCGCAGCAAGTTCAAGGAGGAGACTTTCTCCAACGTGGACGGCCGCCGCCGCACGCGGGCGCTGGACGTATCCAGCAGCCCCGGTAGGCGGCAGGGGCAGGGGGACAGGGGCAGGGGATCAGCGGAGCCCAGCTTGCCCAGGGGGAGGAAGGGCCGAGCGTTGGCAACGCGTCCGGCTTGTGCGCGTACGGACGCACCTGCGGTCCCGGTGCAGCCCTCCTCAGCGCAGGCCCCACCTCTGCACCACCACCCGCACATGGGTTTTGGGTTGGCAATGGCTGACTTGGGAATTGGAGAAAACTAACCCCGCCCCCCCCCCTGCGCGCAACCCCAGACGTGGGCCTGGACACCTGGCTGTGCTGCACGCTGCTGGTGGCGGTGGAGGGCAAGTTCAAGCTGCCCAAGGTCAGCTCCGCCGCCGACCTGAAGAAGGCGCTCACGCTGCTGGGCTCCGCCTCGCCCGACACGCTGCTGGCCTTCGAGCTGCTGTGGACGCCGCAGGTGGGCCGGCGGCTGGGGGAGAGGGCCCAGGGCCGGGGATTGGGAGGCATGGTGTTGGGGATGGGAGTCATGCTGGGGGCATGGGATGTAGATGGGATGCCTGCCGCGCTACGGGGCCCGGTTTGTGCGGCCGACGGGTGGTTGCTTTTACGGTGGGCACACAACAACCCTTCGGATGGCAGGCCTACCGTATTGACAAACTCCAGCTCCTCCAGAAGTGAGCCTTGCCCGCCCAACCCCAACCCCACTTCATTCCATCCGTCCGCGCCATCCCTTCCCACCCGGCCCCAACCCCCCTTCGTTTTCTGGAATGAACTACCCCCACCCACATCACCCCACCAGGCCGATGGCGACAGCTACAGCAAGGACGAGCTGCTGGGCGACTTCCCCACCCTGGCGCTGCTGTAAGCCGCTGCTGTGACTGCTGCTGGCAGGCGGAGGAGCGGGGCGGGAGGACAGGACGACAGGACGGCGAGGCTGTCTTTACGGGCCGTTTGCAGTTGCCAGTGGGTACAGGTAGCTAGCTCAGTGCTCGTATCTTCCATCTACGCTGTAGAAATTTGCCCAAAATCCGCCGAAGGCGGAGAAAAATTTTTGGGTTTGGGTTTCGGCATCTACGGAGCGTAGACGGTTTGGGCGGGTTTGGCGGTCTTTTAGACAGGGAGCGTAGATGGTTTGGGGGTTTTGGGGGCGTGCCCCTAGGAAAATTTTTCGAGGTGTAGATGGCGCGGGAGGGGTCACCTACGCTGTGTAGACGCCGGGGGCCCAAAGCCATCTACATGATACGGGCACTGAGCTAGCTGGGTAGGCCGCCTCCTGGCTGGAGAAGACAGTCGGTTGCGGGGCCTGGTGTTGAAGTGATACGGTACGCACGTTAATGCTAGTGTTGTGAAGCGGGATGGAGCTGGACCCCCCGGGTTGTATTCATGGGGCCAAGAACCGCAGGTTGCAGGCGATGGGCTTGCCACACTGCTTGTCGGGACAAGGTACATTGAGGCCCTGTGCTGGTGTGCCGGGACGCCAGATTTTGACGAAAGAGCCATAGTTGGAGAGTGCATTACAGATGCATTTAGGCGGCAGGGTGGCCGTCTCTCCACAGGGAGACGCCGACGCCGCCTCTAGAATCTTGGGTAGTCCGGAGCTAAAGGAGAGTTAGCGGCACTTGAATGCACGTGCCGGAAGGTTAAGTGCCACCGACCGTGGCTTCAAGCCACCAGGCGAACACATGTGTAACATTTGCACACAGTCCAAGCTCACAAAGTCACACTGATGCCTACAGTCCATGTACTCACACACACACTGGCACGGTCGTGCAAGCCGCCAATCGGTCAGCGTGTCAGCACTCCCGTCGCGTATGTCATGCGCGGTCCAATGAACGACCGGGCACGCGGTTATTACCAACGAGTCCGCCTGCCAACGACGCATCACCCGGCATCACGTAGCCCCACTGTTACGGCTCAAGGGGCCAATGCCGCCCAGGCCACGACTCAGTCACTTGTCAGTCACATTGCGGGTCATGGTCACAGTCTGTAAAGGTCCAGGCCGCCCAGTCGCGGGACTATGCGACGTCAACCCGCTCTTTGCAGAGCGGAGGCGGCAATTCGTACATGTCATGGAAGCAAGAGGCCGACGCGTGCAGCAAGCGTGGCGCTGCGCGGACAGCCGCGTGCCCTCGATCCCCCGTTGCGGGGGCCACACACTGCACCGGCACGGCTTCATGTCTACCTGGGGTGCAGGCCCCGTGCATTGTCTTCAGTCCCTCATCATCCTCCTGCAGGCAGCTGGTGTGTATCTCCGCCTGCCCGGCATATGCTGCTAGCGGTGTGCTGGCTGCGGGGGAGCGCGCTTACGCCCGCGGGGTGCGGCGGGAGCGGATCTTGGGGCTGGGGGGCTCCTCCTCCGAGACCACCTCCGGCTCCACAACTTTGGCAACGGCCGCGCGGGTGCTGCGCCGGGGGGTTGCCGCTGGGGTCTTGGCCTGTAGCGCATGGGTGCGAGGTTGCGGGCACCTTGAAGGTCGCCCTCAACGCTGGGGCAGGGCCAACGTGTCCTGGTGTGCCGAGTCAGGCCAGCTGCCCCCCAAAGCCAAAGGCGTCTAGGCTCACCTCGGTCTCAGCCTGGGCGGTTTTTCGGCTGGTGCGAGGAGTCGAGCTGGGCACGTAACCGGGAGTCGGCGTCACAGGCTTGCGAGCCCTGCAAGGAAGGGAAAATTGCGGATGCGGCATGTGTGCGTGCTGCGATATCCTCTTCAATTTCTGGTACCAACTTTACTCATCCATGCGACAAATCGAACCTTGTGGAGCGGCGGACGACATGGCCCTCGCCCTGTTCGCGCGGTGGAGTTATGGCGGTCGCGGTCAACACTCGGCCGGGCGGGCGTCGGCTGGTGCGGCACTGGTTCGGTCCGACGCGCAAATTCATGAATCATACTGCGCTAATTTTAGCAACTTACATCGGACAGGTACACGGTGCCGGCGGGCTCGGCGCTCTCGTGTTGGTCCTTCAGCAGCGCCTCGACCTCCTTTGACTTGTGCTTGGGCTTTCCGCGCACGCTCAGCACTAGTGCAAGCGTAATAAGCGTAAGCACCACCAGAATGATGGGCACAACGAAAGGGTCAAGCGGCGAGTCCATGGTGAAGAAGCGGGGGCTAGCAGCGTCAACGGCGTAAGTCACGAGAGTGGCAATGCTGTCATGTATTGTATGGATGAGTCTGTCAGTGTGACTGGTAGAAACTATGGCAGCTTACGCGGCGCTTCTTGGTTTTGCGGTCAACGGCGCGATGGGGTCAACGCGGCGGGAGTCCCCATTCGCCTAGCTCTCCTGCACCCTGACATCCATTTGCATATGTGTCTGTATGACACCAGCAATCAGTGCACGAATGTGCATACGTGGTTGCGCTGTGGGGCCGTGAGGAACGGCCAAACATGCTCGCGGCATGCTAAGCCACCGCGAGACTAATTATATCTGCCCATTAAAAGGCCATCTCTACATTTCTTGGAATGAATTATCAAGCTTTACCTCCGGCATGCCTCCGGCTGTAGTCCGCGGCAGTAGCACGCATGGCCAGTGGGCAGCGGCACGACAGGGCCCCTCCCGGGCTCCCACACAAACACTCCTCTGAATTCACCCCGCTTGACAGCCATCATGCAGTGCGGGTGGCTCGGCACGAGCTTGTCAGCAACCGTAAAGAAATAGAGCCGACGGCGCCTAGGCTTGGCCCCGTGTGGCCCCCATCGCAAGGGCATCACCAGGGCACCCCTGGGCATCACAATGTGACCCAGCACCCTGTCTCGTGGCCTGACCACAGCCAAACTCGAACGCTTGAACCTCACGACCTCACCCCACCGCCTGTTGACTGGCCCGCCCTGCTCGCCGGCTCCCCTTGCTTCTCGGTCTTGCCTTTGGTGATGTGGGTTCGGTTGGGTGGCTGCGTCCTCGTGTACTGCTTGCGTGTGCGTGCGGCGCCGAGACGCTTGAGGTTTGGGGCGCTGCCCCGTGCTGGGCCTTCGGGCCAGGACCAGACCGTGCCTCTGGCACATGCAGTTTGGGCGCTGCCCTGTGACGGGCCTTCGTGGCTGGTGTCGGCTTTTGCGGCCTTCATTTGGTTCGGCGTGGTCGTGCCTGGACGCTTGCCCGGGCTGTTTGCGCTTGGCCCGGTGTTGGGTGCTGCGGACGGGGCTTCTGGCCTTCTGACTCTGGTTTGGACTCACGGTGTTCCCGTGATTTGGCTTGCGGCAGCGATGCAAATGGTGGATATCTGGCGGGCCCCTAGGGACTCACTGTGCGCGCAGTCGCGCCGACTCGAATGTGGGTGGGTACGCAGCAACCCCAGGGGTTCGTCTCATGGCAGCATCAGGTGGTCCTGGCAGCATCAGGCGGTCCTGGCGTCTTGCACGCATTCTTGAACCTGCCAGACCAGTTGCCCGTGCCCACGTCCAAACTATAGCGCATTTCCATCTGCAATCCAGCAGGTTGTCTGCATGTAGGAAGCCCGCTCGTACAGGCCCGTACGTAGAGTGGTATGGTGTGCACGGGAGGTTCCATCGCTTGGCGTGGTGATCACGATTCACGATGACGCCACGTAGTTGCTTGTTGCTGCCAGCGAGCGGCGTCAGGCCAGGAGGCCATCACTGGCTGACAGAGTGCTTGCAGACGCCTTTGCAACGGCTAGCCAGCAACCACCGCAAGCACGATACCCGTACCCCCGAGACGCTGTCAGACCAGCCAGCGCAACCACTGCCGATGCCAACTTGGCTGAACAACTGCACGCACCTTGAAACTTCATTCGTTTGCAGCAAGCAGCAACAGAACACAACACGTCAACACATAAGATGACGCTGCCGTTGATGATTGCAGCCAACGCCAATGCCCGCCTCCTGCCCCAGCGCCGCCGTTCCTCCTCACGATTGAGCTGCTCTCAGCTGCCCTGCCTGCGACCTGCCGCCGCGTATCCCCTGCCTCAACCTAACCTGTCTATACCGTCACACGCCAATGTCCACCCGTAATTTCGGCAATGCATAATGCGCTCTGCCCCTCGGCACTCCCTCAACCCGCCCAGCACAGTCCACTCCCAACGGACACCGACCTAACGCTCCACCTCTTGGTTACTGCTGGTAGTACGGCTGCCCCGGCTGGCCGTACGGGTACGGCTGCTGCTGCGGTGCGCCGTACGGCGGCGGAGCACCGTACTGCGGCGGCGGAGGCGGCGGAGGCGCCTGCGGCGCGTACCCAGGGTACCCGTACGGCGCCTGCCCGTAGCCGCCACCGGGTGGCGGCGGCGGCGGCGCGGCGTAGCCGTGCTGTGGCGGTGGCGGCGCAGCGTAGCTGTAGTGCCCGTGTGGCGGCGGCGGCGGAGCTGCGGGCGCCGGTGGCGGCGCGTAGACGGGCGGCGGCGGCGCGCCGTGGTGCCCCGGCGGCGGCGGCGCGGGTTGCGAGTAGCTGCCTGGGTGCTGCTGCATGTGCTGCTGCGGGTGCTGCGCGTGCGCGGGCGGCGGCGGCGCGGCGGGGTAGGCCGCAGGCGGCGGCGGCGGCGCGGCTCCGGAGCGCAGCCCCGCCGCCGCCATGCGCGCCGCCAGCTTGTCGGCGTCCTCCTGCGCCGACCGCCGGTCGATCTCCTGGTTCAGCTCGTCCCGCTGGACCTGTGTGAGTTTTGACAGAGGTGTGTGTTAGAAGTTAGAACGCACCCGGGAGAAGGTAACACGCCAGACCGTGTGTTTGCCTACGCAGAGCGCACGAACGATGACACGAGCGGCTAAATGCCCAAATGAAATGGCGGAAAGTGACATCGGGTATGGGTCACGGTTTTCCTCGGGCATGGGGGGTTACGTTCATCGCTTCTCCCGACTGACCCCGCCCTCGCTCCACAACTTGCAATACCGGTATGTGCCCATGGCGCGCCCTGTCGCCGCTGCCCTCTCCGCCCCTCACCTGGCGCGTGAAGGCAAAGTCCGCCGCCTCCTGCTTGGCCTTGCGCACCACCTCGCTCATGCCCAGGTAGAAGCGCAGCCCCTCGCTGCAGTGGTCCAGCAGCTCCCGGTACTGCCGCACCGTCTGCGCGGCCGTTTGGGCGCGTGCGTGCGTGCGTGCGTGTTAAGCGAGAGCACAAGGAGAGGGAAGGAAAGACGTGCATGTATGTGTATGTGTGCGTCCACTTTCAACACACGGCCCCGGAGCTACCGCACCGCGAGCTACCGCGCATTCCCGCGCAACCCCCGGCGCACCTCGCGCACGCCCGCCGCCGCCGCCTCGCAGGCGCCGCGCCAGCCGGTGACGTCGAAGATGGCGCGGAAGGAGGCGTTGGCGGCGCCGGTGGCCGCCAGCAGCGCCTCCTGCGCGGACAGGTTCTTGTCCACGTCCGCAACCAGGCTGTCGTACTTCTTGATCTCCTGCGGTTGCGATGTACGGGTGTACGGATGCGGCGCCGCCAGGCGGGAGTTGATGAGTTTGCGAGCTCTTGTGGAAGAACTTATGTGAGCCGTGCGTTCAGGATCAGCAAGTTATGTCATTGGGTGACCCCCCAAAGTCCACACCCAGTGGTACACATCGCGCAGCGTGGCCCACACCTCCCACTCCCCGAGCCACCCCGCACCCCAGGCGCCGCCAGGGCCGCACGGCCGCACCTCGCGGAAGAGCGCGTCGTGGTTGGTGGGGTTGGTGGCCATGACCTTTTGCAGGATGTTGTCCCGGTTCTTCAGCTCCTGTGGGCCGGGCGCGTGCGGCAGGGTGGCCGGAGGGAGGGCGCGGCTGAGGACCTGCTCGGCGCGCTCACCGCGCATGCAGCTCTCCGCGCTTGCAGACATGCTCTGCACATGCCACGAGCGCTCCCACAGCGTCGCCGCACGCCTGCCCGCCCGCCCCGCCGCCCCGCCACCCGCTGCCTCTTGCCCGCTGCGCCGCTGCCCCGATTGCCTGGCCCTCCGTCCATTCAGGTTGCTCCGACTCGTGTTCACAATCCCCCTTCCCCCCGCCCCCCAGTCCCCGCCCGCACCTTGAGCGCCTCCTCCATGCCGCCGCGCTCGTTGGCCAGGCTCTGCAGCGCGTCCAGGCTGCGGCGCAGGCCCGCCACCACCACCGCCGGGTCCTCGGGGCCCGTGGTCACCATGGGCGCCTGAGGGGGCCGGAGAGGCCGGGGGGCAGCGGCAGCAGGGCGTCGTGGTGGGGCGCGGCCAAGACGGGATGCACCCCAATAGCGCGAGGATACGACGGCGAGACTGGCGGGGCTGTCCCAAGCTCGCCGCGCTCGCCATTCAGCCTCCAATCCTAATTACACAAACCCCCTCGCATCCGACGCCTCCCGCACCCACGCCTCCGGCCCCCCGCGCCCCCGCCCGCACCTGCAGCCGCGGCATCTGCGCCGCCGCCGCCTCCACGCCCAGCGCCGCGAAGGCGGGCTCGTTGTCGGCCAGGCGCTTGAGCACGCCCTGGTCGCTGTCGCCCGCCTTCTGCATGGCGGCGCTGCGGGGAGGGGCGGAGGGCGGCGGCAGGAGGAGGGCGAAGGGCGGAGAGCAGGGGGGGGACGGTTTGTCAAAATCATGATTGTTTAAGACGTGAGGGCGTAGCCAGGAACAGCCAGCGGGGTGGGAGGGCTGTGAATACCGGTACCAGCGCGAGCTGAATCAAACCCAAACCAAACACAATGCACATGCATATGCGGTGAGTTGCAGGGGTGCTGAGAGACGCGCGGCAGGGTAGACTTCGCCAGGTGAGGAGGGCAGAAAGGGAGGGGGCGTGTGAGCTTAGGGGTAAGCTCGGACGGGAGGTGAGGGGCTGAAGTCGGCAAACAAGACGCTCGGGAGCTGCGCCGCACCCGCCGACGCGGCGCTCACCGGTACTGCTGGATGCGGTCCCAGTAGGGCTTGGCGGCGGTGGCGGCCGGCTGCGCGCGCCACTTGTCGCCGTGCTTGGCGCGCGCGTCCGCGTCCGCGCGCGCGTCCGTGTCCAGCGAGGTCTACGCGGCGGCGTTTTGCGAGGAGGGGGCGGGGTTGAGTTGTGGTGGCCCACCGGACAGGGGCGTGGTGAGGCCGAGCTCGCTGTGTCGTGTGTGTTTGAGCGGTGTCGTTTGTGCGCATTCCATCAAGTAAGGGGCAGGCGCAGCACGTGACCAACCGCAATCTGCGCCCCCCAAATACCCAAAACCGTTCGCATAGACGGCCCCCCGGCCCCGCCCCCGGCCCGCACCTGCGCCGCCATGAGGTCGTCGTCCACCTCGCGCCGCAGCTCGCCGATCTCCGCCAGGATCTGTGCGCGTGTGGGCGTGTGCGTGTGGGAGACACGCAGAGGTGAGTGTGTGTGCAGGCGTGAGTGTGGAGGCGGAGGGGGTGGAGCGTGGTGGATAGTGGCGGTGGTAGTACCAGGTGGCGAGGGCACCGGCCAGGACGGTGCTGCCCCACCCGCGCCCAATGCTCACAGCCCACATGCCACATTCTCGCGCCGCAGCCACAGCCGCTGGCCCCTCCTCTCCCGCCCGCCCGCCTCGCCCACTCTGCCGTGCCCGCCACGCCCACCCACCCCCTTAAGATGGTTCACGCCGCCAATGCCCTCAATCTCCTGCAGCTCGCGGCTCAGCGCGTCGGGCAGCGCCGCCGAGGTGCGCGCGTCCAGAGCCTGCAGTAGTAGCAGCAGCAGCAGCAGCAGGGCGGCCGTGTGGCGCGGGGTGGGGGTGCAAGCGGTTTGTGAGTACCCATTGGCCGGACCGGGGTTTGCCCTCGGGTAACAGCACCGGAACACGGCTGCGTATGTGGCTCTACCTTCCCGGGCCAGTCAGCTCCTGTCCTGTCCTGCCTGTCCGGTCGACTTCTGTGGCCTTGGCGCCTTCAGCCCACCTTGCGATACTTCCTTATACCACCTTTGCAATCCCCCGGCCCCCGTCAGCCCGCTCCCCCGCCCGCGCACCTGCAGCGTGTCGGGCAGCTCCCACTCGCGCAGCTTGAGGCGCGCGGTGTCGGTGGCGCCCGCCAGGCGGTCCAGCTGGCGGCGGATGACGTCATCCACCATGTCCGTGTACTTGGACAGCGCGCGCGCGCTGGCGGTAGGGGTTGCAAGGATGGTATATAGAAGCGTAGTGGCGTAGACGGCAGGCGCGTGGAGGCGTTCGTAGGGGTGGGGGTGGGGGTGGGCGGGAGGGAGGGTGGGCGGGAGGGAAGGTGGGTGGGGCGGGAGGGGGGCGTTCCATGCATGACTAATTATGGCGAGAAGGGGAAGGGGTGAGTTGGGTCGGCGGCGCAGATGGGAGCGCCGTGTTCACTTGGGGACGCGGCCTGGGGGGAGGAACGGTATGTGCGCGTGTGGCTGTGCTGCTGCGTGCCCACCTGTTGTCGGGCACCAAGCCGCTGAACAGATGCTCCGGCGTGCCCTCCAGGTTGGCGGGCGTCACCTGCCAGGCGCGACAGCGACAGGGCGCGACAAGGCGCGGGGCAAAAATAACGGCGTCAGACATCCGGACGCGGGACGCAAGCAAGCACGCAACCAGAGGTCCTGGAAGCCCACCGCCCATTAGCATTGGAATTAGCTACCCCATCCACACACCACGTCCACACACCCACAAGGCGCTGACGCACCAATGCACACGTGCTAGGCCTCCTCCGACCCCTCTCCCGGCTCCTCCCTCCCTCGACCCCGCCCCCCTCGCCCGCCCTCCCCCGGCCCTGCTCCCCTCCCGCGCCTCACCGGCTTGACCAGCAGCGCGCCGGTGGTGGCGGGCAGGTCGGCGAAGGCAGGCACCTTCATGAGGTAGATGGAGTTGTTGTCCTTCTCGGCCTTGGCCAGCAGGGCCTGGCGGGCGCGGGAATGTGTGCGGCGTGTGTGCAGGGGATGTGTGAGGGAGTGATGCAGAGCGGCAGTAGCCAGGTTGGGCTGACCACGGGCCAGTCGGTGCACCGATGCACCGGGCTGCAGTAGGAAAAGCTACAGCCGGGCCCCTGGTCGCCCGGTCACGACACAGCTGCCACAGCACCCTGCCGTCATGCTGCGTCCCTGCCACCCTGCCACCCTGCCGCCCCGGCGTCACCCTGCCGGCCCGCCTTCTGCCGCACCGCACCTGCACCAGCTCCTGCGTCTTGTTGACGCTGTCCAGCATCTCCTGGCCGATGGCCTTGGCGATGCGCCGCGTGTTCTGAGTGGGTGGGTGGGCGGGTGGGCGGGGGTGGAGGCGGGAGGGGGTGGTGGCACGGCGTGGATAAGGGCGGGGGTGGAGGCGGGCGGAGGTGGAGTCGGCGGATAGCGCGGACAGCGAGCGCTGGCCCGCCCCGACCACTCCACCCTCGCTGGTGTCTAAGTTTGGGGCTTCATGTGTAACAGCGGTAAGTCCACCCACCCACGCACACACCCGCCGCCCCCATTCCCTTTCCCTCTCCTCACCTGCAGGCGCGCGAAGGCCTCCTTGAGCACCGCGATCTCGTTGTTGACCTTGTCGTCCAGCCGGTGCTGCCGACTGGCCTGGATCAGCTCCTCCACCTGAGCAGCAGCGGCAGCAGCAGGCGCAGGCAGGTGCAGGAGCCGCAGCAGCGGCAGCAGCAGCAGGGATCCGGGTATGGGGGTGTCAGTTGAGGCTACCATAACGCTTCAAGGCTGGCTCAGGCTCGCACCGGCGCAAACCCACCACAGCCCACAGCACACAGCCCCCCGCAACGCCCCTGCCAGCTCCGGCCCTGCCTGCCATACCGGGCAGTGGTTTGGTTTAGCTTGGGCTGGTATTCATCACCCCGCCCCTCCCCCCCACCCCGCCCTGCCCTATAACAGCGACTGACCCTCCCCCCTCTCTTCCTCTTTCACTACTTCTTGAGCCGCACGCGGGATCTCCTAGCCTTAGCGCAGACTTTGTCCTGCCCTGCTACACTACTTCCGCGACTGCCACTCATGCTCGCCGCCTTGCCATCCCTCACATGTCCGTCGCGCCTCGCTGCTGGACGCTTCTACCTGGCGCTGCTCCATCCGACCTTAGGTGAGTATGTTAATTTGGGGTTGCAAATAGTCGGGCGATGGGGTCCGCGCGCGGCTCGCACTACTGACATGACTTCGGAGCCGCACTGGACTGCTACGTCCATCTGTCGCCACGCTGCCCAAGCTCGCCCGACCACCTACGGTGATGTGCAGTAGCTCGCAATTGCGGCGTCAGTTTCTCCTTGCAGCGCTTCTGTTTCCCTACGGGATTGGTTCACAGTAACCCCCCCCCCCCCACCCCCCACCAACCTTGCACCCCCCCAATGGTTGATTTGGGAATTGGAATAAACTACCCCCCCACACACACACACCGCCCCCGCACCTGGTAGATGCTGGCCTTGAGGCTGACGTGCTGCCCCCAGCTCTTGTCGAAGTAGTTGGCCAGCGCCGCGCCGTTGAACAGGCGCTCCACCTCCTCGTACATGGTGCCGGCCTGGGGGCGGGGGGTTTGGGGGGGGGGTGGCGCGGGGGTGGGGCGGGGGAGGTTCCGAGAGGTTCGGGTGGATGTGTGAGTGCGTACAGCCCCCGAGACCACTTGCTTGCCCCGCCGCCGAGTGCTCAGCCCGCTGGCCCCATGCGCCGCCGACCGCTCGACCGCCGCCGACCGCCCCCCCGGCCCCCATGCGCGTGCGCACCTGCTTGGCCAGGCGCGCCAGCACGTTGGGGCTCTTCTTGTTGATCACCGCCTTGTGGTACACACACTCCTGCAGGGGGGAGGCGGGAGGGGGGCGGCGGCGGTGAGCAGCGCTGGCAGCCACACGCGGACCGCTAAGCCCCGCCCGCCCGCAACCCTCCCCGGCCCCGTAGCTACCCCGCCCTCCCTGCCCCCAAGCTAGGCTTGGTTCAGCTTGGACTGGCCAACCTCCCGCCCCGCCCCGCCCCGCCCCGCCCCGCCCCGCCCCGCCCCGCCCCGCCCCGCCCCGCCCGCCCCGCCCCGCCCCGCCCCGCCCCGCCCCGCCCCGCCCCCCCCACCTGCGCCTGCGTGAGCATCAGCTTCTCCAGCAGCGTGCCGCACTCCAGGCTGATGTCCAGCGGCCGCGGGCTCTCCGTCTTGGGGCTCTCCGCCTCGCGCATCAGCTGGAACGTGCCGCACGCCTCCTGCGGGGACCGGCCGGGGCAGGGAAGGGGGGCAAGAGCCGGGTTGGCGGGCACGCCCAGGCACACGGCCGCACATGCACATGCACATGCACATGCACATGCACATGCACATGCACATGCACACGCACATGCACATGCACATGCACACAAACGTGACGATGGGGAGCTGGCCCGACAGCCACCACCCACCCACCCCCGTCTCCATGCCGCATGACGGCACCATCTCCTCTGTGCGCTCGACGACGCGGGCCCCATCCGGCTCCTCACTCCCCGCTCGCACTCCTTTCCCCCCAAACGGCCTCCAACCCTCGGCCCCCCTCCCCCGCCTCCGCACCGCCCGCCTCCGCTCCACTCCACTCCGCCGCCGCACCTGGAACAGCTTACAGGCGGCGGTGAGGCCGTCGCCGCTGGTGCGGTCGCTCTGCAGGCCCTGCTGCGAGGCCAGCGCGCCCAGGTTGAACAGCAGCGCGGCCTTCTCGTAGTGGATGTTGTTCTGGGCCACACGCCGCGAGGGGCGGAACGCGTCGAACCAGGCGAACGACACCTGGGCTCGGGAGTGGGGTGGCGTGGGGAGAGGCGGTGGGGAGAGGGGGAGCGCGGGTTTGGGGCTGTGGGGCTGTGAGTGCGTGCCCCCGCGGGCTGCAGTCATCTCTGGAGACAGCCATGCCCCTGGTCTGTGGCGGCCACCCGTCTGCGACTGTACAGCCTCCAGTGTGCTTCCGGAAAGCGGCTGCCATGTGCGGCCCTCGGGCCCTGCAATTGCCGGCGTGCCAATCCGATCCCCCCCCAGCCCTCCCGGGCCTTCCAAACCCTCCAATCCCCCCTCCCGCCCCTGCAGCCCCCTGCAGGCCCCACAAAGTCCGTGCAGCGCTCGCACCTGCGCCTGGCTCTTCTCCTTGCCGATGGGGAAGCGCGTCTCCACGGCATTCAGGTAGCGGTAGTACCTGGGGGCACGCGGGAGCGGGAGGCGAGTGCAGGCGGCGAGCGGAGGCGAGGGAGGAGGCAGGGAGGAGGCGCGGTTGGAGGGCTGGGTGCGGCAAGCGAGCGGCCGTCAGGGAGCAAGACGGGGTGGCGGGCGTGATGTAAGGCCCCGCCGGCTGTCCGGGTCGGGTCGGGAGGGATGTTGCACGCGGCCACGTGTGAAAATGCGGGGGCGCGGGGCCACGCCACAGACAGGGAGATACGTGGCATGGCAGGGCGGAAGCCACGCCCGTCAGCTGCACAACACAGCTGTGCTGGGATGCTGACAAGGGCAGAGGCAGCGCGTGCGGGGCGAAGCACACACACCAGCAGGGGCGCGGGTGTGTTTTCGTATACCGTACATCTCCCCTCGCCCCTTCGCGGCTCTGCCGCCCGCTTTCTGCCGTAGCCAGGTCGTGCTGCGCGCCGCATTCCCCTCTAATTTCCACGCTACGTCACCCAGAGCCACAGCACTGACTGGCGCCGCGGCCGGAGGAGCAGCGAGTCGGTGTGTTTGCACGGGGCACGGCAGCTGCCGGCAGCCCCATACGAGTGCCCAAGGCGCGCTTGCTGCCGCGCTCTCCTCCCGCCAACGCGCTTGGTACCGCCATATGCCTCCTTACTTGCTCAGCGTATCGCGCACGCCGGGCTGCGTCCCGCTCTGTGCTTGCGCCACTTCCCCGCGAAGGCTCTGCACCTTCTCGAGGTCGTCCGCTGCATCGTCCGCTTCCCTGTCCGAGTAAGTTGCTCTAATGTATGTCAGCAGCGGTGTTTTTATGTCCACGGTCTCAGTCTTCTTGCAATGTATCGCTAACATAACCGATTGAGCTGTCGGCATTTTTCCGGAGGCTTTCCTTCAACGTATCTTGCTAGATCTGAACGGAGCTTGCAGTGCGGGTGTGGAAAGCGGCCAGGGTTTGGGAATCGATGGGGAGCCCCGATTGCAGCCCCGTGCCAACTCTTTTCGCGCCAGCCCTCGACGCATTTCTTTCCTTTACGCCCAGATTAGATTGGGCAAAGACACATCTTTTGGGTAGGGCTCTTACGGTAGCCGAATTCTTCTAGAGTTTGGGGAGTCGCTCAAAAATGTGCGGCATTCTTGCCGTCCTCAACACGACGGATGACAGCCAGGCTATGCGCTCGAGGGTGCTGGCCCTGAGCCGTCGCCAGCGTCACCGTGGCCCCGACTGGTAAGCGCGAGATGCAGCGCCGCAAAGAGCAGGCGCCCGGAAGCGCCGAGCCGATCCGAATGCATTCAATTAGCGCTCTGTGCGAGAAATCCGGTCTCAATGTGGGCTCGGCAATCAGTCGGCGAGCGACCGGGGTCGGTGTCCATCGCGCGCGTGTAATAGGGGGACCGCGCAGGGCTGCACCCTCGCTGGGGCCCTCAGAGCGCGCCCACTTCCCTAGAAAGTGATCTGGGCCAGTAGCAGCGGCCTAAGGCGCACCCCGTGCGGGTCAATCGGCCTCTGTCCGCCGCCTCCCTTTGCATCTCTGGGTGCATATGCTGGATTTTTGCCGCGGCCGACGCGCTCGTCGTTAAATTTGCCCCATTCCCGACAGGTCGGGCATGCACCAGTTCGGCAACAACTTCCTTGCCCATGAGCGCCTTGCGATTATGGACCCCGCCTCGGGCGACCAGCCCCTGTTCAACGAGGACCGCACCATTGTGGTCACCGTGAACGGTGAGATCTACAACTACCAGGAGCTGCGCAAGCAGATCTCGGATGCCTGCCCCGGCAAGAAGTTCGCCACCAACTCCGACTGCGAGGTAGGGGGGCGCGGATAGCTGCCGTGCTGCGGTCTGGGTTATGAGGCCTGGCTGATGAGATGGCCAGGTCAGGGAGAGGTTTGCCGGGGGAGTCGCAGCGGCGCGGAGAGACTGTTGCGGAGGGGGGTGGGGGTGGACAGGGCAGGCACGCTGGCGGAAGCACGGCGCACGCCCGGAGGCGCGGCGCTGGCGACGCGCTGCAAGCCACCGGACCACCAGCAGCAGCACGGACCACCGGACGGCTGCGCAATGCGCAGCACACAGCACGGGCGCGGAACACGGCCCACGGGGAGGCGCAGCACGGGCGTGGGCAATGGAGCTGGGCTCAGCACGCTAAAGGCCGGCAGCGGACGCCGGTCAGCCCGCGCGCCGGACGGACTTGGCAGGTGCCGGCGTGTGTGCACTGCTGGCGGCTGGCGGGCCGCTGGCGTCCGGAGCTCCCGGCAAGAACATGGCTCGGCCTCCTGGAAGCAGCGCCGGGCCTGCACGGCCTGCATGGGATCCGACGGGGGGGGGGCGGGGCTGGGACACAGCGGCGGCAGCAGCGAGCACGCGGCCGCAGGGCATGGCAGCGCCAGGCCGAGGCCGTGAGGGGACCCAGTCGCAAGCCGCAGCGGCACACACCTGGCGCGCAGGCCCGGATCGTCGGCGCACCGCGCCGCCCGCGCCACTGCAGCAGCGCAGAGCGGACTCGAGCACGCGGCGATGTGCACCGCACCCACCGCGAACACCACGCTTGCGCTCACCGCTTGCGGTCACGCTCACCGCTTGTGCTCACCGCTTACACGCGCACGCGCTCATCACACGTGCTCGCCGCAGGTGATCAGCCACCTGTACGAGCTGCACGGCGACAAGGTGGCCTCCATGCTGGACGGCTTCTTCGCCTTCGTGGTTCTGGACACGCGCAACAACACCTTCTACGCCGCACGCGACCCCATCGGCGTCACCTGCATGTACATCGGCTGGGGCCGCGACGGCAGCGTGTGGCTGTCCAGCGAGATGAAGTGCCTCAAGGTGCGTGTGTGAGAGGTTGGGGGGTTGGGATGGTGGCGGGGTGGCGGGGCGGGTTGGGAGGCTGGGGGCGGGGGGGGGGGGGTTGTGAACACCAGCCCAATCTAAACCCAAGCGAAACTAGACAAGGGACAGGCAGGTGCAGTTTGCGGCAATACAGGGTAACGGTATACTCTTGCGTTTCGGGGCGGAGAGTGTAGACGGGGCAACGGGGGTTGCAAAGATGGTACATAGAAGTGTAGGGGCGTAGACAGCAGACGTGGAGGCGTGGGGGGGGCGTAAGCGGCGATGGATGGAGGGCTGGGGTGCGGGAGGGAGGAAGGGAGGGAGCAGCCGTGGGCTTGGGTGGAGGGGCGGCGGGCGTTACAGGCGAGGGGGGACGGCCTGGAAGCCAACGGAATTGCTGGGTGGAGGGAGTGCGGGAGGCAGCGGGGGCGGGAAGGGGCATGCGAGGAACAGGGAATGAGTATGCCGCGCAAAGCCGACGGCTGCGCAGCCTCAGATCAGGGCGAGGCCGATGCACAGCGTGTGCTGACGGGGGGAAGGGAGGCGACCGACCGTGGGGACCCGCACGCCCGCACGGACACACGCACACACGCCCGCACGCATGCGCTGTACACACGACGTGGTGATGAGGAGAAAAACAGTCCGGGACTCCTGACCTCAGAAATAATGCTTTGTTTACTGAGCCACCGTCCTGCACCCAGCACCCGCATCCACGGCAACCCTCTTGCGCACATGCGGTTTGCTGCTGCGCCGGCTCGCGCGGCGTCACACGCCCCCGCCCTCCACATCACGCTTCGCTCCGTACTCCGTACCCGGCTTGCATAGGAAGGCTGGCTCAACCCATCCCACAACCCCCCGGGGACCTGTCTGCCCTTCCGCCGCCGCAGGACGACTGCACCCGCTTCCAGCAGTTCCCGCCCGGCCATTACTACAACTCCAAGACGGGTGAGTTCACGCGCTACTACAACCCCAAGTTCTACACGGACTTTGAGGCCAAGCCGCAGCGCTTCCCCAGCGAGCCCTACAACCCCGTGGTGCTGCGCCAGGTGCGGCGGCGGGCGTGCGGGGCGGGGGGAGGTGGGCGTGCGGGGCGCGACCAGGGCCCGGGGGTGGGGTGTCCGAAAACGGAGACGACCGTGCGGACCCGCATACCCAGAGCGCAGCGGGAGACGGCATCAGGCCCGGAACGGGTGGGCAGGATAGCGGAGCTCCGGCGTGCCTGCCTGCCAGGGAAGGGGATGCGGGCGACAGCCTGCGCGGCGCGGCTTACCTGGCGTCAACGGCCTCCTGCTGGTGTCGTATGTGCGCCCCCCGGTGCTGTGCAGGCGTTTGAGGCGTCCGTGGAGAAGCGCATGATGTCGGATGTGCCCTTCGGTGAGTCCGGGAAACGAGTGGCAATGGTGGTCAGCGCGATAATGATGGAGGAGGGCCATGAACGTGCGGGGCGGGGCGGTTAGGGTGGGGTGGGAGGCGGCGCGGCCGTGTTGCTTGGGGCGCGTCGTGGTGCTGTGGCTGCGCGTGTCGTGGGATGTTGCGAAGCGCTGTGTACAGCACTGACCTGCACTCGACGAAAGAAACTTGGGGATGAGCGCGTTGGGGTGAAGCCAAAAGCGCACTTTCAGCGAATCCCTCGGGCAGGCTCGTACGGGCACGTGGCGCACATTCAATGGCTGGGGCGGGTTGGCTTGACGAACCTCAGCGCGGGGTGCCTTCAGCAACGTTTAGCTTACTTGAGCTGCCTGTTCCAGCTCTGGTCGCGGCTCTGGGCTGCAACAGAAACGGCGCGCATGCCGCTGCGCTGGGTTTAGGGCTGGGTGTTGGCCACACCCTACGCCGAGCGCCACCTCGGCAGGAGGCCTCCTGGCACATCCCGCTCACGCGCCCGGCCGCTGCCCACCCCAGTGGCGTCCATTGTCTCCAGCTTCGTCATTGTAATCGTGCAACCCCCCGCACACAGGCGTGCTGCTGTCGGGCGGCCTGGACAGCTCTCTGGTGGCGGCCATCGCGGCGCGCAAGATCAAGCGCGAGGGCAGCGTGTGGGGCAAGCTGCACAGCTTCTGCGTGGGCCTGCCCGGCAGCCCCGACCTGAAGGCGCGTGCGGGCTGGGGGCTTGGGTCGGGAGGTGGGGTGGGCGGGGGAGGGGGCGGCTAGGGTGGGGGTGAAACTTTGGAGTGCCGATGGGAGAAGGCGTGATGCTGGTCCTGGGATGGGTCAGGGTGCGACAAGGCGCCGGGTAAAAGTGTGACGGGGGCGGCAGGGACGACTGCGGCGTGTTCAACGCGGCTCAGTCTGGGGCCCGGGCAAAGGCAGGGGCGGGCGTGGGCATGCGCTGTCCCAGAGGCGGCGGGAATGGCGGAGAGCTGCTCGTGCACGAGCCATGACAGTGGGGCTTTCCTACACCAGGACCAACCAGGGGCCCAACTGACGCCCTCCACCCCGTCCCCTCCCTCCTTCCCGCCCTCGCAGGCCGGCGCCCAGGTGGCCAAGTTCCTGGGCACCGACCACCACGAGTTCCACTTCACGGTGCAGGAGGGCATCGACGCCATCAGCGAGGTCATCTACCACATCGAGACCTTCGACGTCACCACCGTGAGTGTGTCGCGCCCCGCACGGCGTCGCGCAGCGGCAGGGGGAGGAGCCGTCGGGACGTGCGGGGGCCACGCTTCGGCATTCCGCCCTAGAGGCCTGTCTGCGCCGTTTCATGGGTTCATCCAGTACACGCGATGCTGACCGTGCCGTGATTCCCCTCTGGGCCCCCTGGCGCGCGCTCGCTGCCCGCCGCGCAGATCCGCGCCTCCACGCCCATGTTCCTGATGAGCCGCAAGATCAAGGCGCTGGGCGTGAAGATGGTGCTGTCGGGCGAGGGCTCGGACGAGGTGTTTGGCGGCTACCTCTACTTCCACAAGGCGCCCAACAAGGTGCAGCGGCGGCAGGGGCGGCGGGGGGCGGGCGGCGGCGTGTGTGGGGGGGGGGAGCGGGTTGCTCGATTGGGATCACTGCAGGGCGGGGCGGGGCGCGGACCCGGGGCATTGCTCAGTGTGGAACGGTTTGGGACCTCCCGCACACACAACACGACACCGCAACACGACCGTGACCTGGCGCCCTCTTCTCCTGCCCCCCTTGTCATCACCCCCTGCAGGAGGAGTTCCAGTCGGAGACGGTGCGGAAGATCCAGGACCTGTACAAGTACGACTGCCTGCGCGCCAACAAGTCCACCATGGCCTGGGGCGTGGAGGCGCGCGTGCCCTTCCTGGACCGCCACTTCCTGGACGTGGCCATGGAGATCGACCCCGCCGAGAAGATGATCGACAAGAGCAAGGGTGCGTGGCCGGGTCGGTGGGCGGGCTGCAGCTGGGTGTGGCGGGGTGGCGGTCATGCGGGTTCGGCTGGGGGTTGCGGGTGTGGGTGTTGATGATGGGCAGGGCGAAAGGATGGGCCACTGGGTGAGAGATCGAATGCCCCGAAGGCGCGGGGCTGAGTGGAATGGAAGGCGCGGCGCTGACTGGCCTGGCCAATCGGTGTTTGCCCCGCGCAGGCCGCATCGAGAAGTACATCCTCCGGAAAGCCTTCGACACCCCCGAGGTGAGGGGGCGTGGGATGAGGAATGACCGGATGAGGGATGGTGGGCATAGCGAGGCGAGCGGGTTGGGGCCGTCCATGTTACGGGGGGAATGGGTGGCCGCCGGTACAGAGCATAGAAAGCTGGCGCTCGTGAGCGCAACAGGGAAGCATTCCCAACCCGCTCATGCCTGAGCTGTGATGCTCTTGTGCCCACCCGCCGCCAGGACCCCTACCTGCCCAAGGAGGTGCTCTGGCGCCAGAAGGAGCAGTTCAGCGACGGCGTGGGCTACAACTGGATCGACGGCCTCAAGGTGCGGGCGACGAGGGCGATGATGAAAAACAGGGTGCTGCTGCGGGTGGTGTGGCGGCGTGGTGGTACATGTAGGGTGTACACCCCCGGGCCAGCCCAGGCTTAGGCTAAGGCTTTGAGGCTCCAGGGAGCGCGTTGGCCGGGCTGCCCAGCCCGGGCCCGGGGCTCGGGGCTTCGATCCCAGGCGCGCCGGCTGCCCCTCGCTGACCTGTGTCGGCCACCCGTCGTGCATGGTGCACCCACAGGCGCACGCGGAGGACCAGGTCAGCGACGACATGATGAAGACCGCCGCGCACCGGTACCCCGACAACACGCCCCGCACCAAGGAGGCGTACTGGTACCGCAGCATCTTCGAGACCCACTTCCCCCAGCGCGCCGCCGTGGAGACGGTGCCGGGCGGCCCCTCCGTGGCCTGCTCCACCGCCACCGCGGCGCTGTGGGACGCCACCTGGGCCGGGAAGGAGGACCCTTCGGGTGGGTACGGCTGCTACGTTGTACCGTGCCGGTGACGGGCCGCGGGGCTGGGGGGTGCCGGGGCCGCGGCGCGTCTGTCCTTCACGCTTGGGGTGGGGACTGGGCAGTCCACAAGCCTGGGACATGGCAGCGTGCCTACGTGCCTAGGTGCCTATTCGGCCCACCCCATTTTACGAACCTGCGCATGAAACCTCTCCACAGGCCGCGCCGTGGCCGGCGTGCACGACTCCGCCTACGACGCGTCCGCCGCCGCCAACGGCGAGCCGGCCGCCAAGAAGGTGAGGCTTTGAAACGCCGCGTGCTAGACGCAGACTGTCGCAGCGCTTGCGTTGGTCGGTGTGCGTTTAACTTCAATAACTTGACGCGCGTGCACTGACATGGAACCCCTTCCTTTGTTCGCAGGCCAAGAAGTAAGCCGGCCTAGGCGTCGAGCGGCCCCAACTGCGGCAGCTCAGACAAGCTGTCGGAGGTTTGCTGCGCATGGGGCCGCGGCATGCCGCAGCTGGTGCGCGAGAAATAGGTGGCGCTGGGTGGGAGTTTGATGTGCTCTCTGCTCAGCGCCGTGATCGCGCGGCGAGCGAGCAAGCGCGAGTCCGGAGCGTGCACTCGTTGCGGCTGCGGACAGGAAGGGCTGCTCGGCGGCTGCACAGCCGGGTGTGCATGCATGGCCAGTGATCCCCACGAGGTGCACGGCCTTGCGTTTTTGAGCGAACACACGTCACGAACGCGTTATCCGGGGGCCACGAGCCTGCGCGCTATTGTGTCGTGTTTTACTGGCGAGTGCTTCTGACAGATGTCTTTCACTGCGAGTGTGAATCATAAAGGTGACTTGACGGTCAGGCGTGTAGACGAAGGGATCTACCCGGTGACAGGACGACTCTTAACGGTGGAGGATGGGGTCACGGGCGGAACAAGGCAGGGGGCCAAGGACTTTGTGGTCGTCCATAGCAGACCTCACACGGAGGTATAGATTCAAGACGCGTTAGCAACTTGGCAGACGAGTTGCCGGCAGCCACGGTAGCATAAGTCAAGCGGGCAAGGGAACGGGATGAAGCTGCACACATGCGGCACTGGGCGAGCATCTGGAGCTCTGTAAGAGCATATGCACCAGCTCTGTCTGGAGTCCTGACCTGCAGCCGCCAGTGAGCCAGTGGAGCTGGCACATAGCATGTTACACAGCGAAATGTCATAACGCCCTCCCCTGTACTCCGCCTGACCCACGAGCAGCGTGCTTGTCTAGCGCCCAATCCAGACCACACACATGGCGCATACCGCCACTCCAACCGCCTCAATGAACTCCACTCTACCCGGTACCGGCCAAGTGGCCAACGGGATTTGCATGTTGTATCCCCTATCCCCTGCACCCGCACGGCCCCACCGCCAGCTCTCGTGCGCGGATACGCACACGGGGGTCCCACGTACGCCAGGCACTCTGAACACCCAGCACTGCTTGACCACATTAGATGGCGCTCATCAGAATGAACGCCCATCGTACGCTACCCCAGCCCGCTTGCGCGCCATCGCAGCTGCACCCGGCGCAAGTGCACGCTGGTATCCTCCCCGAAGCAGTGCAGCCGTCTCAGCCGGCACGTGCAATAGCAAAGCGTTCCACGCCGCGTCCAGCATGTTCTGCATTTGACTTGAAACTCACGGACAGCGCTCCGGGGTTCGCGCGCCACGCCCCCTCTCCCAAGACTGCAGCCCTTCGGCCACGTCCACCCTCCCGGGCGTTCGCCACCATCCGCCCACCCTCAGATCGCCAGTCCGAACACCGTGCAGATGCAGTACATGCTCTTGTTCTCCCAACGCACGGTGCGGCTCCCGTCCGTCGTGCTGTCCCACCAGCATGACGCCGCCGTGTGGAGACCCGCGCCTGCGTGACAGGGCGTGGGTGTGGGCGTCAAGCAGTTGAGAGCCAGGCAGCCACCTCCACGTGCGCTGCGACGTAACGGCACGCGTGGCTTTTCTCCCACGCGGCACAGATTCCTGGCCTTCGGCGGCGCACACCCCCAGTCACCACAAGTTGGCAGCGGCTGCCGGGCCTGCAGGTACCCGCGGGCGTGCCCCCGCCTCACCGTTCTTCTGCATGATGATGCAGGTCACCACGTACTTAAACGGCTTATTCAGCGCTGTGAGGCGCTTTATGCAGTGTTCTAGACAGCTAGACGTCCATTGGCTGACCTGCACCGGCGCAGCAGCGGTCACGCAGGACCGTAAGAACTTGCCAACGGGTTTGGCAGCAGGGCCGCCCACTCGGGGTTGTGAGGCGCGTACCTTGGCCTCGCTGTATTGCTGGTTTTGTAGCACCGCGTCAATCGACTCCTTGATGATGTTGCTAACGTCGTCTGCCACAAAGGCCGCCTGCATAGCGCGCCCCGAGTTCCAACAGGTCAACCTGCATGTCCTCGCCACGCGAGCTGCAGCAACCGATTTGGTCTAGCCTCACGCACCTCCTCCACAGCCGGATCAACCCCCTCCATGGTGCAAGACCCAAGCAAGAGACGAGCTTATGCGCGCGGAACAAGTTTCGGCTTCGAGGTCGACTCTAGGGCTAGTGGAGCAGCAGAGTGACGTAATGTGAAAATATCGTTTCAAACAACCTTGCATTCAGGCGAGGGCACTAGGGAAGGCGATGGAAATTCGCGATGGACGCGATGGCGGAACCGGTCGCGAGAGTCGCAGTGGCTTGAGGCGGTCTCTAAATCAATTTATCAGCGTTTGAAAGGCAGCTTCAGGGAACGACATCAACAATTCATTATATACTCCAATTTTTCGTCGCCAAGCAAGGCAACTTAGGGATTGATGCGTAAGGAACATAATTGACTCAATACTTTGCTTCGATGAATTCATAGCGCATTGAGGGCGGTATTCGGCCCCAGACATTTGCCATTTGACCGGTGTCCGCTCGAGCTCCACGCGCCCAAAGCCTGCGCCAGCTGTGCTTCCAGCCCATAGGTTGCACAACAAGAATAGTCCAGAGGCGGAGCGAGCTGGCGGGCGCCGCGGCCCGTTAACGGGCCGTGTCTTCGGTGGACCCGCCGACTGCACCTGCGCAGCTCCTGTGGCACGGCCGGATGCGGCGAGCGTCGGAACCGGAGGTGTCCAGGCCCGGAAGGGTAAAGTTTGGAGAGGTAAGCCGTGAATGGTCGAGTGGAGGTGAGGACTCGGGGGCTGTATTAGGAGGGGATGTGGGTATGCGTGCGTGGCCACTGACTTCCGGCTTTCTGCTGTCCGTCAGCCTGGTCGCGCCTCAAGTGCCGTACCATGCGCTCGCAGAACCGCGTCGTGGAGGCGCCTGGGACCGCCCGTCGTGACCCGGCTAAGGAGGATGCCAACGTCCTGCTGAAAGAGTGGGTTGCTGTGTGGGGTGTACGCGTGCACATCGCAAGCCTTGCAACGTCCAGTGGCTTCACCTGACTGCGCAGTGACCACCTTCACACCTGTATTCAGCCGGTTGCTGACGCACAGTACTGTCAATGCGTGCTCGCACCGCCTGCTCCGCCTCGTGCAGCTTCGACAACCGGTTCCGCTCCATCCAGGACCTGCTGCAGCGCTACCAGGCGCAGAAGACAGCGCAGGCGCGTGGCACCTCCCTCCCACCGGAGGAGGCAGCGCGGGGTGGCGGCGGCGCGGCGGCGGCAGGCGGCGGCGGTGGGGGCGGGGGCGGCGATGCAGATGGAGGCCGCACGGCGGCGCTTGCAGCGGCGAGCAGCCGGCGCAAGATGGGGGCTCAGAGCCAGAGCCAGGGGCAGGGGCAGCGGGTGTCGTCCAGTGGTGCGGGCGGCGTGGCCGCGGGGCCGGCGCCGACGTTGGATGAGGAGAGCAGGATCCGGGCGGAGATGCTGAAGCCGCGCCGCGTCAAGTCGGCGGCGCCGGGCGCGTCGCGAGCCCTGTCCGCGAAGATTGACTTCTACCGGGCGAATCCGGAGCTGGCGCAGGTGGGCCGCATGGGGTGGGAATGGGGTTGGCATGGGGTGGGCGGGCCACGACGCAGCGTGCGGTGGGGGCACGTGTGCGTTCATTAGGCGGGGGGAGCATTTGCTGACTGCCGAGCGCCCGCACCCACAGAGGCCGGCCTAGGGCCAAGCTGTCGACTGGTAGGACCCGCCTGCTCGCCTGTTGCTTCCCCCCATCCTGACTCCTGCACACTCCTGCGCCACCCCACACCCCACACCCCACAGCGCAAGGCCGAGAAGGCCAGGACGGAGCAGCTGGACGAGCAGCGCGCGGCCGCCGCCGCCGCGGCCGAGGCCAATTCAGGCGCGCCGCCGCCCGTCAACTTCATCGCTTCCAACCGCCGCAGCATCATGCCGTACTCGCTGCCGTACGGCCTGCAGATGACAATCGAGTCGCTGCGCGACCACGGCATCCGTACGCTGCACGTGCGTGACAACCCCGGGACCGCGCTCGCCGGGCCCACCTTCGGCATCGGCGACCGCATGCCCATCAACGGCCCCGGCGCGAGCCGCCGCCCCGCGTCGGCAATGCCGGCCTTCGGACGGAGCACGGGGCGCGCAGGCGCGGGGTCACGGGTGGGCTCGGCGGGGCCGGCGGCAAGCGTGGCGGCGGCAGGCGGCGGCGGCGGGAGACCGGATTCGGGCGTCCACGCGGCTTGGACAGCAGCGCACCAGCATCAACACCATGCCCAGACGCACGCGCATGAGCGGCCATTTCCGGACCCCACCGTGGCACACGATGACGGGCACCACGCACACGAGAGCCACACGTCCACACTCTTCCTTACGGCAGTGGACGTGCCGGGGCCATCGCACCCGTCCTCGGACGCGCCGGGCGGGCCGGGCCGGGGCTCCGCCTCAGGCACAGCCCCGCACTCGCCGCCTGCTGGTTCGTACCATCAGGCACCACCGCACTCGCCGCCTACCGGCGCGCACCCCGGCCTCTCCCTAAACCTGCCGCAGTCGCCCTACCGCCCGGGCTCCGGCATGCCGCACAGCCCGTACGGCCCGTACAGCCCTCGTACCGGCGGCGGACACGCCGGCGGGGCGCAGCCCGGCAGCCCGGCCGGCCCGCACCAGGCATGGGCGGCGGCGGGCCTGCACGGCGGCCCGCCGGAGGGCAGCGTGGTGGGCAGCAGCATGGCGGGGTACGGCGTGGACAGCCGGCGGCTGCGGCTGGTGCTGTCCAGCCGGCCGGCCAGCGGCGGCTCGCCCACGCGGCGCCGCGAGTTCATCGCCGAGCACGCGGCCATACGCGCGGAGCGCGCGGCGCACGCCGCCGATGTGCGGGAGCGGGCCTGGGCGCTGGAGGAGCACCGGCGGCGCACCATCGCCATGGCGGCTGAGGTGCGCGCGCAGCAGCGGCGCGAGGAGGAGGCGCGCCAGGCGGAGGCCAAGGCGGCGGCGGAGCTGCAGGAGAGGTGCGCGCATGGTACTGCCCGTGGCCCAGCCTTCCGCATGCGCATTGGGGCCTGGGGCCAGGCGCGCCCGGGCATCAGGCCCATCACGTACTCACCACGTAGGCGCGTGGCGCTGGGCCTGCTTGAGTGCTGCTGTGTGCTGTACGCGCGTGTGTGTGTGTGTGTGTGTGTGTGTGTGTGTGTGTGTGTGTGTGTGTGTGTGTGTGTGTGTGTGTGTGTGTGTGTGTGTGTGTGTGTGTGTGTGTGTGTGTGTGTGTGTGCACAAACGCAGGCAGCGGGGCTGGACGGCCATCGTGGGGCTGTGCTCCAAGCTGGCCTTCATCGCGGAGCAGGTGCGGCCGCGGGGGGCGGGGGCGTACTCATCGCCGTCGCCTTGACGCGACGGGGGCTTCGGACGGGTTGTTTGCAATGACGACGTGCGGAGCCGCCGGGCACTACACGCGAAAGGGGCAGGCGCGCATGGCACATCGTGACGCCACCGCCGGTTGTTTGCGCGAATCTTGCGGGCTACGCTTCACGATGTGCATGTGTGTGTGCTCGCGCCGCGCCGCAACTGCGCCGCACTCCCGCAGGTCCAGGAGGACCGGCGCGTGCGCAGCCTGCGCGCGCTGCGCAAGGCGGCGGCGGTCAAGATCGCCACCTGGTACAAGGGCATCCTGCTGCGGTGAGCCGGGCGCCTGCCCCTGCGCGCCACAGCACCCGTGCACCCTTGCAGCCAAGCGCCGCCATCGCGCTGCCGCCCCCAAGCCACTGTCACTGCTGACCTCGGGTGTAGACGCGCAGCTTTGCTTCTTCACGTTGGGCCGAACTCAAGCAACACGCAGCAACCCTTACCACTTGCTCTGCCCGCCCGCCCGCTCACCCACCCACGCAAACGGCTGCACCCAACGCAAACGGCTGCACCCAACGCAAACGGCTGCACCCAACGCAAACGCGGCTGCACCGCGCCCTCTGCAGGCGGCGGCATCGCGAGCTGGTGGAGCTGGTGCAGCGGCTGCGGCGGCTGGTGCTGCCGTACGTGGCCACGCAGAAGGTGGCGCTGCGGCAGCGCTGCGCTCTGCGGCTGGTGGAGTTCATGCAGTACGCGGAGAGCAGCAACATGGCGGTGGTGGGCGTGCGGCGGCTCAAGCACGGCGTGGAGCTGCTGCAGACGTGAGCGCGCAGGGCGGGCGGGCGGGGGAGGAGGGAGGGGGACGCCCCGGGAGGAGGGCGGGGGAGGAGAGAGGTGGTTGGTGGCAAGGCGGGAGTGCGCCTCAGCGCTTGCGAGCCTGAGCTGCCGTACCGTAGGAGGAAGGGCGCGCCCGGCAGCAGTGCGGGCTGCCTGCCCCGTCGCGCCGCTCCACTCCTACAACTGCGGCAGCATTGCAGCAAGCCCCTGGCCCCTGCCCTGCCTACCTCCCCACCCCAGTTACGTTTGATTTAGCTTGGGCTGGTATTCACCCCTCCCCCGACAGCTCCTGGCGCAACGCGCTGCTGGTGCGCAACCTGCAGCGGTCTGCGCTGTACAACCAGCTCACGCGGGTGGAGCGCGAGATCGTCACCGCCAACAAGCGCAACGAGCGCAACATGCAGCTGCAGGTGCGCGGGTGGAGGGCGAGCGGGCGGATGGATGGCTGGGTCAGGGGCCGGGGTCGGGGGCCGGGTGCGGGGGATGCGGCGGCGCAGCGCAGCGCTGTGGTCAGGGGAGCTGAAGCGCCCAGGCCGCCACACCGCTCGACATTCGCTACCAGTAGCGCGCTTCACTCACGCCTGTGCTTCTTCCTGTGCTTATCTCCTACCGCGCCATCACGAAACACGCCCACCACGCCCACCACACGCCCACGCGCCCAGATGATGCGGCTGGGCAAGTCGGTCAACATCATGGACCCCGACTCGGCGCTGGTGCCCGCGGGGTACGGCTCCATGCACTCCCGCGCCGGCGCCGGCGCGGCCTCGGTGGGGCAGAGCATGCGCAGCATGACGCTGGGCGGCGACTCCATGCGGTCCGGCGCCACCGGCGCGGCGGGCTTTGGCGGCGGCTGGGGCGACTGGCAGAGCAACGCCGGCGCCAGCCAGAAGAGCATGGCGGCGGGGCTGCCCGGCTCGCCCAGCGGGCTGGAGCGGGGCGGCAGCAGGTCGTACGACAGGTACGGCGTTGTGTGTGTGTGTGTGTGTGTGTGTGGGTGTGGGTGTGGGTGTGTCATTGTCATGTCTGTCGGGCCCCTGGGCGCGTGGGCATCTGGCCGCGGCATCTGCCTGCCATCTGCCGCCACTCGCTGCGCCTGCGGCTCGTGTGGCACCGTAAAGCACACACCAATCCTACAACTCCTTACGCCCCGCCCCGCCCCGCCCTGCCTTGCCCTGCCCCTGCCATGCCCTGCCGCAGGTCGCGGCTGCCGGGCCGCGGCGCGCTGCACGACCCCGGCGACGACGAGGACGAGGCGCTGGCCCGGCACACCGAGATGGTGGGGCGCGAGGCGCGCGAGGCGGTGGCGGAGCGCTTCCTGCTGGCGGCGCGCCGGGAGCACCGCAAGCTGCTGGAGAAGTACAGCGCGGACAAGGTGGGCGGGCGGCGCGAGCGTGCATGTGCGTGTACTTGCTTCGTGCGTGTGGGTATACGTTTGGGTTTGTGGGTATGCGTATGCGTATGCGCATGTGCGCGCTCTCCTGAATCGGCCGCGTACTCAAGCCCACTGCCTGCCGCTGCACCCGCCCACTGCCCCCCCCTTCCTCCCGGACCCCGGTGGCGGCACGCGCAGGCGGTGTACCTGGCGCGGCGGCCCATCGAGGAGATGCGGCAGAAGATGCTGCGGGACGCAGGTGATGCTGCGGGGGCCGGGCGTGACACTGCGGGGCCGGGCGTGACTGTGCGTGCCTGGCCCTGCCGCCCTGGCGCGAAGGAGCATGGCTCTGGGCCAGCCGCCACCTCTCATCCTGCCCGCGACCGGCATCCCGCCAAAACCACACACCGCGCTCACACTGCCGCCCCCCCTTTCACGCCCCCGCCCTGTGCCCCGCAGGCCTGCACGTGGAGCCCGAGGTGCGGCCGCCGGTGATGCCGCGCATGCGCCTGGTGTACCCGCGGGCCGTGCTGCGGGACCTGCTCAAGGAGGCCGTGCAGGTGCGGCGGCGGGGCGGCTGGGTGGGGGGCGGGCGGCTGGGTGGCTGGGCGGCGGGCGGGGCTGCGGGATATGTGAGCCTAGGTCCTTAGCTAGGTAGGGCGCAGCTGAGCTCGGAGCCGACAGGGTCACCCCAGTATGCGTAGGAGCCCGCGTGTGTCCCGGCAACGCCTGGCGCCCACCGCTGCCAGCATGCATGTGTCAACCGCCGCCCCGCCATCGTCCAACAACCCAGCACACGTGTACGCCCCATGCACCCCCTGATCGGGCCTGCCCCGCAGGTGCACGGCGAGCGCATGGCGCGCCTCGCGGAGGAGGAGGAGGCGCA
Organism: Chlamydomonas incerta; assembly: GCA_016834605.1. NCBI lineage: Eukaryota > Viridiplantae > Chlorophyta > Chlorophyceae > Chlamydomonadales > Chlamydomonadaceae > Chlamydomonas > Chlamydomonas incerta. The sequence goes on from JAEHOC010000085.1 coordinate 133,421, forward strand.
GCGGCTGGTGGAGGAGGCGGAGGCGGCGGAGGCGGCGCAGTTCGGGCACGGCGGCGGCCACCACGGCGGCGGCGTGACGTGGGGCGACAACGCCTATCACGGCGGCCGGGGGCGCAACCTGGCGGGTATCCACGGATCGGTCACGCGCGGCGGGATGAGCCGCCGCTCGCCGTCGAGGAAAATGGTGTCGCACAAGTCGCTGAGGCACGGGTGATACGGTAGATTGCAGGGGCGGGTGGAGCGACTTGCGGTCGGTCGCGGAGCGTTGTGGGGTGGGCTAGGAAGGTTGGAGAGACTTGGCACACTGTAGGATGGGCGAGGCTGGGCGAGGACTGATTCTTCGGTGCGGGAGCCGGACGAGAAACGTCTGAGGAGTTTTCGACGTGCCTGCGCGGTGATGGACAGCCACGAACTGAATGGCGCACTGCTTGGTATGTGGTCGCCACCCTGGCAAGCAAGACGAGGAGAGGTGTACGGCGGGCATGCTGCTTGAGGAGGGTAGCGCGGTGTCGCACACTCGCACAGTGCCGTGAGTGCGTGGTGCATGCAGGGCTGAATAATCGAAACAACTGTTGTTACAAAGGTTTGCTTATTCATAAACGTCTCGGGCGGGGGGGGGGCTTGCCGTGTGCACTCTGCAGCGCAGAGTTACGAAGCCCTGGCCGGTCTGCGCCTCAACGCCCTCGCCGCTAAAAGCGCGGCATAAATCACCAATCCCCCGCAACAGCTGCGCGTGAACAGTATCCAGCAGTGCCTTGTGAGGGCTGACCCGCCCAGCGAAACGGCTAAAGAAAATATTAATGTGGGGGCCACACGACACCCCTGGTTCAACAAAGCACTCGCCGCCAGTGCCATGCGCGTGTCCAATGACAAAACCACTGTAGCATGCATGCCTCACCTCCAGCGGTGCTGCAACTCTCAAGCGCGAACGTTATCAAGAATAACACGATAGTCGACACGGTGGCTGCGTGGGCCCCGCCGTACACACATACCGAACTTTCATACCGAGCCCACAGTGCAGACTTCGCGGCATTCGTCGTTGTATTTCACACACCAAAACAATCCTTTTAATGTTCCGAGACCCTCAGAAAGAGTTCGGGTTGCCAAAGAAAGCGCCAGGCCGCAGTCACCATGAGTCCTTTGGCATCCGCCAATCCTACCGAACCACGCCTGAGTCAAACACCAATGCAACTGGGCCTGAGCGCTTGCTGGTTATGAATTTGTTGAGGTTGAAGTAAACCACGCATTGGAAACCCACCGGCTGGTGCCCCTGTGCGCAAATGTTATCAATGTGAAGGGAGCCGTACAGAAATCGCAACACAAGCGCACCAGCAAGTTCCCACCTGCGTTTCAGGTGCAGGACGGAGCACCAGAAAGGCCCGCATCAAGAAAGCCCCCCCCACCAAGCGCCTTATGCAAGGATCACATAAACACCAAACAACCCGTACAGCCGTGTAACAGGGAATAATGAAGTTAGGTACCAATCCGCCGACTAAGGCCCCGGCATAAGGCAGTGTAGAACCCGCCGTGCCGCTCATCGTCAGCCGGCGCATTCATTGCACCGGCCGTTGAGTCAGATGGCACACAGGTGCGTTGGGTTTACAAACAACAGCATTCCATACGGGCAGAGGCAGAACATACACCATCGCGGTGCGCTCCAAACGTCGGGCCACCGTGCAGATTCTCTCCCCCAAAACTCCTCCGCCCTAGCTGCTTGTTTTTGCATGATGCGGTGCCAAATGAACGCTTGCAGACGAACTCAACCCGGCTGCTGCAAAGCCGTTTAAATTAATAAAGTAAGCCGAGGGGATGGGCAAAGCAAAACATAAGCCGCGGGAGCTGCAGGCACGCGGCCTGTTCTCAACGCTACGCGCACGGAAAGAACGCCACGACATTATTGCAGCTCCTATCCAAGCGGTTTTCCAATGCATTGCGTCAATGATCAACTTAGGTGAACGCCGCGGCATGTGGCAATTGCCATAAGGGGAACGGGGGGCGATGCTCTGATCTCCGGGTGTGATGCGTGGTTAGATATGGGTCCTTATGATGAGATGCGCTGAGATACCAGTATATGCAATGCATTGCAGCATGATGCATGTCGCAAGCACATAATAATAGTTGGGTGGGCCTGGGCGGTCAGGCCCACAACAAGAGGTGTGCTCAACTTCGCAGCTCAGCCTGCAACGGCACCTCAGCCATGCCTCAGCTCTGTACCGTGCTGTCAGTGCAGTACCGTACGATGTTGAAGTACGCCTACTGCATGCCCTTGTTGCCCTTTGGCACGGTGACGCTGGCCTGCTTGATGATGGCCTTCCACTTGCTGGTTGTGTCCGCGCCGCCACCGCCGCCACGGCCGCCACCGCCGTCAACAGCGTGCGGGCCGGCGACTGCACGCAACCAAGGGGCAGCAGCACGTGCGATTGTTGAAGGCGCATCATCGCATCCAGCGAACGGCACCCGGAAAGCACGACATGTGGCAATGCGGGCTGGCGGCAGTGGAGGGCTTGACACGCGTGTCGTCGGGCTTTGGCCGGCTACCCTGCTCCTGCTAGCGTATTCCCGAACCAGTGCGTGGCGATGCTAGCATGCATGCAGGCCCCCAGGGTAGAAGCAAAGGGGTCAGGAGCCATCCTGGCACGACCTGCGCGCGCAGCGGCGGTAATGGCGGGCCGTGCGCTTGCCTGGTATCTGTCAGAGCTACTCACCATCGAAGTTGTCCGCGGCGGCTCCGGTGGCGGCCGGCAGGTGACCTCCTACGCCCGTCACACTGCCGCCGCTGCCGCTCACGAGCGCACCGCCGCCGGCGACGGTCGGGGGAGTCAGCGCCCGGCCCACCAGCTTCTCGACGTCCAGCTCCAGCGGCAGCTGGCTCATCAGCTCCGCGATGCGGCGACGCTGCGGCGGATGGATCCAAAACACGGCAGGCGGGCGGCAGTAGGCGGGCGCGTCAGATCAGGCGAGAGTGCGCGAGGTTACAGGCATTGTATTGGACGGCGCGCCGCAGTAGCCAGCGCCTCAGCAACGTGCTATGCGGGCAACACACGCGTCATCCACTCCGAGTCCGCTCCGAGCCCAACATGCCTTCACATGCCAGTTGCGACGCACCTCCTTGGACACGCGCTTGATGAGCGGGTTGAGCATGAGGAACAGGAAGCCCGCAAAGATGACCCACAGCAGCAGGAACAGGACGATGTGCAGCAGCAGGATGTCGTTGAACAGCTTGAGCAGGATATCGGTGTGCGCCTGCTTCACCTCCGCGGTGCCGTCCACGATGTCCTGAAAGGCACATTGGGCGAGCGCAACGCAGCAGTACTGAGCGTGAGAGCAGGGCATCAGCAGGTCTGTCGAATGCGAGCTGTGCACGCGCGCGGCCGCCAGAAGTTCGCCACGTGCGTCCGCCAGTGCGCAGGCGTGCCATACCGTACCATGCCGTACATCCAGCTTCGCGCACGCGTAGCTACGGTAAGTAGCCAGCTGCAAAACATGGCAACAACGCAATGCGCGCACGCACCTTGAACCCGACGTTGTACAGGTAGTCGAAGTGGTCATCCTCCATGCCCTCCGGAATGCCGCTCGTGTTGGTGGCGATGGAGTGGATGCTGATCATGAACTGCTGCATCTGCGGGTGCCAGCAGCACATAACCACCGTTGCTTGAGCTTCCTTACAGCTATGCCTGGGCGAATGAAGCTGCGGGCCATTGTGCAGGCTGTGGCATGGTAAGTACGCGCGCAGGGCATTGGCGGGGTGACAGCCACGCACCATGGAATCCAGGCCGGTGTGCGATATCTCATAGAACCGGTACTCGTGGCCGGGGCAGGGCAGGTACTCCTGTGTTGGCGGGCACAAGGAAAAAAAGACTGTGTGTGTGCGTGACACCAGAGCATGTACACGGCACGCACTCGTCGGTTGCGGGCGTGCCTGCTCGGCATGTCGCGTCGCGGCCGTGGCCATCTATCTAGTCCTTCTGGCCGCAGTGCCAGAGTGGAAAGCCCGTCTCGGTTGCCCACTTACCGCCGACAGGCGGTGGCAGCTGCCGCTGCCGTAGAACAGGTCCGCCAGCTTGGGCGACTTGTACGACAGGCCCGTGGTCACCAGCGGGAAGCGCGCCGTGTCGTTGCCTGTCACAGTCGGATTATGCGGGGTCGGGTCGGGCGGGAGGGACGGAGCGGAGCGAAGGCGAAGGCTTTCGGGGGCCCATGTTGGGCGCATGCATGCGGCGCGGGAACGAAGCCGGCCGCGCATGCTCAAGCCCTACCCACCTCTGGCTCGCGCCAGCAGCCCCTGCCCTCACGCCTCACGCCGCGCGGCCATGCAACCCAGCAAGCGCGGGCGCCGCCGCACTTGCACTGCTGTTACCCACCTGCCGCCAGATACGCCTGGTCTCCCAGCTGCAGCGTGTACCACGCGTCGCGCACCAGGTTGATGGCCACCAGCAGGTCCTTCTGCCGGCCCGGTAGGTCGGCGGGGTCAACCACCGCCGCCACCTCCTGCAGATACCACCGTACCGGAGACAGGTGTTGGCGTGGTTGGCATCGGTGCATAGACAGTCAGGGGCGCGCATGTGAGGCGCCCCCAAACAGCAGGTAGCTGCTGTGACCGGCCACAGCGTGCCTGTTTAGACCGCCTGACGTTAGCACGGGGTGGCTCCCCACCGCATCGCTCCCATTCCCGCCCCGCTGGCGCTACCGCGTAATACCGCTTTGCGCACGCAAGCACGCACGAACGAAGGCACGCTTTAAGCACACAAACACGCGGCCACTCGAGCAATCAAGGTGGGGCCCCGCACGCACCTGGCCGTAGAACACTGCGCGTGAGGTGCGCGCAGACTGGTGGCGATGCGGGTTGCCGGGTGCACAGGGGACAGGTGGGGGTCAGGGGCGGAACGGCGGCAGCGGGGCGAGGCAGGGGCAGCAAAAGCGGCACAAGATGCCCTCAGCAGCAGTTGTGCACACACACCGCCCCAACGGCTGACTCCGCGACTCGACTCAACGCACCATGAAGTTGACGACGGAGTGGATCGCCACTTCCGACACCACGTGCGACATGGAGGCCACGGCGACGGCGTAGATCGTGATGACCAGCGCGCTCCACACCACGAACGGAATGAGCATGATGGCTGTGTCGTACGAGTCGTACTTGAGCGTGCGCTTGCTGCCGCTGCTGGCAGCAGGCGCGGCGGCGCCGCCTGCAGCCCCCGTCGCGCCACCGGCGCCAGCGCCGCCGCCGCGTTGGGAGCTTCCCGTGCGATGGAGCGGCGACACGCCGCGGGTGCGCCTGCGGGCCAGGACCGACACGGTGGGGACGGGCACAGGCGTCGGCACGTGGACAAGAAACGCTAACTCAGCCCCGCCAGTCCCGACCGTTGCACCAGTGTGTCTGCTCGGACCCTACCTCCCACCACCAACCATCACGGAGCGTGCAGCACGGCACGGCACGCGCACACGCGCACCTGAACATGCGCCGCACGGACAGCTTGAAGCCCGCCCAGCAGCCCAGCCGGGCACCCTTGGAGCCGCTGGCGCCGCTGGTGGTGCGCGCGGTGCCGCCGCCGCCGCCGCCGCCGTCATCGGCATCCCAGTCGTCACCGCTGTGGTGGTGGTTGGCCTTGCCGTCTCCAGCGCCGCCCAGGTCTCCGCTGCTGGCCCGCTTCTGACCACCGCCGGCGCCGTAGTTGCCACCGTACATGTCCGAGGCGCTTCCGCGCTTGAAGGTTGAGCCGGTGCGGCCGACGGCGGCAGTAGCGGCGGCGGCAGAACCCTGCGGCTTGCCGAACGTGGCACCGGCCGCACCTGCTGCAGGGTTGGCGCCACCGCCGCCGGCGAAGTTGGCGCGGCGCTTGTGCTTGCCGCCGTGTCCAGAGGCGTCGTCGTCGGTTACAAGGGCGGCTGGCTTGGCCTCCTCCTCCTCGTCGTCCTCCTCGTCCTCCTCGCCCTGTTTGTCGTGCGCGAGCAACCGGTAATGGCAGCAGCATTTGGTTTCCATCACTCACTCGCCCGCTCGCTCATGACAAGTGAGCAGCATGCACATTCAGCGCCCAGGGAACTCACGTCGACAAGCAGGGCGGTGTTCTGGGAGGCCAGGGCGCGCGTGAGGCCCTGCGCGGGGTTGGGAGGGCAGCAGCAGAAAGCAGCAGTCTGATCAATAGCCAGCGCGTCAGCGCACTCCGTGTGACGCAGCGGAGTGTCCGCAAACCACTGAGACGGGCGGAGGGATCGGAGAGGCACGCACTGCTCGACCACACGAAACCGACCGCGCCACGAGCCCGGTCACGCACGCACCACGGGGATGACCAGGAAGATGCCGTACAGCTTGTACCGCTGCGCCGCCACCGCCCGCAGCAGGTAGGCCAGGTAGACGGCGGCGGCGCAGCTGATGATGGCGCCCTCAACCACCAGGAAGGCGAGCTGGTAAATGTCCACCTGTGTGTCAAGTTGTTAGCAAGCGTAGGCACGGTGGGAGTCAGACGAACGGCAGAGGAGAGATTAGAAGGCCCTACAGCCCTGCCGCGTCACGAGGTGCCCCAAGCAAGCTGTCTTCCGGGTCTCGCGCACCGTCTTGACGCTGTCCACGGCTTCGAACAGCAGCGCGTCCAGGACCTGCATGTTCGTGGGTGGCCGCAAAAACAGATTACGGCATCGGGGCGCATGCCCCAGCAGCTTCCCAGGGCCAGCCACCCGCGCAGTATGCGTGTAACCGCTGTCTGGCAACCGCGCGTGCTGCCGGCCCTTTGCCGCTGCTGGGCTAGTCGGGCGGAGCATCGAGCACGCCTAGCCACCCAGCGCTGCTGCCCACGCCCAGCCAGCAACACCGGCGGGCCGCACCCCTGGTGGTGCCACACCGCGCACCAGGGGAGGCCCCGCACGCTGGCACGCACCTTGCGTGTGGCCTGGAACAGCAGCGGGCTGCTGGTGTGCAGGAAGTAGCCCTCGGGCGTGTCCAGCACGTAGGTGCCCTCGGCCAGCCACTCCTCCCAGTGCTGCTCCACGTTCTTGGCCATGGCGTAGGTGCGGGTCGCAAAGTCCTGCGGGCCGGAGGCACGTGCGTGTGTCGGCAAGAATGCATGCACGGGCTCGGTGTGTAGCAAAATATGGGAACAACGTGTGCTCAGTGTGTGAGGCCTGGCTGGACGCTCCGGTGTGCACACATATAAGGAACCCAGCAGCGTGGCAAGCAGGGCGCTCCGGGCGCGCGGTAGGGCGCGCGGCACTCACCCAGACCGTGAGATTGATATATGAGCTCGTGCCGTCAGCCTCCCAGCCATCCCACACCGTGACATGGTAGAAATAGAACAGGTCCATGATTTGGCTGTGGACAGGGGCCGCAGGCGAGGGGGCAGTTGAAGGGGTTTGGTGAGAGGCAGCAACAAAGACAGGACTGGGGCAGGCTCACTCGGCTGGCTGCACGCGCGTCCTCCTGGTGTGGCCGGCCTCTACCTCCCCTTGTGACCCGTCAATGAGGCCCCAGTGCCTCCCCACTGCTGTTAAGCCCACCCACAACGCTTCCGCCGGATCTATCACCTGCCGCTGTGCCCCTGGGTTGCCATGATCTTGTTGAGCCGGAGCTTGATCTGCTCGGAGTTCTTGGAAATCCTCTCTACGAACATCTACGTGGTGACAACACAGCACGGCGGGCGCGCAGGTCAGTCGCAGCTGCTGAGAGTGAGAGTCTCTGCGCAGGGGGGCCCTGCGGGGAGGCACCGTGGTCGGCGCCTGAAAGCCGCGGACACAGCGCCCACAGCGCAGGCAGACACATACACTCTAGTGTAATGTGTCACACCGTTGATAATGCATGGCAAAAGTCTGCAGCGCCGAAAACGGCCGGAGCGACGAGTTCGCGAGTGCATGTTCAAAATGTGTGTCGCGATTTCGTGACGAGACCGAGCCGTTTACTTCTGAATAGATTACAAGTCAAGCTATATAGAGGACAAACGACTCGGATCGAGGAACGTAAATTCACAAATGTGAACCGCGCCAATGCAGCCCACTGAAACAGCCGCGCGCAAAGCCGGCTGGGTTTCGGACGCGCATGGAATTAGTAAGCTGGCAGCTATGATATATTCGGTTTGCAAAGAGACGGGGCCATGCAAAGCTCGCCAGGGAAGGCAGGGGTATTATGCGTGGCATGGGCGCGCCCGGGCGTGGAGATGCCTGCCTCCGTTCAACTACCAGCCCCGTCCGTGGGGCCCCGCGGTGTGCACGCTATGCTCACAATGTTCACATTCCTCGCATAATTTTGTACAAAGCGGACACCCCTTCTTGGTTTGGGAACGAAGGTGTGCAGGCGACCACACTCACCGGAGCGTCGTCAATAGTAAAGATGTGTGGCAGCGTGTTGTTGCGCGAGATGCTGTCCAGCGAGCGCACGTCCGTGAGCATCTGTGTGCAGAAGCAGCCAGAAATTATTTTCAGAGCAGCAACACAATCCTGCACACAGGCATACGGCACGCAGGCTACTGCTGCACTAGTGCGTGCAGGGTGTCCGAAAGTTGACTGGTGCTGCCGCCACCGGCTGCTGTCAGTTCATTGCTGGGCCAAAACAGCTACACGCATCCCGCTCTTATGAGTGCACGCACCCAACTCAACCAGCTACGCGCACCTGGTGCAGGGATGTCTGGAGCTCGCCGCTGTAGCCCAGCTGCAGCATGCTGTTGCGCTGCACCTGGATGTTGACCACGGTCAGCGTGAAGCACACCACGTGCACAATCGCCAGCAGCCCCACGGTGATGAGCGCGTGCGTGCGGAAGCGCTGCTGCACCTGTGATGAAAATGATGGAGGGAGAGGCATGGTCAGTTCGTGCGAATGCGGCTTGATTTGACGCATGGCAGGGGCAAGAAGGAGTTTCGTGAACTGCCGCCCCTGCTGCACGCACCTGCTGCGCTTGGCCCGAGTCCATCAGCTTCACCAGCTTGCGGAACCGCTTGCCGCGCTTGTACTCCGCGCCGCCACTGGCCGACTGGGCCGACATGGCGCTCTGGCCGCCCTCGCTGCCTGCGTCGTCATCTGCATAGTTGCCGCCGCCGCTGCCATCCCCACCCTGCTTGCCCGCACCCGCGGTGGTGCCGCCCGGCAACAGCCCGCCTGGGCCGCTGGGACCCTTGTGCGTGGCCGCGACTGCCGACGCCGTGTAGTCGCTGATCCCGTCATCGTCAGGGCGCTCGTTGCTGAGCAGCGACCCGTTGTCTCCATCCTCGTCGGCCTGGTCATTGGCGCAATGGCGAGGTGACAAAGGCAAGACACAGCAGGTACCGTACGCATGAGTGCGTGTTGACCCCACCCGGCACCCCGGCACCGACATGCATTCATGCACGGCATGCACGGCACGTGGCAAGCAGCGGGCTGACGGCCTGACGCCCCGTATACACCACCCCTGCTACACACCCTGTCATCAGCGCCCAGCACGACCGAGTTCTGGTAGAAGGCGCCCTTGGAGGTCACCCAGGTGGAGATGCGGTCCTGGCCCTTGCCGTGCTGTGTGCAAAACACACACGCACGGGGGGCAGGGAAATTAACAAATATGCACGTAGCGCATGCACTGCTGTGAACCATAATGGCAATATCCATGCCCGATGCAAAGCGCAGAAACGGTCAAGCCCCGCATTCTGCCTCAGCGCAAGCAATGCATCTCCTCCACTCGCTCACCCCGGCGCCCTTCTCGCTGTCGCTGCCGTCGGCGGGGTTGCCGTCCTCATGCTCTCCGTCGCCGTCCTCAGCGCTGCTGCCATCTGGGCTGCCGCGGGCAGCAAAGGCGCGGCCCGCCGCAGCCTTGCGGCCTGCTGCCGGGCGCGGTGATCCCGGCTTGGCGTGAAGCGTAGCCGGCTTGCGCGGCTTTGCGGCATCATCAGCATCGTCGCCGCCAGCGCCTCCCGCAATAAAAGCCTCCATCTCTTTTAGGTCCGCATTTTTCTCGTGGCCCGGCTTGGCGGTCGCGGTGCCTGGCAGCGGCGGCGGCGGCGAAGGCGGGACAGCGCCACTGGCCGCGGCCTGCAGCAGCGCCTTCGCGCCGCCGCTGCCACTCCCGCGCGACTTGACCAGGTCAGCGAGCTTGTTGCGACCCGCCTCCGCGGCGGTGCGGCCCGCGGCGCCTCCCGCGGCGCCTGTGACGCCCGGGGTCGGCAGGCCTGATCCGGAGAGGGCGGCCAGCAGCGCCGGCGGCGGCGGCGGAGGCTGCGTCTGCGGCGGCGAGGCAGGTGCATGGACGGAGGGGTCCTGAGGCAGTGTGAGGTGCTGCTGGTCACCGCCTGTGGACTGCTGACCGTTCAGCAGCACCGAGTCAACGCGGCGGGGGCTGCCGGCTCCAGGGGGAGTGCCCACGGAGTCGATGGATGGCTTCGGCCCCAGAAGCTTGGCCTTGTCGCCATCGGCTGCGGCCGGTTCATTGGGGAGCTGAGCCGGTGGAGGCGGCTTCGCATTGTCAGCGCCAAGGCGTTTGCTGGCCCCGATCGACTTGGTGGCTTCAAGCGTTGCTCCGGTAGTCGGCTTCTTGGCCAATGGCGGCTGGGCAGCAGGTGGTGGTGGCGGCGGCGGCACCGCCGCCGGCATCATGGGCGCGGTGTGGAGGCGCAGGATGGCGATGACGGGCTCGTTGGGTCCGGGCTTGCCCACCACTTGCACGTCCAACAGCAGAGGTTTGCCATCCGTGTGGGTAGCCTGGAGCACGTGCACCGGGCCCACCTTGACCGCCACGTCTTTCTGCTTGGTCTTGAGGCTGCTCTTCTTGGCGCCGTGAAGGGTCAGCAAATCAGACGGAGTTCGGCCCGGTGGGATGGTGACGAGGTTGGAGAGCAGCTCGTGCATAAGCGCATCGTGGTGCAGCCCAAACAGCAGACCCGCGGGCCGCGTGTGCTCCTCCAGCACCGAAGTGATGCGGCCCGCCGTGTCCAGCTGCAGCACACCGGTCACAGCGTGTAGCGGCCACAGGTCCACATACACGCGGTTGCCCTGGCCAGCCGCCACCTCCTCATCAGACGGAGGCTCCACGTGAACCTGTTGTACAGGCCGAAGGCAAGGTGTCAACCGAAGTCAATGCCTGAGAGAAATGGGCTGGGTTTGTAAGACATCGTAAACAGCTCTAACTGCACGCACCTGCATGATGGCAGGCTTGGCCTTCGAGGCGCCCGTAGTAGCCGCAGGCCCCAGCACTGAGCCACGCCGCGGCGCCGCCGGGGGAGCGACATTCACGCGCCAGCTCTGACCAGGTGCACCTAAAGCTTTGGCAACGAGCGGGCCCATCATCCGCGGACCGGGGGTGGACACGCGCCCATCCCCGTTCGTGGCAGCCTCGTCCACCACCTCCCACAGGCCCCGGCCCACAACCTGTGGATGCGCAAGGCAGGTGAGAGACACGTATCAAGTAAGTGGGCGCTCCAACGAAGCAAACGGAAACGGAAGGACTTGGTAGACGTTGATGGATTTGGAGCAATGCCTCACCCGGTTAGCGTCCAGGCCCAGCATATGAGTCGCAGGGCCCTGGCTGATGGCGCTGACGAGGCAGTCCTCTGACACGGTCAGGCGCACACGGCGCTCAGATAAAGCGCTGTCCAGAGAGGACCTGTGCGCAACGCAGAGAGGGTGTGGTGTGAAGCACTGCTGCCAGCAAGCGTACAAAGAGAAGAGAAAGGAAGCCATGAACACTTAACATGCACGCCACCCACCTCGTCAGGCCGATGACATGGGTGGACTCTCCGTTCAGGTCGCCGCTGGTGATGGACACGTGCATGTACAGCGGGCGCCCGGTCATGGTACGGAGCTCCAGGGTGGGCTGCTGCGCGGCCTTGCGGCACGACCACAGGGAGCGGGTCGGCGGCGAGGAGGAGGTGATGTCCTTGAGGAGGCGCGCGTGCATGTCTTTCCATGGCGCCGGCAGGAAGTCGCACAGCGTGAAGCCGGTCAGCAGGTCGGCGCCAAACACGAAGGCACCGCCATTTGCTCCACCACCGCCACCGCCCAGCAGTTCTTCGCCAAAGGCGCTGCCTAGTTGAGTATGGCCATGCTTGTGGTGTCCACCCCCAGCAACAGAGTCCTTGAGCGCGCTGGCCAGCTCGGTGGAGGCGTGCAGGATGACGCCCTTGCGGTTCACCACCAGCAACTGGGCAGGGTCGTCAGACGCCAGCTGCAGCCGCACCTCGTGGACAGGCGTCTCATTGGAGCCTGCGAGGGACATAGGGTTCAGAAGAGTAACTGTTATTTCAGCTTTCATAGCACGCGCAGCATGCGCTCTGAACGACGGCGTGGATGTTGGGAAAGGGACGAGACGACATGAATGCCCTTTGGCTGGGAGTTTGGCACCTCTGGTTTGGCTTGGGGCCTTATCGCAACCAGGGAATACACAACCTCGCTCACTCACCACTCGGCACGATGGTGACACGGCAAGGCACCGGCTGGCTGTTGTACTTGTGCGCCAGCAGGCACTCCAGGCCCGGCTGAGCGGTGACAGACATGTGTTCTTGACTACCGCCCGCCTTGGCCCAGATCAGCAGCCTGCATCGCGCAATGACCCGATTGGAGCGGTAGATCAATGACCGCAATTCAGCACGTATGCGGCACTGGGTGGCGTGCTGCGTATGTGGCCCCCGTGGTGCAGCACTGTGGCGCAGCACTCACCTCTTGACCACATCAGTGGCACTCTCCGTGACCATCATGACGCCAGCCGCTTCCTCATCATGTCCTTGCTGGCTGCCTCCCGGCAGAAGCGAGTCGGTGGCCTGCACCATCATGAGCGCGGTCAGGTTGGAGCCGTTGACCTCGGTGGCCTTCCAGCCGAAGTTGGCCACAAACTGGGGGTCCGCCGCCGCCACGATGCCGTTGGGGGACACCCACAGGCACGCGGTGTTGCGCGGGGGCGGCACAGGCTCCATGAGTGCGATGAAAGTCGAGTCCTCGCCCACGCCTGCGTGCCAAAGCAAAGGAACACGAGTGACCAAGGGCCAGGACGGGTTTCAGCAGGACACACACGGACACGGATGGAAGCACTGGAGCAGCAGTCACGACAGCACTGTCCAATGCTTTATTTTGGACGAGAGGCGGAACGGAAAGTAGCCTTTATAGGAAGTTGGGGCGCGAGGAGACAGGGGCACAACTGTTCCACACTCGCACCTGAGGCCTTGCGCAGCGAGAGCTTCAGGGGGAAGGCCACGCGGTCATAGTGCATGCCCACCACCACAATGTCCGGGCCCTGCGACTGGGGGTCGTCACCGGCCTTGCCCTCCGCCTCGCCGCCATGGATGGACGTGACCATGCCATTGTTCACAACCATCTCAGCAAGCGCCTCCGCAACACGCCGCGCGCAGTGCGGCGCAAGAAGAATCGACATGGGCTTGCTCTCCAAAGTGCCTGCATGGAAATGGGAGTTGTCCCATGCATTATAACCACCAATTTGCTTGCTCGGTCGCCTAGGTTTGCGAACCGTCTCCACGTTAATGGCGCACGCACATTAGCCTATGGGTCAGCAGTCAGAGCGCGCCTTGCCCGAGCCGTTGACATACCGCGCTTTTGGCCAAAGAGGCTATGGGTGCGCTTGTTGGCCATCTGAATCTCGCCCGTCGCGTTGATCACAAGCACAGCCGCCGCCATCTCGTCCATGCGGCCCAGTGGCGTGCCTGCGGTCAGAGAATTAAGGGAGGGCGGCGCGTCGTCAGGGTTCCGGGGGATTCCTGGCCAGGCAGGCCAGCATGCGACGCCTCCACCCGGCATGCACAATCAAGGCTCACCGTCTGGCAGCAGCGGGCCGCGCGCGTCGCCGTTCTTGACTTCCTCCAGGCGGTCAGCCTCCGCGAAATACTCAGCGGCGCCCCACGGGTCGTTCTTGATCTTCTCCAAGAACTTGCCGTACAGCCGCACCAGCTTTGGGCTGTTGCGGTAGCTTTCCAGCACGACACGGTATGCGGCCTGGGCTTGAGAAACGGAGCTCTCAATCTTACCCAGGGCCTTGCTGAGGTGGGTGAAGGACACTCGTGAGGCATCGAGCGCTTTCCTGCAAGGCGCCAAACGCATCATGAAGACCAGACACTATTAGCGCCGACTCGCGTGCATGAAACTGTGTGTAAGCGGATGTCAAGTGCTGTGCACCCTCGTTCATCACCGCCAGCCACCCGGCGGCAAAGCAAATTAGAGCCCGCAGCATAGTCCTGTCCCTGCAGCACCCGACTGCCCTGCCCCAGCCAATGCACGGGCGCTACCCCGCCACCCACCAGAAGTTGCACATTGCCTGCAGCGCCTCGCGGTGGAGCCGCACCACCATGCGCTGCTTGCGCTGGTACTCCACGTAGCTGCGGGGGCACGATGGGACACGGAATGTCAATAGTTAGTGATGCTGTGTAAGGCCCAAGCAGGTAACCTAGATAGTATCACATGGGTCTATGCTTCACTCCGGCCCGCGCATCACCTTAGCAAGTCCATGCTGGCGCCGTCGTTCGCACTGTTGCCCGCCGCCTTTTGCTGCGCACACAGGCATGGGTGGCACGGGCATAGACGGTTAGCATGCTCTACCGTAACGCCAAATGCATTGCAGTATTGCACTTTCACCAGCATGCCTTCTTACCGTGGCCTGCTGCTGCCGCACGAACATCATGAAGCGGCACATGAGGCTCGGGCCGAGCTTGCGGGCGTCCTGGGGAGTAAGTGAAGTCATACATTGAAGTGTGTACAGCAATTGATTGAACACGAGCAGACCCGGCGTACATTGATTGCATGCCTGACAGCCGCTTATCAACCAACGGCGCATGCGGGCAGCGCGCAGCAGCAGGTGTCGCGCCATGTTCAAAGCTTTGGGAATGGCGTCGCCCCCACCTACCTCGATGCGGCGTGCGCCGCTCTGGCTGACGCCCAGCACGTCGATCATGAAGTCGGCATGCAGCATCACCATGTAGGCGCTGCCGGGGAACATGGCCAGGCCGGCCTGTGCATACAGAGGGACGTGGCCGGGCGTGAGGGGAGCAGGTAGCTCGGCATGTGCCCAATCCTGGCTAACTGAAGCAAAATCGTTTACATGACATGGAATGACACACGCAATGGTCCTCACTTTTATGAAGCTGTGCGCCTTCTTGACAGCCTCTGGATCAAGTGTGTACCGGTCGCGCCACACACGTGCAGAGCGAGCCACAATCTCCACATCTCGTGGGTCATCCAAGTTCTCGCATATGTCTTGGATCGGCGTCTCCGGCTTGGCGGTTCTGTGTGTAGACGCGGCGCGTGGGGAGAAGGAGACACCAGCAATCAAGAATGGCGCACGTGCCCATACATCTTATCAGGACAGGCTCGATTCGCGTATGTAGCGTATGCACCCCCGCTAGCAGCTCCCATCACTCACGCCATGGCCTGCAGCGCGGTGGCTGTCATCTTGCGGATGAAGAACCAGGACATGACCGCCCCCGCACCAAATGCCGGCGCCAGGCCCGCCAGCATGGTGATGGTCATGGCGGTGGACCAGCTGCTCAGCTCCGAATCCTTGACGCCCGGAGCAAACACCAGCAGCATCAGCGTGATGCAGCACCAAACGACCAAGGTGGACACGCCTGACTTGAGGTAGTTCACCCAGGCCACCAGGTTGGGGCTCTGCAAGCACCGGCGGCCCGCACGCCAGAGGACGTAGGTACTGCTGAGTACGCGTGCAGGTAGTGCAGGTACGATAGCCATAGATAGGCTGTGCAGGCAGGGGCAGAATGCATGGACAATTTTGTGGGTTTGCCGACTCACCCAGCGCAGGCTCTGCCACGCCAGCGCCAGCGACAGGGCCAGGTAGACGCACGCCGCCACCTTGCGCCAGCCCAGGAACACGTCCACCAGGGTCAGCAGTGCCTTGATTGCGAACGCCATCACCTCTGCACCGCTGTGGCCCAGGGCCATGGGCCGCCGGCTCAGCGGGTTCACTTCCACCTGCGGATGGTATTACACACGTGTGCAACTGTGTTGGGAGTTGTTGTCCGTGTTGCATTGAACGCCCATGCGAGCACTGGATAGCAGTAATTGCCCCACACATTCTACACACGGATCCGTGTGTAGAACGTCCGGACCCACCTCCGCCATGTTAAGGAGCATGGCGATGATGATGAAGAGAAGAAGGAAGACCCCAGAAATCACGGCATGAATTACTTGTGGGGTGGCCATGCAGCCTGGTGAAAGGGCGACGGGTTACACGTGGCCGATCAGGCAGGGCCCAAAGTCGCCACGCACAGGCAAAAGGATGAAGTAGAAGATTATCAGTGAGCGAGATGGTTATCACACCCCCAACTCACTGTACACAGGAAACAGCTCCATGTGCATGTGCGGTGTGATTGGTCCCGTGAAGTGACAGCTGATGCCGAGCTGTGGGCGGTGAGTTAGCATGCATGGGAACGTGGTAAGATGCAAGATACCAGATCCTTCAGTGGCCCCATGCAACCGCTCGTCCGCACACGAACCTGCAGAAGGTTCAGCGATGCCACATCGAAGGCCTGGAAGAAGACGGAACTGAACAGCCGCAGCACCTGTCGGAAGTCAGGCGGGCACACGTGCGCGCGTGTCCAACATTTCAGTCACGCACGAGGTCGTGGCCCCACAATCAACTCCCCGCGGCTGATGATGTGTGCCAACCCTTCACACACCCGGCTGCATGGTTGCGACTTGCGAGTCGCGACTGATGCTCTCTAGCCCCACCCTTCCCCAGCCGTGCCGCGCCTCCCTACCTTGATGGGCCACACGACCGGGAACTTCTGCTCCTTGAAGCACCATGCCACCCACACGCACAGCCCGATGTTCACCACCAACAGCGCCACGGCCGCGTACAGCAGCGCCAGGTACGCGCCATAGCCCTGATGTGGGACGCAGGAACCGCGCCACCAAGAGAGGCGTGTCGATTTGCCTAATGCGCCAGTTGGCGCAGTGCTCATCTAGCTCATCATACCCAATCGTGGGGACGTTGTGGCTTATGTCCGGTACCGGAAGCCGAATCAGACAATGGAGAGGGACTCACCAGGTGAGTGAGCCAAGTGAAGTTGAGGACGCTGATGACAGACCAGGCCCTGTGCGTGGTGGTGTGCGGACAACGTAGCTAGTGTTGAAAGAAGGGAAGACGGGAGTATGTGGATCAATAAGCCGACTTTCATTACAGTTGAAGAGGAAGGAGATTGAGTTTAGAAGATGGTGGCGCTCCCATGGGAGCAAGGCCTACTAGCCCAAGGCGCAGAGTAGGCTGTCGGCGCTGCGGGTGGCGCGCCCCTGAGGTCTAGAGCAGGGCGTCCGTACTAGTACGTGCTCGCTGGCTCGTGAGCTGCGTCAGCAGGTCCCTCCTGTAACCAATGCAATCTAGTGTGCGTCGGGTTCATTATAGCAACCGCTAGTAGTGGTACACTGAACATGCCGAGGCAAGGAGCCGTCTGATGCTGCTGCACGGACCAACGGCCCCTTTCATATTCACGAGCCTGTGCTCAAGCTCTCCCAGCTGTGTGACTCACGCTCCGGTGGGGTCGATGTCCCAGCCCTGCTTGGCGGGCTGGATGACGGTGGCGAACAGCTGCCAGCCATCCAGCAGGATCTTCAGCAGCACCCAGCGGATGCGGATGCGTGTCTCGCTGTTCTCCTTGCTGTGAAGGCGCGGTAATGCGGGAATTAGCGCAGCTCATCCTAGACGGGGCGTCGATGGGACGAACAACGGCGGAACAGCACGTTTGTATTGACACGCTCTCGGACCACCGACCCACCTCAGGGTGAACAGAACACCAAAGATGCCATCCTGCAGAAAGCCACACGGACCTCGATATGTATGGTTCGTGGGCCACAAGATATGGAGAAGCCGCCGCAGCAGCAGCCAGGGGGGCCCTGCTGGCCCGTGTGCCGAGTGTGCCCAATTTCGTGCACCCGTGTGCCAAATTTCGCGACACGCGGCATATCGCGCGGTCCCCAACCTACCTCAAGTGACGACCTCTTCTCAAGAATACCGCGCTCTTGCCCATCCTCGGCGTCTTTGTCGATTCTGTCGCGTTAGGATGGCGGAGAATGTCAGTCGTCGTGCATAAACTTTTTATGCCAAAACGGCTGGCGCCGGCACAGAACGCGTTTGCTTGAGTCGGGCTTCAAGTAGCAATGGTCAAGCGCTAAAGCGCAGGCGTCGCTAGTCAACCGCTTAGCGTTCGCCGCCGGTCGGTTAGCCACTTGGCCGGCCCACGTAATGGAGAGCGTTCGCAGCTTACCGCGCCCGTCGAGAGTCGGATGATCGTGAACTTGCTGCGCTACCCGCCGCATACGAGGAGGCTTCGGAGGGCGCGGCCATGTCGCAGGCGGAATGTGGCTCGGCTGCAGACCGCGCGAACAGAATCGCGTTGGGTCAATGGGTTTTAATTGACGACTCTATTCGCACAACGCCCTCTGCGTTACCCAAGGCGGGCTCACCTGGACACGTCAAAGCGGGTTTTCTCCCTGGCGCTTGCGTGCCGTCGAGCAACTATCGGGAGTCGTCGAATGTAGTCAATGCGCGTGACATTACTCCAGTCGGGTCGGGCTTTGTTAAAAGTGTTGCGATGCCCTGTCTGAGACGCGTCGACGGCTCGACGCCCGCTGGATTGATGCCCCGAGTGTGCTGTCAAGTATTAATTGACAACTTTATTAGCATGGCAGGGCGACTAGGTCATTTGGGGGGTGTCCGCGTCGCCGCGAGTCGGCGAAACCGTTGTGGATCCATTGGTGCCGAACCCCGACACAACGATGCCGGCTCGCCTGGATAGTTCAATCATATAAAGTAGATTGCGCTCTTTCCATTCGATATTACAATGGGAAACTTCGCACTGTTCCGAATGGCGGAAACCATTTAGGAGTCAGGAATCAGTGCCCAGACGCCCTTTAGGTGATCTCAGGAATCAGTTCACTCACCAGCTCCAAATCAGCTGAGGGACCAGTTGACCCACCGCCAGTCCAGAGGTCCGAAAGCACGAATCAGTGGGATCAGCGAAGGGAAATGAGCGGTCGTGGGAAACGAGCGGTTGTGCCCGGACCATTGCCAAGCGGACCGGGAAGCGCCAACCTACAAACGTAGCGCCAGGAATCAGCCCCAAATCAGCGCCCAGTTCAGGGTTCGAATCAGCGCCCACAGTTCAGGGTTCGAATCAGCACGAATCAGTGCCCGGCCCACGCCAAGAATCAGTGGCGGGCGCCAACCTACGAAACTTCGGAATCAGTCTGTATATGGGGGGGGGGGCACGACCTCCGAATCAGCCCCATCAGTGTGGGAGTGACCCGAGAACCCGAGAAGGGACCACCTGTAATACTCACTCACTCAGTCCCAAATCAGCGCCCAGTTCAGGGTTCGAAAATGCGCCCACAGTTCAGGGTTCGAATCAGCACGAATCAGTGCCCGGCCCACGCCAAGAATCAGTGGCGGGCGCCAACCTACGAAACTTCGGAATCAGTGTGTATGTGTGGGGGGTAGTTTTCTCCATTTCCCAAATCAACTATTTCCAACCCAAAACCCATGTGCGGAGGAGAGCGGTATACTCGTGTGGGGGGGGGGGGCCACGACCTCCGAATCAGCCCCAAATCAGCCCCAAATCAGCGCCCACAGTTCAGGGTTCGAATCAGCACGAATCAGTGCCCGGGTAGTCTTGGTAGGAATGGAGTCCCACACACTCGGTAATCAGTCGCACATCAGCTAAGTTTTGGTGGATATGTCAGGGTTCTGTTTGAAACAATCCAGAATAATCATTCAGCGCTTGGCAGGCTCTAACAGGTTTTATGTTTAGTCTTTCGCTACATGTACGATATCAACTCCAGTTGCACATCTGTGCAACATGGTAGGTACGATCTAGGCGCCTATAAATTGGCAATTGGCAGGAATCAGGGTCAGGAATCAGGGTCAGGAATTAGGGTCAGGGAGCAGGGTCAGGAATCACGGCTGGACAGGACAGGGCTGGGCTCAGGGCTGGACAGGACAGGGCTCGGGTCAGGGAATCAGGGTCAGGAATCAGGGTCAGGGAATCAGGGTCAGGAATCAGGGTCAGGGAATCAGGGTCGGGAATCAAAAGGAGACTGCACTGATTCACCTTGCACCACCTTGTAACCACACACAACAACAACTAAGTTGTGATATGCCTCTCCTCCTCCCTACCCGCCGCTGCAGGGATGCTTGCGCCAGTCGGAGCTCCTGAGCCGGGCTCCAACCCACTGCATTCCGGTCCACAGTCCGAGTCCCGGACACAGAGGCAGCAACTCAACGACCCGACCAGGTCGAAGCTACGATGGTAGCGATTATGCGACACGCGCCTCTCGGAGTGGATGAGCGGGGCAGTCAGGCCTGTTGATTGGCTGAGCGAGTAATTTTGGACAAAATAGTTGTCGTCAAGTAGGGGCGTTGTGGGCGAGCTACCGCTAGGGGTGGCCCCACTCAATCGTGAACTCGCCAGTTAGCAGGCCGGAGCGGGTTAGGGGCGCGTGAATGGTCCTGAAGCGAGGAGGAGTATGCAGTATTGGACAAACAATAAACACAGGACAAACAAAATATACCGGGCGGCTCAGTCCGCGCCGTCGTGTGAGAAGTCACGTTACACCGCCGGATCGGCTCTGTACTCACCCCCCTGACTCACCCCCGCGCCCCGCCCCCAGAAACGCGTTTCGCCCGCCGTTCTCCACACGCACAGCACTGCAGGAGAGCCATGCACTCGCGTAAATACAGTACAGAACGCAATGAAAGGCCCATGCAGTTCGACTCTGGGATTGACACTCCTGAGCGCAGCCCAGGATCCCTGAGTCCCGTTAATGAACCCCGCACTTGAGCACCGTCGTGAAGGCAACCAATCGCGGATGCCACAAACAGGAAGAAGCTCACTGCGCATGCACGTGTCAACTATTGCACGGCTGTCAGAATGTCCAGATCCGCAATCCTGGGGGCAGACCGCAACAAACGTGTCGTGATGCCCCCCCCAACAACGCGCACAACCGCATATCATCAGCCATGCGCTGCACGTCAAACAGCGGTCCCACATGGAGGGATCAACCACACGGGCTCTAAAACAATCCGACAGCGCAGCACTGGAAACTGCAGGCGGGAGACAGCGTACGCAGGACCACATACCTCTGCTCAACAACACCCACACCCCTACGGTGCTAGCACTGTGTGTGCTGTGTCACAAACACAATGGTATTCCGCAGGTTGCAAGCAGATGTCATCCATGCCTCACAGTCAGCGCTCAACCCACACAGCCACAGCAGCACGGAAGCGGCACTGCAATTCTTCAAGACGAAATGACACCATTGCCTTGACTCCATGTTGCAGGAACCGCTCAAAACGAATTCTTCTATAATAAGCACGCGACCATGATTGCGTGCGTTTAAAGCCTTCTCATGCCCATGTTTGCACCAGAGATGCCACCGTCACATTACAGATCCACGGCTTCTTCTGGATCCTCATGCCGCACCAGACTGGCACAAACCGTCGAACACCCTTGCCCTGGCACCGCGCCCCACCCACACGGAGCGTTACCAGTTTGGCTGCTAGGTTTGCCACTGCCATCCACTGTGGCCATGCGGTGCCACATCAACACACCAGTGATACTGTGTGTCCATGCCAGCTATACATAGCTATGCCAGTGCACAGTCAATGATGCAGGTGCAGATGAGACGAAGGCGGTGTGGCCCTCATCGGCTGGTATGCCATGTTCTTGAGCGCTCATCAGGCAGGCCCCTCTCCGCATTGCTTGGCCGCAACTGCGCACACATATCGCAATGTGACGGCCTGCATCCCCAAGCTCTTTGCCATGCTTGGTTCTTCGACACTAAATCTTCGACTTTATTGACACGCGCACGCTTGCGTTGCAAATGCATGCATAAATGCAATACCAAGGCCATGTAGGAAAGTGGCCAGGGTGCTCCCTATGTGCACTCCCAGCAGGACCGCGGCAGTACATGTGTCAGATTAGGCCTTCAAATCATTGTTGCTGCCGCTGCGCGCAGGCCCCTTGGCTCCGTTGCGCAAGCTTGCTGATCTGCATGCACAGGCGGGGGGATGTGTGCAAAGGCGGGGTGCAAAAGCAACCGGTTATCCCGGTTAGAGCGTAGCAAAGCGGAGCGAGATTAGGGCTACACGGAGCGACTAGTGTTCGCTGCTATCTGTAGTTCGGCATTCTGCCTCTCTGTAGAGCAGCTCATCACCGCTTCGAGCGGATTTTTCTTGACCAAGCCCCCCTGTATTCGCTGCCGTGTGCTTCGTTGCTGCACTCGCGCGCGGCTGTGGTGTTGGCGGCTGTGGTGTGGCGCACGTGGTGCGTGCATCGCGCCCGTTTGCGTTTGAGCTGTCCGTTTGAGCTAAACCCCAGCAGTGTAAGTGCCGTTGCCTGTCTGTCTCGAGTCAGTTGCCCCGTCAGACCTTGCTTCGCTCATCTCAGCTTCTTACAGCGGAGGCCGTCTTGGCCGACAGGTAAAGGGAGTTTCAGCAAAGCGCCCTATTGCTGCAGGCTGGATGGGTGGCTACTGCCCAAGCAGACACGCACGCCATCATGCTAGTGGGTCACCTTCATTGTGGAATGCGGACATTGCCCGGCAATTAATTGCACACCCACCTTATAATGGCTTTCCACTTGTTTATTCCCTCGCCTTCTCCTCCGTCGGCAGCGTCGCCTGCAGCACACGGCGAATCAACAGTCAGCCGGCCGGAATTCGCAGAATGGTGTGCCCTGCTACGGCATCACAACTTCCTTGCTGGTCGAATGCGGGCCATGACTTGGCACGTGATCTGACCACACCACCACGTGTTCTGGCCACTGACTGTCATAACTGGGCCTGCTTTTCAACGGCGGTGGGTAGCACTGCGCCCCGGCGACCCCTTGCCCCATGGACGGCTACTTCCGCACCCCCCCCCCCCCCCGCATGCGCGCGCGTACCTCCGGCGTCACCGCCGCCAGAAGCTGCGCCTGAGTGCGTGAAGCCGCCCCCTGTACCTGGACCCGCGCCTGCCGCTGAACCGCCCGGCTGCTGCGGCTGTTGTGCGTTGGCGTTAGGAACGGCGCCCAGCGCCCGGCCCACCAGCTTCTCGACGTCCAGCTCCAGCGGCAGCTGGCTCATCAGCTCCGCGATGCGGCGACGCTGCGGGTGAGGTGCACGGGTGGGGTGGCGTTCCATGTGCGTTGGTGACACGTGGAAGAGCTGGGGTTAGGGTTTGGGGTTGGCCGGGCGGATGGTAACGCATGGGTGATAGGCGCCATCAGGAGTGGCTGAGCCAGAACACGTGTGCATTGGGCAAACGAACCATGCTCTTATGCTACGAATTCCATGCTGGATAACAGCGTGACAGATGTGCGAACGGAGCGTGCCCCGACAAACGGATATGCGTATGCGGCTGAGGAACGCACCTCCTTGGTGACGCGCTTGATGAGCGGGTTGAGCAGGATGAAAAGGAAGCCCGCGAAGATGACCCACAGCAGCAGGAACAGGATGATGTGCAGCAGCAGGATGCTGTCAAAGACACCAACGATGGTCTGAAAGTGGAGGGTCTCAACATCCACGGTTCCGTCCACCAGATCCTACGGGCGCGCATGTGGACATAGCACAGAGCACAGGGCGCACACATAAGCAGGCCGTGTAAGCTGCACCTGGTTCCGTGCGTATTTCATGCATTGCGCTCTTCTTGCACGCCTCCTACTGACACTGCTGACACTGGAGTACAGGGCGGAGCGACCGGGCGTTGACCACCAGTGAAAAGCCTGACGCCCATACCACCGGTCCCCACCCGGCAAGCCCTACAACACACAACCACATCGCGTTCCCACCATTCATTCGCATGGGCGGCTAGCCCCGCCCCCAGTTAACATGGACGGCTTCAACAATGATACATCCTCCCCGCCCCCCCGACCCGCCCCCATGCCTCCCACGCGCACCTTGCCGCCCACGTTGTACAGGAAGTCAATGTCGATGTCGTCCAGCCCCACGGTGGCGTTGCTGGTCTCGGTCACCAGGTTGTTCACGGCCATCAGGAACTGCTGCATGACGGCGTCTAGCCCGGTGCGCGACACCTGGTAGTAGCGGTAGTCGGGTCCGGGGCAGGGCAGGTTCTCCTGCGGCCGGGGCGGGCGTGAGCAAGCGAGGGCGGGGGCAGCCGGCGAGGGAGCACGTGGTGAGGCGCAGAGAGTGATGCGCGTGTTAGTCAGGGTAGACGGTGAGCTATTGTTTCTGGCCAGGTAGGGAGGCGGGGGCATGGGAGTGCGGCCATGCAACAAGTGCATCGCCCGCGCGGGACACCATGGGCGCAGGTGATGTGCAGCATCGGCTAGTGAAAGAGACATCAGGTGAGCCTAGCTACCCAGTGCACGTAGTCCCTACCGGGACAGGCCGCCCCTACCTTCGCCACCCGGTGGCAGTTGCCACTCTCGTAGAACAGCGCAGTGAGGTCGGGCGAGGCGAAGGACAGGCCCTCCTTCACCAGCGGGAAGCGCTCAGTGTCGTTGCCTGCACCCCCCACCACACCAAAGCACGCCATCAGGACTAGGCCGGACACCAAGATAAAATAAAGCACCTTCGTCACTCGACCGTGCCTCCCCTGAGCACGCCAACTAACGGGGCCAGTCGCCGCACCCACCCACCTGAGGCCTGGTGCGCGTGCTCGCCCAACTGCAGCGTGTACCAGGTATCGCGCAGGATGCGGGTGGCGTTGTGCAGCTCCTGGCGGCGCAGCGGCATGTGCTCCAGCACGTCGGCAGCGGCGAGCTCCTGTGCAAGGGGGCAGGGTGGGGGGCGGGGCACATACATACAGAGGCGTTGGGGCACATGCAGGATGCAGGGAACCCCACAACAACCATCGTGTGTGAACAGCAGGTATGAGCAGAAGGCGTGCGTCCATCACCATCGGGTGCACTGCTGGTGGAGTGGTCACCTGGGCCATAAACACGGTGCGGTAGGCGCGGGCGCTCATCAGGTTGGCGACCGAGTGGATGGCTACCACCTCCACCACACCCTGCGGCATTGCAGAAGGCAGCAGCAGTGTCAGCATGCGCGATGGCGGCCACATGGTGGTGGAGACACATCATGCGTGAGTGGTGTGATGTGGCGTGAAGTGAAGCCACGCAAGCAAGCCCTCTGCACTCGTGGTTTTCTGCCGCTCACCCCCATCTTGTAGACTGCGGAGATGTAAAATGCGATGACCAGGATGCTCCACACCACGAAGGGCGTCAGCATGATGGCTGTGTCATTTGAGTCGTACTTGAGCGTGCGCTTGCTGCCGCTGCTGGGCGTGGACGTGCCAGCGCCTGCGCCGCTTCGAGTGCCCATGCTCATGCTGCGTGGTAGCAGCGGCTGCACGCTGCGCCCGGTCCTGGTGGTGGGCAGCAGGCAACCAGGGGGCACGATGAAGGCCAAGACGAGCCCCTGCACAGTCTTTCTGCAAACCCGCGCGCACCGCCATGTTCACTAGCCAACACGAAAGGCTCTCAAGCGTTGACGACTACTTACTTAGTGAAGGTGCGTGAAAACCAGGACTTGATGCCGGACCAGCAGCTGGGAGCCACAGCCAGCGAATCCGATGTTTGCATTGTGCCGTACGGCGGCTTGCGGTCTGAGGGCGGCCCCTCGTCCCCGGCGCCGTTTCCGGCAGTGGGCACCACAAGACTGGCCCGGCGGTTGGCCTTTGGCTGCGTAGCACCCTCAGCGAAACCCGCCACACGCTTTTTCTTGTCGTCCTCGTTCCCTGCGCTTGCCGTGACCTTATCTCGCTCCCGGTCCTCCTCCTCCTCGTCATCCTCGTCATCGTCGTCCTGTGCATGTCAGGCGAGGCGAGTAAGCCGCCGCAAGTGGAGGAGTTCACACCATGGGGGCCATGGCCATGGATGTGACCCTGCCACGTATGGGGGCATGGTGGATGCTGGCGCTGCTGCCGCCTAAACTCACCCCAACCAGAAGGGCGGTGTTTTGAGACGCCAGGGCACGCGTAAGGCCCTGCAATAGGATAACAATGAAGCATGTGAGAACCTGTGAACTCAATGTCCTCTTGCACAAATCCTGCGAGCCGACATGCACGCCCCCGCACGTTGCCACGCACACACCACGGGGATGACCAGGAAGGTGCCGTACAGCTTGTACCGCTGCGCCGCCACCGCCCGCAGCAGGTAGGCCAGATAGCAGGCGGCGGCGCAGCTGATGGCGGCGCCCTCCACGACCAGGAACACCAGCTGCAGGGTGTCGACCTGGTGGTGGTGGCGGTGGTGGTGCAGCGTGGTTCCAGATGACGTTCATTGAGTGCGACTTTGAAGATTAGCAAGGGGACTCGCATGATTAGTGCACTGCACGCATGTGCCCCACTCGGTACGATCCCAGTCACAAACAAAATCTGGCGCCACACCCACCTGTTTGACGCTGTTAACCGCATCGTACAGTAGCTCCTCCAGCACCTGCAAGGACCGCACGAGAGGGCCGAACCGGCACTTCAAGA
This sequence comes from Chlamydomonas incerta, assembly GCA_016834605.1. Lineage (NCBI taxonomy): Eukaryota > Viridiplantae > Chlorophyta > Chlorophyceae > Chlamydomonadales > Chlamydomonadaceae > Chlamydomonas > Chlamydomonas incerta. The sequence goes on from JAEHOC010000085.1 coordinate 159,793, forward strand.
ACACGCCTTTCAAAGGTCGTGGCCAAAGGTGGCACCTCAAGGAAGCAGCCTGGCGGGGCCAGCATCAGAGCCCTCTTCCAGAAGCCTGTTGAACCCCTTGCTTGGTAAAGCGGGAGGGGCCAGTTTCGCGCACGTTCATTATCGCACCATTTTCTGTGCGTAGTACAGGTCTGGTCCAGACGTCAGGAGAAGCTGGCCGGGCGTGGACTTATGGATGGGCTGCCCTGCGTCGATCCACTCCAGCGCGTGTTGCTTAAGAACCTGGAATGGGGGCCCGACAGCGCGGACAAGAGGTTGCGTGAGGGATGGACCTTCGTGAATGACGGACTGGGGGCCGTGGCCACGGCCGTGCTTTGTGCAGGTGCAGCCCAGCCGTGCCTCCAGGCCCTACCGAAACGTCATCCGCCAAACATACCTTGGCCATGGCATAGAAACGGGTGGCGAAGTCCTGCGTGGTGCGGCGTTGAGGCAGTGGGCATGCCAGGTCATAGCATGGTAATAGCCATATATGCCACATGATCAACCTGCGTGTATGGGACTGACGCGCAACCGTATGCCCTAGTAGAGCAGCCCAGATCCTTGCAACGACATGCTGCTGGGAGGCCTTACCCAGGTGGTAAGGTTGATGTACTCCTCAGTGCCGTTCTCGTTGATGCCCTCGATCACCTGTCAGCCAGCCCGGCGGCCACCCAGCACAGGTAAAAACAGGGTTTGAAACCTGCGTGCACTACCGGATGCTGTGAGGAGCAAGCCCCAAGCTCACGCCACCCGCTCTTGCTCGCGCCCTGGCACATCAACCACGCACCGGCATGGTGTAATGGTACAACAGCTGCAGCACGGGGCTGCCGGGCCGGTGGTGCCCCTCCAAGATCTGGTTCATTCGCGTCTTGATCTTCTCCGCATTCCGGTCAATGCGGTCCACAAAGAACTGCGGCATGCATGTCAGCAGAGCCTCCACAGGTTAGCAGCTTGGGAAAGGACACAAGCCATAGCAGGCACCCCCCTGTCCCTTGTCTAGTTTCGCTTGGTTTAGATTGGGCTGGTATAGCTGGTATTCACCCCTCCGCCCCAAATACATAAGCCGGGGCCTGTGGCTGCACGAAGGTGCTGCGGTGCGCACCTCAGCATCAGACCGGTTGTACAGGTTGGTGGCAGAGATGTTGCGCGAGATGACATCCAGCGAGCGCACATCCGTGAGGATCTGGTGCATGAAGAGCTGCATGCGTGGGGACCACAGTGAACGCACTTAGTAATTGGAGACCACGCGCCTATCTGACAGACCATTAACCAGAGCCGAGTGCGTACCCTAGCAGCACGCACTGAGCACAATGGTGGTGGTTACCAAAGGAGTACACAGCGACACGGCGGCACCCTTGCATCCATGCACCCATCTGCGCCCGCAAGCACCTGTGCCTCGCCGCTGCGGCCCAGATTGAGCATGCTGTCACGCTTGCCCTCAATGGCCATCACCACCAGCGTGAAGCACACCACGTGAATGATCGCCAGCAGCGCCACGGTGATGAGTGCGTGCGTGCGGAAGCGCTGCTGCACCTGTGATGGAAATGACGGAGCAAGAGGCATGCTTCGGATGCGGCTTTGACGCACGACAGGGGCAAGCAAGAGTTTCGTGCTCTGTCGCCCCTGCCGCACGCACCTGCTGCGCCTGGCCCGAGTCCATCAGCTTCACCAGCTTGCGGAACCGCTTGCCGCGCTTGTACTCCGCGCCGCCACTGGCCGATTGGGCCGACATGGCGCTCTGGCCGCCCTCGCTAGCCGCGTCGTCATCCGCATAGTTGCCACCACCGCCGCCAGCACCGCCGCCTGCGGGCGCCGCCCCAGTTGCCGTGGTAGCACCGTTCGCCCCGGACCCAAAACGAGACCCGAAGCCAGGAGCGCCAACGGGCCCCTTGCCGGCCGCGCCTGCGGCTGCTGCCGCCTGGGCAGATCCAGCACGGTCACTCATGTCGTCATCGCTGCGGCGCGACGCGTCTTCCTCATCGTCCGTCTGCAAAGGGAAAGAGACAGGAAGGAATTGTTTGAGCGTGCACAGGCGGGCGCTGTGTTGACGTTCTACCACGTTGCGCTGCCTGGCCTGGGCCACCACCACGCACCTTCTCGGCATTCGCCACCGCCACCGAGTTCTGGTAGAATGCGCCCTGGCTGGCCACCCAGGTGGAGATGCGCTCGGTGCCCTTGGGCTTGCCGCCGCCCTCGCTGTCCTTGTCATCCTGCGCATCCTCGCCATCCACAGACTGCATGTCAATGCCTGTTGGCAGCGGCGGAAGCACGGTCAGTGCAGGGCGGTAAGCAAACGTAAGTGGGTGATGGGGTCCAGAGGTTCTGCCCGATAGCCAACCTGCTGCCATGCGTGCAAGGCTGCGAAGGCGCGCCCCTTCCAAAGCCCTCACCCTCACCCTTGCCTGCGCCGTTGCCGAGCTTCGCCACGAGCGCTTCCATCTCATGGATGTCATCATTGATCACGGCCACAACACCACCCGCAGGGTCGGCAGGCACGCTGCCTGGTAGCTTCACCTCCGCTGACCGTCTGCTGGCTCCAGGTCGGGCACGAGGTCCCGGTGGCAGCCCAGAGTCGTCGCCGGAGCCCAGCAGCGCCACCTTCTGACTGCCTGCCTGCTCGCCGCCCACCGACTTGACCAGGTCCGCAAGCTTGCTGCGGCCGGTGGCGGCCGCCGTCACGCCCGGCACAGGCAGCCCGCCGTCTCCCACGCCGTCTAGCAGCATGGCGGGCATGGCCGGCAGAGGCACTGCGGCCCCTCCACCTGCGGCTGCCGCGGCCGCCGTGGTCGTTTCGTCTTCCCCGGAGCCCCGGCGACGCCCGGGGCTGCCGGTGCCTGGCGGCGTGGCGAGCTCCACGGAGGCATCGGGGGTCGGCAGCTGCAGCTGCGGCTCGTCCGGCGTCTTCAGCTTGAGCCGCGGGCCCTCCGAGCCCCTACGCGGCGTCAGCATGAGCGTGTCCTTCTCCGCTGCCGCCGCCGCTCGAGGACTGCCGCGCGACCGCAAAGCTGCCGAGGGCGCGGCCATAGCGAATGAAGGCGCAGCAGCCGGCGGAACTGCCGCCGGGAATACCGGGGGTGGCATCGCTGCCGGTCCCATCGGCGCAGTGTGGAGGCGCAGGATGGCGATGACGGGCTCGTTGGGTCCGGGCTTGCCCACCACTTGCACGTCCAACAGCAGAGGTTTGCCATCCGTGTGGGTAGCCTGGAGCACGTGCACCGGGCCCACCTTGACCGCCACGTCTTTCTGCTTGGTCTTGAGGCTGCTCTTCTTGGCGCCGTGAAGGGTCAGCAAATCAGACGGAGTTCGGCCCGGTGGGATGGTGACGAGGTTGGAGAGCAGCTCGTGCATAAGCGCATCGTGGTGCAGCCCAAACAGCAGACCCGCGGGCCGCGTGTGCTCCTCCAGCACCGACGTGATGCGGCCTGCCGTGTCCAGCTGCAAAACACCGGTCACAGCGTGTAGCGGCCACAGGTCCACGTACACGCGGTTGCCCTGGCCAGCCGCCGCAGCCTCATCAGACGGCGGCTCCACGTAAACCTGTTGTGCAGGCCGAAGGCAAGGTGTCAACCGAAGTAAATGCCTGAGAGAAATGGGCTGGGTTTGTAAGACATCGTAAACAGCTCTAACTGCGCGCACCTGCATAATGGCAGGCTTGGCCTTCGAGGCGCCCGTAGCAGCAGCAGGCCCCAGCACTGAGCCACGCCGCGGCGCCGCCGGGGGAGCGACATTCACGCGCCAGCTCTGACCAGGTGCGCCTAAAGCTTTGGCAACGAGCGGGCCCATCATCCGCGGACCGGGGGTGGACACGCGCCCATCCCCGTTCGTGGCAGCCTCGTCCACCACCTCCCACAGGCCCCGGCCCACAACCTGTGGATGCGCAAGGCAGGTGAGAGACACGTATCAAATAAGTGGGCACTCCAACAAAGGTAACGGAAACGGAAGGACTTGGTAGACGTGGATGGAATTGGAGCAAAGCCTCACCCGGTTAGCGTCCAGGCCCAGCATATGAGTTGCAGGTCCCTGGCTGATTGCGCTGACGAGGCAGTCCTCTGACACGGTCAGGCGCACACGGCGCTCGGACAAAGCGCTGTCCAGAGAGGACCTGTGCGCAACGCAGAGCGGGTGTGGTGTGAAGCACTGCTGCCAGCAAGCGTACAAAGAGAAGAGAAAGGAAGCCACGAACACATTACATGCACGCCACCCACCTCGTCAGGCCGATGACATGGGTGGACTCTCCGTTCAGGTCGCCACTGGTGATGGACACGTGCATGTACAGCGGGCGCCCAGTCATGGTACGGAGCTCCAGGGTGGGCTGCTGCGCGGCCTTGCGGCACGACCACAGGGAGCGGGTCGGCGGCGAGGAGGAGGTGATGTCCTTGAGGAGGCGCGCGTGCATGTCTTTCCACGGCGCCGGCAGGAAGTCGCACAGCGTGAAGCCGGTCAGCAGGTCGGCGCCAAACACGAAGGCGCCACCGGAACCAAGGGTGTTTGCGCCGGCAACACGGGCCCCAACATGCCCGGCCACGCCGCCAAAGCGTGGGCCGCCGCCCCCGCCAGCGGACACGGAATCCTTGAGCGCGCTGGCCAGCTCAGTGGAGGCGTGCAGGATGACGCCCTTGCGGTTCACCACCAGCAGCTGGGCCGGGTCGTCAGACGCCAGCTGCAGCCGCACCTCGTGCACGGGCGTCTCATTGGAACCTGCCAGGGCATTGGGTGGTCAGCAAAGAAACCATTGTGTCAGCTTTCAGCGCAGCACGAGCTGAACGAAGGCATGGATGCTGGAAACGAGGCGAGTTGCCATGCCCTTTGGCGCGGGAGTTTGGCACCTCTGGTTTGGCTTGGGGCCTTATCGCAACCAGGGAATGCACAACCTCGCTCACTCACCACTCGGCACGATGGTGACACGGCAAGGCACCGGCTGGCTGTTGTACTTGTGCGCCAGCAGGCACTCCAGGCCTGCCGATGCCCCGCTGTTGGCACTGGCTGTCGCGTGGTCCACCAACCTGTATTGGATCAAATGAGAAGTCCCGACGACGCATTTGAGTGACGTGACTACCCCCACCCGACTTTGTTACAACACTGGTCGCAGCCGCCATCACAACGCAGCTGGATGGAGGCATGACCTGGCCATCAAGCGCCCCCGCCCCACCTTTTGATGGTGTCACTGGCGCTCTCGGTGACGATGACCGCCCCAGCGGCCTCCTCATCGCCACCCTTGGCACCGCCTTCACGTAAAGCGGTGGCCTGCACCATCATGAGCGCGGTCAGGTTGGAGCCGTTGACCTCGGTGCCCTTCCAGCCGAAGTTGGCCACGAACTGGGGGTCCGCCGCCGCCACGATGCCGTTGGGGGACACCCACAGGCACGCAGTGTTGCGTGGGGGCGGCACAGGCTCCATGAGTGCGATGAAGGTCGAGTCCTCGCCCACGCCTGCCAAAGCAAAGGAACACGAGTGACCAAGGGCCAGGACGGGTTTCAGGACACACTCGGGCACGGATGGAAGCCTTGGGGGCAGCTGTCACGACAGTTCTGGTCGATGGTTTTGGAAGACTGGAAAAGCGGAAAATAGCCCAACTAACAAGAGGAGGTTGGAGGACGAGGAAAACAAGGGGGACCAGAGCCGCACCTGAGGCCTTGCGCAGCGATAGCTTCACGGGAAAGGCAACGCGGTCATAGTGCATGCCCACCACCACAATGTCCGGGCCCTGCGACTGAGGGCCGTCACTGGCCTTGCCCTCCGCCTCGCCGCCATGGATGGACGTGACCATGCCGTTGTTCGCAACCATCTCAGCAAGTTCCTCAGCCACACGCCGCGCGCAGTGCGGCGCCAGCAGCATGGCCAGGGGCTTGGCCTCAAGCGTGCCTGCACGTAGATAGGCCAGTCATTTGTATTGTCAGCAGCGGTTGTGCGGGTAGGCACACGTTGCGGCAGAAGCGACATCGGGGGATGCCACCTTCACAATGACGCAGGGACTAGCTAAAGCTGTCACACACGTCGTGTACCAAGCATGCAATCAGAGTTGCTGCTTTGCTCACCGCGCTTGTGTCCAAACAAGTTGTGTGTCTGCTTGTTGGCCATCTGGATCTCGCCCGTCGCGTTGATGACCAGCACTGATGTAGCCATCTCGTCCATGCGACCCAGCGGCGTGCCTGCAATCAGAAGGCAGGGCGGCGTGTGAGGTAGGGGTGGAGAACAGAGTCCAGGACCAGCAGTTGGGGTGTTCCGCCTCCACCCAGAATTGGCAACCCTCACCATCTGGCAGCAGTGGGCCGCGCGCGTCACCGTTCTTGACTTCCTCAAGGCGGTCAGCCTCCGCGAAATACTCAGCGGCGCCCCACGGGTCGTTCTTGATGGTTTCAAGGAACTTGCCGTACAGGCGAATGAGCTTGGGGCTGGTGCCGTAGCTCTCCAGAACGACACGGTACGCGGCCTGAGCCTGAGACACCGAGCTCTCAATCTTGATTAGAGCTTTGCTGAGGTGAGTGAAGGACACTCGTGAGGCGTCCAGCGCTTTCCTGCAAGGTTCCAAACGCATCACGAACACAAGGCACGATTATTAGCACCGGCTCACGTGTGTGAAACTTTGTGCCCTGCCCCAGCCAATGCGATGCACATACGGCTACCCCGTCACCCACCAGAAGTTGCACATGGCCTGCAGCGCCTCGCGGTGGAGCCGCACCACCATGCGCTGCTTTCGCTGGTACTCCACATAGCTGCGGGGTTGGGCAATACCATTGGACGTGCGAGGGTGCGACCACACCCGTGTGGGGTGCGACGTACCGGTTAGTATGTGGGCAACTGCGTGGGAACCACGTACGGAAAACCCTCTGCGCGCGCGCGGACACCAACAACTTCACTCACCCGAGTAGGTCCATGCTTGCGCCGTCGTTTGCGTGGCTGCCTGCAGCTTTTTGCTGCACGGTACAGAAAGATCAGCCGCATTCGGGGTTAGTTAGGAGTTGAACACTTATAAAGTAAGAGCAGGCCATGGCATCCGTTTGGTGAATGCATGGCACTTTCACCAGCACACCTTCTTACCGTGGCCTGCTGCTGCCGCACGAACATCATGAAGCGGCACATGAGGCTGGGGCTGAGCTTGCGGGCGTCCTGTGGAGTCAGCAGCGTTTTGTGTGTGTTGATGACGCAGGCCAATCTAGTGATGGTGAGTTGCCGATGCGCATGCTGAACGGCTGGTCCTTGTTGCCCCATCTCGTACCTCAATCCGGGAGGCCCCGCTCTGGCTGACGCCCAGCACGTCGATCATGAAGTCGGCATGCAGCATCACCATGTAGGCGCTGCCGGGAAACATTGCCAAGCCGGCCTGTACATACAGAGGGACGTGGCCGGGCGGCGTGCGGTGAGCAGCTAGCTCGGCATGTGCCCAATCCTGGCTAAGTTAGGCAATTCCGACTAGCTGATGCAACAAGGTTAACATGATATGAATGACACGCGCAATGGCCCTCACCTTGATGAAGCTGTGCGCCTTCTTGACAGCCTCTGGATCAAGGGTGTACCGGTCGCGCCACACACGTGCAGAGCGAGCCACAATCTCCACATCTCGTGGGTCATCCAAGTTGTCGCAGATGTCCTGCAGGGCGGTCTCAGGCTTTGCGGCCCTGTAAGTGGGGTGGGAAGCAATGGGCTGAAACAGTGGATCTTGGCACGTGTACCCATCTTATCAGGTCAGGCGCTCAATTGTTGCCCAACCCTCCCATCACTCACGCCATGGCCTGCAGCGCGGTGGCTGTCATCTTGCGGATCAAGAACCAGGACATGACCAACCCCACACCGAACGCCGGCGCCAGGCCCGCCAGCATGGTGATGGTCATGGCGGTGGACCAGCTGCTCAGCTCCGAATCCTTGACGCCCGGAGCAAACACCAGCAGCATCAGCGTGATACAGCACCACACGACCAAGGTGGACACACCCGACTTGAGGTAGTTCACCCAGGCGACCAAGTTGGGGCTCTGCAGTTAAGGCAGCCCAGAAGTGAGCACGCACAAGTGAGCCTTGCATCATTAAACACAGGAGTCCTAATAGCCAGTTTACATGCACGTTACGTCAGTCCACGTTAGTCCACGTTAGGTGGGGCAAACGTGACGTGAGTTCATAGGGTAATTCCACGTTACCGCACCTGCCATGGCGGCCGGCGAAGCATAGTATGCGTCACAACACCCGGGGAGTTTTATGTTTGAATAACTACGCTTCGTAAGAAAGCGACAAGGTTGCCGTTGCCGACATTCGCCGCAACATTCGGCATGTCCCTGGCGTTGGCCAGCAAGTTTCGCGGATTCCACGTTTCGCTGACCACAAACAACAGATACTGGTATAATGGCACGTGTTGTAGCTTAGAGGGAGATAACGGGTCAACTTCAGTGTCTGTGCGACCAACATGCTGAGTGGATGCCCACGGGAGCCTTGGTCACGGCCCTTATTACCTTAGCCGCGCACCCGTATCCTTCCTAAGGATGTGCAAGGTTCGGAAATGGGCGCGGCTTGGGTGCTGAGGGTCTGAGTGCTCGGTGGATTGGGTAACGGCGTGAGGGGTGCAACAAGAAAACGTGAACGTGGGTGTCCGACCTCACGTCTCCCGTTTCCCCCACGTTTGTGGGGTAACGTGCGTCACCCCCTCGACCGCACCACGTTACGTCACGTTACCAGTAACGCGCACTAACGTAACGTGCATGTAAACTCTGTATAAGGCAGCATGGGAGTGGGGTGCACCGCACAGCAAGTCCCTAACAACCCACCCATCTCAGGTACTGCCACGCCAGTGCCAGCGACAGGGCCAGGTAGACGCACGCCGCCACCTTGCGCCAGCCCAGGAACACGTCCACCAGGGTCAGCAGTGCCTTGATTGCGAACGCCATCACCTCTGCACCGCTGTGGCCCAGGGCCATGGGCCGCCGGCTCAGCGGGTTCACTTCCACCTGGGGATGGTATTACACACGTGTGCAACTGTGTTGGGAGTTGTGTGATGGTGATTGAAGGGGAAGGGGGTGGGGTTGTTCAGCGCACCTCACCCCAGCACCTGCTCACAATCTAATCCGAAGGGCGGTGACGTGGCCCTATCAGAAACATCAACCAAATGCCATGTGCACCCACCTCCGCCATGTTGAGGAGCAGCGCAATGACCACAAAGAGGAGAAGGAAGACCGCAGACACCACGGCGTGGATAATGTGAGGGGTTGCCATGCAGCCTGTGCAACAAATCGGCACGGGGCATTGCACGCGCCTTAGGCAGGATCCGAAAAGCTACAAGTCCAGTACATGCACCCACACCAGCCAGGAACCCATGGCACTGCTGGCAAGCACACGAAGCAGGACGAACCGGCGACCCCCAGGGCCCCACAAACCCCGAGCGGGACACTTACGGTACACAGGGAACAGGTCCATATGCATGTGTGGCGTGACTGGGCCAGTGAAGCGACAGCTGAAGCCGAGCTGCGCACAGGAGGCAGAGGCCCGTCAAACGTGAAGGGGCGGAAGAGTGGGCGTGCGCTGCATGCCATAGAACCACCACCCGCCACCGGAACCACGACGGCAAACCGTGGGACCCGGGTCCCCCACTGGACAAATCAGCTCACCTGCAGCAGATTGAGTGACGTTACATCGAACGCCTGAAAGAATATAGAGCTGAAGACCCGTAGCACCTGCGAGTGTTGCACAGGAGGCGTGCTCAGCGGTCCAAACCCTCGTTGGGTCGGTGGCGGCAAATCAGGTTGGTAAGCGTGCAAACTCACTTACAGTATGCACAACAAAGGCTATAAGGGACACGAGCGACAGCTCGGCACTGCAACGAGAGGCGCGAATTTGCGTCGCCCTCCCCAGCTCAGCTGTCACCCAGGGTGCCTCGCCCTCCTCAGCCATCTTTTCTCCATCGCGATGATTGGCGACTTCATTTTCATTGTCGCTGCCGCTGAAGTCGGCAAGGTCAGTCTTGCAGTCATTCGGGCTAACAGTATTGTTTCGGACGCTACTGTTCGTTATTCAGGACTTGGCTCAGTAACACGCCGAAACGCTTTGTCGATTAATATTTCTCCAGCTTGCAGCCGGCTCCCAAACGGCACCGACCACGACACGCCGCTTAGCCCCCCCCCCCTTCACCCCCAATTTACCCCTACACCCCGGTCGACCCCGGACGCCTGCGACCCCTGCCCGTGCCCCTGCACCTGCGACACCCCTGGCCCCCGCGACCAAACTCCCTATCATCCCGTTCAGCCAAGACACCTAGGCGCGAATGGCCAATGTAATTCCTTCGAACGAGCGCCCCTGAACCCACCTTGATGGGCCACACGACCGGGAACTTCTGCTCCTTGAAGCACCAGGCCACCCACACGCACAGTCCGATGTTGACGACCAACAGCGCCACCGCCATGTACAGTAGCGCCAGATAACCGCCATAGCCCTGAGATGGGAGAGGAAGTTGTGGAGCCACAGAGGAACAGAACAGTAAGTGCGACTGCGTGTCGCCTTGGGATCCATGCATCTCTTGACTCCATGCGCATTTGCATAATCTAATGCATCGCCCGTATCCGTGAAATGAAGGTCTTGCAGTACAGACTAGGGGCAGACTAAGAAGACGCACCAGATGAGTCAGCCATGTGAAGTTGAGCACGCCAATCACAGACCAGGCCCTGTGTGTGGTGTGAACAGTGTGGGGCGGCTGGGCGACCAGCTGACAGTGAACCAGAAGCCACGAGTGCATCCAGTACTTCATACGGCATTGTCCTATGCCTGCGTGCGCCGCCCGAACCCCCGGCGGCCCTGTCCGCCGCCGGTACGCACGCCTTCAGTACTCACGCTCCGGTGGGGTCGATGTCCCAACCCTGTTTGGCCGGCTGGATGACGGTGGCGAACAGCTGCCAGCCATCCAGCAGGATCTTCAGCAGCACCCAGCGGATGCGGATGCGCGTCTCGCTGTTCTCCTTGCTAAGAAAGGATAGGAAAGATGTCAAATTACTAGCCGATCCATTGCAGTACAGGAGCAGCTACGCATCCACACCACTGTGGCATCTGCCACAGCTGGGTATGTCACTTCTTATCCCCTTACCCTGGTCCTACCACCACACCACTGGGGCATGCATGCCAACTCCCGTCCCGGGCTGAGCGAGGCTGCCAAACTGCGCTGCACTTTTCCAGACAGGGCGATGTTGCAGCGCCATGCTCACCTTAGCGTAAACAAAACTCCAAAAATGCCGTTCTGTGCATGTCAGGTGGAGGGGCACGGCAAGGAGGGCGCGGTTTTACCAGGGCCAGTGAACAAGCCGGTACGTGCCGCCTACGTCCCTCGTCACTGGCTCCCCTCGCCCAGAAGCGCCCAGAAAACTTTCATCCCGTTACGAGTGGACGAACTCAACCTCTCACCGCCATGCTGAAGTGCTGCTTATCATAATATACTGCTGAGAGCACATACCTCCAAGTTGGATCGGCGGTCTAAAAATTCTCCCTGACCCTCCGCCTGCTGCTCCTTGTCAAGTCTGTCAATCGGGCAGGGCGGCATGGGCATCAGGTTCACGCCAAGAAGTTGGGCAGTGCCTTGGGCAGCGCCGCGGTGGCGCGCCGACCGCACCACTCCAACCGCTGTCGCCCACACGCGTTTTGCGCCGCTTGGGGATGTGCGCCACTGTAGGTCGCTACAGAAGCGCTTAGCGCACGTTTTAAACAGCAGCTATGCTTCGCGTACGTCCGCTCGCGTTAGGGTCGCTCGACCCGCGCGAATCGACCTCCGCGACCCTTTTTTGTGCCCATGTCTTGACCGCCATTGTCTTGTCGTACCTGGCGCGTCTAGAGGCGCTTGATGCAGAGCTGGCGACGCTCCCAGCGTAAGAAGACCCCGCCACACTCGCCATGGTCCGTCGCCGCAACGAGGGAAGCCCTACTCACAAGCGCAAGCTATTTACAATGGAGCCCTATATCATTCAATTGAAATGTGGCGATGAAGTCAAGCGTCGCAACGTCAAGGCGGAGCGTGCCCGCTCGTCGCAGCCGCGATCACTCCAGCTCCAAGGCAAACTAATAATATAATACTGCAGCGCTGATGACCGTGTACTGGTCGCAATTGCGTCTTAAATGTGTGTCCACATGTGCGTCACAAAGGTGGCCAGCGCTCGGCGTAGCGCCGTGTGCGTATTCTACTGTGAGTACGCAAGTTTTATTGAAAGGTCACTGGTGTGGTCGCTGGTGTGGCCGCGCAAACTGCAAGAACGTACTGGGCACCATGAACTCGCGGCCCGGTGCGAGCAAAAGGTGCGGGGAAAAGTGCGATGGAGGGACTCATGGACAATTCTGCCCTTGCGGAGAGTCCCACGGGGGATGCTTTCACGCATGGTCAAGCTCGAGCAGTTGTTGGTGAAATTTTCGAGTCGAGCGAAGGAGGCCGAATAGGGGCGTTGTCGAGAAACTAGCCTAATCCGTATACGCTGACATGCAGGTTAATGTAAGAACAGAGCTACACAGAGAATAGGGCGTCTGGCGACTGCGGTGTGCTGGGCGAGCGCCATCCGGTAAACGCTTGCGCAACGCAGCAAGCTGTTTTCTAATACTGCCTTTACTCTATCTATCATAAGATGGCAGCTTCAGAACATTTTACATCCGTGCTACGGGCCCGGCCCGACTCGGCCTGCGTACTGCCCTCAGGCTGGCAAGCCTAGGGCCGCCCGTGCGCGGCCACGCGAGTGCCTCTCGTCCGATGTCAGGCTACCTGAGCAAGGGGGAACTTACGCCACTCCTGGCTCAGGAAATGGGATGGGAAGGTTGCCCAGGCGAACCTGGCTAGCAGGGGCACTCCTGGACAAATTGGCCGTGTTGGCGTGTTGCCGCACTTCGGACGGGCCGTGACCCCTGGCACACACACGGGTGTGTCTCCCAGCGGTTGCAGTGACGTCACCTTGCCGCCAGCACCACGCACCCCTGCCCTGCCGGCAGTGCCCGTATCATGTAGATGGCTTTTGCCCCCGGCGTCTATACAGCGTAGATGACCCCTCCCGCGCCATCTACGCCCGGGAAACGTTTCCTAGGGGCACGCCCCCAAAACCCCCAAACCATCTACGCTCCCTGTCTAAAATACCGCCAAATCCGCCCAAAACGTCTACGCTCCGTAGATGCACGGCCCCCAACCACCAAACATTTTCTCCGCCTTCGGCGGATTTGGGGGAAAATTTCTACAGCATAGATGGAAGATACGGGCACTGCCGGCCGGCCGCGCCACCACCGCACATTGGCCAGGGCCACCCCTGGCGCACACACGCACGTTTGTGTCCCAGGGGTAGCGGTGACGTCACCTTGCCGCCGCTACCCGCGGCCGCTGTTCCCGGGCCGCTGCCGCCACCACGGCGGCCGGCCCCACCGCAAGCCGCGCACCCACAGGAGTATTTGTTGCGAGCGTGCGCGGCGGCGGTCATTCCCATCCCATGCCCACCCCTGGAGATGATGACACCGGCGCTACCGGCCGATCCAGGGGTGTCGTTCATACACATACACCTCACACGCATGCATGCGCGCCATGGTATCCCACACCCGGCCGGCGCTGCTACCCTGTGCAGCCGCCGGTCTTGTCCGACGGGTGTGGGGAACCGCAATGCGGTCCGCCCCGTCGGTTGTCCTGTTTTGTCCTGTTGCGGGGGTTTGTCCTGGCGTGGGGTTTGTTTTGGTGTCTTGCTGCGTGTTGCTAGCCACCCGGCATCCCGCATGGCGGTCCCCTGTCGCGGGACCGCGCGTGCCACTTTGCATTCTGGCCATCTGGGCCCGTGCCGCATGTAGTACCGCCGGGATGAGCCGTGCAGCCATCGCGCTGTCTTAAAGTTTCCGCGGCCACCGGTTTGCAGTACTTGCCTTACCACACTCATTTAATTATCACCGTTTTCATACTTGCCTTCCTTTCCGCCTTGGTAGTTCCGTTACAGCCCGCGCCAGCCCCAACCGCAGCGACCGCCCCCCGCCCAGCCCGCCGTTGCTTGGGTGCTGCTTTGTTCCTTGCTGTCGGGCCCGCTTCTTTCTTTTCGTTTCTTACGCTTCCATTCACTCCCTCCCTCGCATGTGCTGCTGGACGACTGTGGCGCTGGTGTTTCCAGGTTGGTTTCGGATGCCGCGCTAGCCCGCCAGCCGTCCAACAGCCCAGCCATCACAACCTGGTTATATCAGTGATGGGTCAGTGGCACTGCTCCATCGCCCGTGGAGGTTACCGTCTGGACGAGATAACATGCCTGCTGTGTCTGAGTCTTGCTAACCGGCCTTCTATGCGTGCTACAACGACACATGGGAGCATAGAAGTAGGGAAGTCCCCCTTGCAAGGGGAGAACAATAAATAGGACTATCATGCACTGGCGTTATAAGGGTCACCCCGGCCCGGGCCTCCGGTTTACACGCAGCAGGAAGGCACGCAAGAACGTGCGCACCACTCTGTAACCACACACACACATGGTCACACATATTCGCGTTCGCGTTTCGAAAGCACTTCGCGCACCCATGTTAGCGAAGTGCTTTCGCCCCTGGCCCCCTGCCCTGCCTGCCGCCACACGCTGCCGCCCGCCTTGGCTGGGGCGTGACCATGGCACACTCAGTGCGTGTCTCCCAAGGGTTGCAGTGACCATGCACCCCTGCCCGGCTGCCCTGCCTGCCGCCACACGCTGGCGAGAGTGTGACCCCTGGCAGCCAGGCACCCCCCTGTGTGTCCCTGGAGTCGAGGTGACGCCATCGCTGCAGCTGCCAAGTGTGCCAACACAGCGGGACTGTGTGGGTAGGTCTCAACTCGTGCGCTAGCTTCAGACTGGATGGCTGGATCATGCCTGGGGCACATGCACACTGCCTCTGCCTGGTCCAGGCGACCACGACTATCCTGGCTCATTGCATCCCCCAAACGTTGCACTGCAGGGACGCGATGCCAACTCTGCAACCAACATGCGGCACGTGCTCATGGAGATGCTGCTGGGCAGCAAACGGTCTGCGGCACTACGCCTGGGCGGCGGCGGTGGCCCTGGGCCCGGCGGCGGCGGTGCCGGGCCCGGCGACGGCGGCGGCGGCCCTGGGCCCGGCGGCGGCGGTGCTGGGCCCGGCGACGGCGGCGGCGGCCCTGGGCCCGGCGGCGGCGGCGACCCCGGGCCCAGCAGCGGCGGCGGCGGCGAGCATGTGCGGATGAGCGGAGGGGGCGGGAATGGCCAGGGTTGCGTAGTACGTGACCCCTCAACCAGAATACGCGTATAAATACGCACTTTGCCTTTTTCCTAGTACGATACGTTGAAATACGTTGAAAATACGTTGGCCCGAAAGTGCCTGTACGCTGAGAAAATACGCTGGGCATGGGTGCCAGGATGGCGGGAGGATGGGCCCATCCTCCCGCCTCGGTACGCCCTACGTCAGTGTTTTGCCCCCGAACCTTATCGACCCCCACTAACCGCCCCCCCCTTAACTGGGTGCGGACCCCCCCCAGCCCTCAGCGGCCACCAAGTCCAGGGTGCGCCGTTTAACGGTCAAATAGGTTCTCCATCAAGCATTACACCTGCTAGCTACACCGTGCCTGGGAGAGGCCTAGGGAGGAGAGGACGTGCCCACTATGTACGGCCAATGAGGTGGAGGATGAGCACCACGTCCTGATGCAATGTGCTGCCTACACCGAGTTACGAGCGTGCAGTGGCCTAGACTTTAGCCTAAGCATGCGCGAAGTGATGCTGAAATCTGAGCCTGTCAAGTTAGCTGCATTACTCAGCTCCATCTGGGAGCATAGAAGTAGGGAAGTCCCCCTTGCAAGGGGAGAACAATAAATAGGACAATCATGCACTGGCGTTATAAGGGTCACCCCGGCCCGGGCCTCCGGTTTACACGCAGCAGGAAGGCACGCAAGAACGTGCGCACCACTCTGTAACCACACACACACACCTGCTAGCATCAAAGTGCGTGCGAGCCAAGGCGCGCTGGAGCGACCATAAACTCACCCGGCCTGCTATTTAGATACATAATATTGCACTGGAATGTATCCCGGAGCAAAATGTGAGGATATGACGACCGGCAATTTCGCATTCGGTCCCTCGAGCAGCCATTTCCTCAATGCTAGTTCGTTGCCGCGTCTATTAACCACTGTTAATAGAGGATTGGGAGTCTCTACTGGGGCTAAAAGCAGCTCTTCGTAAACAGTAGTGTCGGGGCATGTCGCTGCATTTCGCGAGCTGGGCAAGCGGACAGGCCACACCAGAGCTTGTAACAACATGTCTTAGCATCTAAATGCCATTTGTGGAACTGTTTGAACTATGATGGGGCAGGTATGGGCACGCCCTCGCCCACACCCCCGATACGCCATGCCCCACCACCCCATTATGACCACCAACGTATTCCCCAACGTACTACACTTTCTTGAGCAGCGTACTAGTACGTAGTTCGCGTACTACAACGTGCAACCCTGGGAATGGCCACGTGGAGGAGGAAAGCGCGGCACAGCCCAAGAAGCCGCGCAGGCGCGCAGGTTGAGACTGGCCGATGTCTAGTTACACGTCTTTGCTGGCGAGCGTAACATTGTATGCGGCAGTAGGCCGCGGCAGCTAGCCGGAGTGTTGCGGCTACGTACGGGATGTCGTGCTGCTGTTTGGCTGTTCCGTGAGCTGCTGTGCGACTGTGCGTGTGCTTGATGTTTGGACGCGGCTGGACACATGGCTGGTTGTGCCTGTACAGACCGACCCCGGCTATAGGTGAATAGTGACTAGGGCGGGTACAGATGACATGTGTACATTGACGATGAATGTATTGTGACAGATGTGCCGCGGAACTGCAGGAAGATGTCCGGGCGATGAGGCAGTTTCGGGAGACGTGGCGGTGCCCCACTTTTCCCTGGAGGGGCTCGGTTCGTGCGCTTGCGGTAGCTGGTCTGTTGGGGTGCTGGGTCAGGGAGCGTGGCCACTTGGTTCGGCGGGCATGCGTGGCGGTCGGTCAGCAGATATGTGTGTTCGAGACAAGGGGAAGCTGAGTGTTAGAGAGCACGAGGGGAAGCTGTGTGTGTGTGTGTGTGTGTGTGTGTGTGTGTGTGTGTGTGTGTGTGTGTGTGTGTGTGTGTGTGTGTGTGTGTGTGTGTGTGTGTGTGTGTGTGTGTGTGTGTGTGTGTGTGTGTGTGTGTGTGTGTAACTACGGTTTCCACGGTTGACTGATCGAGTCTCGTGATCGAGTACTCGGGACAACCAGCAAACAACGGGCACTCCAGGCTCTCGTTGCTGCTACCACGCGCCTCTCCTGCCCAGAGCGCATCCAGCTCTGGAGTCCACCGGAGAGAACGCACCAACCCCGGGCCACACCAGTAACCTCAGCTGGGTTACTCCTGACCAAAACGCCGCAGGGCCCAGCGGGCTAACCACCTCTAGGCAACGGCCAGGCACACCAGAGCACACCATCTAACATCCACGCACGCACACGCACGCACACGCACGCACACGCACGCACACGCACGCACACGCACGCACACGCACGCACACGCACGCACACGCACGCACACACGCGCTCAACAAGACACCCATAGGCTGCGGGGCTGAGTCCTGCGACCCTCGCAGCCTAACACGACCAAGACCTCAACCTAACCAGCACTCGACGCCAGGGCAGACTATGCCTACGGGCAGCCACAAACGCGTCTTGGCCACTAGGCCGGTCCAGGCCGAGAGGCCCGAGGTGCTCCAGCACCCAACCCGCTGACACCCTCAGACCCCACAGCCCCCCTCACCCTGGCCCCAGAACCCGTGCCTGCCTACTTTCCCGAACCCTGCCCACTGGGCCTTCTCATACGCCAACTCATTGGCGGCTCTACCAAGCGCTCCTGCGCTTCTAGTTAGGGCAGTTCCCTCTCAGGCTTCCATCTCGAACTCCAGCTCCACAGCTTGCGGCAGCGCGCACAGCAGTTCACCACCCACCACCGCGAGCATGGGGTGGGTGGCGTCCACGTCATCCCAGCCCTTGCGGGGCACGCCCAGCTGTGCGAACTGCATCAGCCGCGACCAGAAGTCCGCGACCGCGCGAGCACACACAAGCTGGACAGGGGTGACTCCCGGCGGCGGTGGCGTCAGCTGCGTGGGTGGGACCTCATCAGGGTCGGGATCCACCCCCACAGCTTCCGCCGCCGCCGCCACCGCCTCCACGTTCACTGCTGCTGTTGCCGCCGCCGCGTCTCCTTGGGCCGCTGCAGCGCGTGTCATCCCACGCAGCCGCACTCGGCCGTGCTCGATGGCAGACAGCGCCGCCAGGGCTACCACGTCCCACACGCATTGCTGGTAGCCCGGCGGTGCCTGCACCAGCCAGAGCTGGGCCTGGCTGATGGGCGGTGCCTCCGGGCTGTTGGCGTTGATCTGCGCCACCACAGCCTTCGCCACCGCACAGTCCCAGAAATGATGCTGTCGTGGCGGTGGCTGGGGGGTGGCCACGGTGGGGCCAGCCGCGGCGGCGCCGCCGAGGCCACACTGTCCACACCCGCAGCGCTCGCGCCGGGCCGTAGGCATGTGTGAGTTGCCTGGCAGCGGCACGGCGTCGATGGCCAGCCGCCACAGAGTCTCGAAGTGGAGCCGCTCCCAGCGCACCTTCTGCCACACGCGCTCCAGGGTGCCCCTGATGTTGCCGAGCGAATTCACGGCCGCCTCTGGCAGGTCCTCGCGTCGCACCTCGGTGCGGAGCGGCAGGCCCTGCGCTGCGCGCTCATAGTCCTCGTGGAGGCCGGCGCGCCGTGTTGAGATGCTGTCCAGCTGCATAGCCGTGGCCATGCGGACTGACAGCTTTTCAAGGGGCACAGTGATCGACTCCATGCCGGGCAAACGCCATCCCATGCGCGGCATGATGATGGTGCGGATCACCTCGCGAGTAGACAGGGCCGGCTGTGTAGCGTGGGCTCTCGCTGCATCCAGCCAGGCCTGTGGGACGTCTTGCAGCAGGCTCGCCAGCGCCCTCAGCGTGGGCCCTCGGCGTCGCTGGCGGCGGTCCGTCGGAGCCAGGTTAATGCGTACCCATTCTGGCCAGTTAACTGCATCGCCGTCGGCAGGCCGCAGGTCCCAGGCGCGCACCAGATCACGGATGGTGACAAGGCGGGCGCAGGCGCGTAGCTGTCTGTGGCGGTAGTCAATGCCGCGGCCGCGGGTGCACTGGGCTACCTCGGCCAGCGCCGGCTCCCCCGCTGGCTCCCCGTCGCTGTCTGCATCCTCCCCGTCCGAACCCTCGCCAGCGGTGGATGGGCTGGGCGTGAGGAGCGGATTGCCCCAGAGTGGTGCTGCCACGCACCACGTTCCAGGTGTCGGCGCCGGGTCCAGGGCTTGCACGGGCGGCAGCCACCCCAGTGCTGTCGCGTGTGTGGTTACAGAGCGGTGCGCACGTTCTTGCGTGCCTTCCTGCTGCGTGTAAACCGGAGGCCCGGGCCGGGGTGACCCTTATAACGCCAGTGCATGATTGTCCTATTTATTGTTCTCCCCTTGCAAGGGGGACTTCCCTACTTCTATGCTCCCAGATGGAGCTGAGTAATGCAGCTAACTTGACAGGCTCAGATTTCAGCATCACTTCGCGCATGTTTAGGCTAAAGTCTAGGCCACTGCACGCTCGTAACTCGGTGTAGGCAGCACATTGCATCAGGACGTGGTGCTCATCCTCCACCTCATTGGCCGTACACAGTGGGCACGTCCTCTCCTCCCTAGGCCTCTCCCAGGCACGGTTCGCGGTGATTGGCCAGCAACATAAACGGAATCTCATCAAAAGCTTATGCTGTGCAACCGGTATGAATGCTCTACTGTGTTCGTGCAGGGTCGGCGGCGCGGACCCTAGTGCGCTTAGCCCCATCCAATGCTTGTGTTTGCACATGTGTATGCCGGGTTGCTTGCCGTCTGAAGGGAATGCGTGCGGGTCCGCTACCAGCCTCTCGTGCTCCCACGCCCTCGTCAAATGGCCCCTGAAGGTAGATAAGATAGGTCCATCGGGTAGGACCGTGCTTGCCCTCCACTCCTCTCTGGACTCGTGTGTGCCTGGCCAATGCCACGCGTCGACACCCTGTGCCGCCACAAAACGGAACAGCCGCGCGCACCACCCGTCTCCCATTGGATTCGCCCATGCCTCCCGTGCCTCGTCGACTAGTGCATCAAAAGCCAGACTTCTGTTTTGCGCGGAAATCCTATTGTAAAAACCCAAACATTGTTTGGCTATGAAAAAGTGCAGCGGCAGTTGGGCCAGCTCCGCAAACAGGAGACGGTGTGACGGTTTGGCTGCTCCCACTGTCTGTCGCATGTATTGGACCTGCAGCTTTACGGCCTCGTCACGCAAACATGCCTCAAATGCGCCCTGTGCTAGGTTGTTCCTGTCATTCCTCCTGGGTGGCGGTCCTCCGTCTAGCATCTCTACTAGCACGTCGGGGCCCCATACCTCACATCCGTAGGTAAGGATGGATCGGATTTGCACGTCGAAACACCTCATGCGAATATCTGGTGCGAAAATGCGTAAACGGTTCAATCTAGTGTTAAGCCCGCACATGGCTCTCCTTGCTGACTCGCAGAGTGTCTCCCTGCAGCTGACGAAGGCCCTACCCGGACCGTACACTAGTCCAAGATAGCGCGCCTTGTCCACCGCAGGGATGGGCTGCCCTGCTAGCTTTAAACCCTGGCATCCGCTGTACACAGTGCTGGCCGTTACTTCGTTGGCTGCAAAAACCAGCCTCTCACACTTGGTAACGTTTGCCTTCATGCCAAAAGCTAGGCAGAACGTGTCTACTAATGATAGCAAGTGGCGCATCCGCTCAGGGGTGGTGGCCAGCAGGGAAACATCATCCGCGTACATCAGCAGTGACACCTTTTTGCCATTCATCTCAGGTGCACCTGTGGCTTCGTCCGTATCTTCCGAATCAATGTACTCTGCTAAGGTTTCTATAAAGAGGCCGAAAAGCTCTGTGCTAAGCGGGCAGCCCTGCTTGACCCCTTGCGTGGTTGCGAAGGGGGCACTGTGCTTACCCCCGGCCTTCACTACCATCATCACTCTCTCGTACGCTTTTTTCAAAGCCGCCAACATCTCACCCGTTACCCCGCGTTCCTCCAGTCTCATCCAAATTAATGGTCGTGGGACCTTGTCGAAAGCCTTTTCAAAATCAATTTGTACGACAATGAGGGGGGTGGTGGCGCCAGCACGCGTGTGCTTGTTGATGAGATGCCTTAGGACAAAAAGATGGTGCGTTGTGCCGTACTTCCTCCTGAATCCGGCCTGAGCCGTGTGCCTCCACTCAAACTCCTCCCCGGCATTCGCCAGCCTCTCTAGAAGGATCGATGCATAGCACTTTGCGAGGGCGCCCCCTACTGCAATGCCCCGGTAATTACCAGGCGCCTGCACGTCACCTTTCCGCTTGTAAATTGGTGTCAAAACAGTTGTAGTAAATTGCTCAGGATAAGCCCCTTCGCTCCAGATTTTATTAAACAACACGTGCACCAGCGGTGCAACTCTAGCGGCAGCCACCCCAGTGCTGTGACCGTCCGCTCGGCGTCCTCCGGTAGGGGGTGCTCCGGTACGACATCGCCAGCGCCGCAAAGCGCCGGCACTGCCGTCAGTGCGCTGCTTGGGCGCAGCGATGGGTGGTGTTGGCGGAGGAAGGCGTCGTAGGCAACACACCACGGTTGGGGTTTGGGCGTGGTTGGGGTGGCGTCGTGGGCAGCCAGTCGGGCGGCCCACGTGGCCTGCCGGGCGCGCACGTGTTGCCTGATGGGCAGTGCTCCAAAACCACCAGCCGTGGGGTGGCCGTACAGCAGCTCAGTCGGGATACCCGTCAATCGCTGCTCAGTCGATTCTGGCGCCAATTTGCGGTCCACTACTCGCGCAACCAGCCGTTCCAGTTCCTGCGCTATATCCTCAGGTAGGCCGCTGTGCTCCATGTGCCACGTCACCATGGACGTGCAGTAGGCAGAGGCGGCGTTAGCGCGTCCGAAGGCTGATAGCCCTAGGTGGGCAACGCGCCGCATCAGGCGGCGTGTGGCTTCCCGCAGGCGGGCTTGCCAGTCCAGCCGTAGCCGCATCGGGTCGTTGCTGAAGCGCACGCTGAGGGCTGTGGCGGCAGCAACTACTCGCAGTCCGTGGATCTGCTCAGGTTCGCCGGGCCCAGGCCCTGGGTGACCAGCCGGGGCAGCAGCGGCGGGCGCTGCTGCGGGCGCTGCAGTGGGCGCTGCGGCGGGCGCTGCGGCGGGCGCTGCGGCGGCCGTTGCGGCGGGTGCTTCGGTGGGCGCGTCGGCGGCCGCCTCGGTGGGCGCCGCTGCCGGCGCTGTGGCCGGCGGGCGTGGCGGCGGGCGCAGTGGCGGGCGCGGCGGCGGGCGCTGCTGTGGCCGCAGCGGCGGGCGCTGCTGTGGCCGCGGCGGCGGGCGCCGCGGCAGGTGCTGCCGCGGGCGCGGCAGCGGGCGCAGCGGCCGGCGTGGCGGCTGGCGCACCTTGCAGTTCCCCAATCCGCAGCTCGGCGTTGGCTCCGGCCTCAGCGACGGCAGTAAATCCCCCCCCAGCTCCGAGGCAGGCGGTGACGCGAGAGAGCTGGCGCAGCAGGCAGCGCTGAGGCCAGCCGCGGCAGTTCCACCTTTGTGAGGTTCAGCCACTGCCCGGAGGCGCGGCTAAACGTGTCCATGGTGGCAAGGAAGCTAGGCACTGCCGCCTCGCTCTCCAACAACACTTTCGTGTCGTCAGCAAACTGGGCGGCGGTGGTGAGCTCTGCCTTGTCCGGTTGGAGGCGGATGCCAACCTGCTGGCGCTGCAGCCAGCACAGTAGTGCCTGCGCCACGAACAGGTACAGCAGCGGGGCTAGCGGGCAGCCCTGCCGCACCCCCGCCTCCATGGTCACTGGCGCTGACCAGTGCCCATTGACAACGGCCTGCGCCGTTGTGTGCTGCAGCAGCGTGTGGACCCAGCCCCGCAGCTGGGGTCCAGCCCCCATCGCCTCCATGGCCGCCAGGAGGAAGCTGCGGTCGATGGTGTCATAAGCCTTTGCGAAATCGAGGAAGGCTATGATTGCGGACCGGTGCTGCTGCTTCAGGAGGTGCGGCAGGAGCCGCAGCAGCTGAATGTTGGTGCGATGGTACAGAGCGAAATGACAGAATCCCGTAGTGTGAAGCAGAGTCCCATACCCGACAGTCGAGAAGCAATTTGCGACAGTATGCAGGCGCGCGCAGCTGGTGTAACGCGCCGGAGTTACTGTACCGAAGCGGTGCTGGCTGCCATGCTGGTTGTTTGCTGATGCGCATTCCTCACGCGCTCCTCGGAGCGTACGCTCCGGGCGCCCGGCCAGGCGATAGCACCACACCGGGCGCCCGGCCGCTCCGGGCGCCCGGCAAGGCGATAGCACCGACACACACACCGCAACGCCACACGTGCGAAGTAGGTTCGCATCGCACCTGCAGGCAGGTGACCAGCGTCCACGGATGAGCGGCGAAGGCGACCGAGAGAAAATGCGAACAGCGTGCAGCAAAGCAATGGCCGGGCGACAGTATGACAAGCAGGGGCAAAAACAGGGCGCGTGAAGGCAGAAGAGGGAGCCCGAAATGTACGACGTGGCGGGCGAGGCGAATGCGAGTGTGAGACAAACACAACCGGATTGTGAGGAAGCGCCGCGGGTTGGAAGGAGGAGAGCCGGAGCTGAAGTTCGGGGAATGGCTGCAGCGCGCGCCCCAAGGACCGAGCGAAGTTTAGCGAAGAATTTGCTGTAGCGCGGACTGAGGCTGGCGGGCATGGTGGTAGTAGATAGCAGAAAGGCATAAATGCAGGATGGCGAGAAGTGGCGGGGCTGGCGGAAAGTATGACGGGCGGGCGCGTCTGACACGGCCGGTAGCAGCTGACAGTGGCTGGGGAGGGGGTGCGATGGTACAGAGCGAAATGACAGAATCCCGGAGTGTGAAGCAGAGTCCCATACCCGACAGTCAAGAAGCAATGTGCGACAGTATGCAGGCGCGCGCAGCTGGTGTAACGCGCCGGAGTTACTGTACCGAAGCGGTGCTGGCTGTCATGCTGGTTGTGTGCTGATGCGCATGTCTGGGGAGGGGGTGGGCGGGAACGAGTGGCTGGGGAGCGGGCAGGCGGGAGCAAGTGGCTGGCAGAGGCGTGGCGAGCAGAGGGCTGTCGCAGGTGGGACGGACGACCGGGCTGACGCACGCGGGCCGAATCCGGGCTCACGAAGAGCTCCCCGGGGGGCACAGAGGCACAGTTAAAGAAGGCACCGCAGCCCGCACGACCCAGCCCGCACACGCACACGCACACGCGCACGAACACGCACACGCACACGCACACGCACACGCACACGCACGCGCCCCAGAACAGGAAACACACACACGCACGAGCACCCACAGCCCGCCGGCCGAGAGGCCAGCAACCGAAAGAAACGTCCGAGCTGCCCCGAACAGACCCGGAACCCAACAGCCCCGCGACCCCGTGACCCAAGGCAAGGAACCCAAGCAACGCCGCGCCGCGCCACACCGCGGAAACCACAGCACGAAACCGGCACCCCGCGGCAACCCACGGCCACGCACCGCACCCCACCGCCCACCGAACCCAGCACCGCACCCACTGCACACAACGGACCCAGCCGACCACACAGGCCAAGAACCCCCGCGCCGATCCGCGGCCACCACAGCACACAACCCCGCCCACCGCCGCCCGCAACCGGCGCAGATGAGGCGGCCAGGCAGGAAGGCTGTCTGTTCCAGGGACACGACCTTGCCCAGCGCGGGTGCTAGCCGGTTGGCCAGTACCTTCGCCAGGATGCGGTAGTCAGTGCCGAGGAGGGTGATGGGGCGGTAGTTGCCTGGCGCCGTGACGTCGCCCTTCTTGTACAGCACCGATATGACGCCATGTAGGAAGCCTGCTGGCGCCTGGCCCGTCTTGCCTACTGCACTGAAGAGCGTGGCGAGGACCGGGCTCAGGGGGCCCCGGAGGGCCTTGTAGAGGTCGATGGGCAGTCCGTCTTTGCCAGGTGCCTTGCCGGGCTCCATCTTGCCCAGCGCCGCTCGCACCTCCCCCTCTGAGACATCCAGCGAGCCCACCGACGTGTCGGCGGTGGCAGGCAGGCTGATGCCCGATTCACGCAGGGCTGTGAGCACAGTTTCCTGCGCCTCCGCCGTGGTGTCCGGGGCACGGCTGACGTCGCGCCAGAAGTTGGCAACCACCTGGGGCACCTTGTGTGGGTTGCTGATGAGCGAGCCTGTTGCTGTGTCCTTCAGCGCTACCGGTGCTGGGCCGTGCGACTCTGCGAGGTTTTGGATCAGCGCTGTAAGGCCTCGGCTGGGTCGCTCACCCTCCTGTAGCTGCTGCATGCGCCGCTCATGCACCGCGTAGCTGGCGTCTGCACGCATTGCGGCAGCCAGGTCTGCCAAGGCCGTGGCTAGGGCTGTCAGGGCGCCGGGGTCCGCCGGCTGCGCTGCCACTGCTGCCTCAGCCTGCTCGGCGTTGGCCTGCTGTAGCACTGTGCGGGCGCCCGGGGTGAGGCGCCGGGCCCTGGCCTCGCGGTTCAAGGCCTGACACAGGGTGGTCCATCGCCGCTGGAAGCTCGGCCACCAAGCCAGGATGGATTCTGGCGGGTCGCCGGGCTGCTGCGGCGCTGCTTCGCACTCGCTCGTGATCCACTCCCGCATTTGCTGCTTCAGGTCGCGGTGCTTGAGAAAGTGCAGCCGGACGCGGCGGAGGCCGCGCCCTGACTTCGCCACCGTTTTGGCGACCAGGTCCATGCAGGCGTACTGGTGGTCGCTAGGGGCGAGGCGCGAGATGGTGGCTGAGACCGTGTAGTCAGCTGCAGCAGGGCTGACGTAGATGCGGTCCAGGCGGGAGCGCCCTGGCTGCGGGGCCTTGTAGCAGAACGTGAATGCCTGCTTGGTGGGGTGGCAGTGTCGGTAGCTGTCCACTAGGCCACCAGCTACCTGGCGAAACTGCTGAGTGATGCCAGCATCGGCTGGGCGCGCGCTGGTGGCGTCTAGGGCCGGCTGTTCCACAAAGTTGAAGTCGCCGGCAACCACCAGCGTGTCGCCAGCAGCCTCGGCTGCGGCGACCGCTGGCGCCAGGCTCAGGCTCAGCAGCTCTGCACGGACCGCTGCCGCGTTGTCGCTGCTAGCCGTGGGCAGATACAGGTTGCAGATGCGCAGCACATGCCCGCCCCATCGCAGCATGCAGGCCGCACTGCGCCCCGGCGGCACTCCCTCCGGTGCTGGTATTGCCGCTGGTGCCGCTGCCCTGCACAGGTCGCTGCGGACTAGGGTCGCCACGCCGGCGGTGTGCGCTGAGTGGGACCACGAGTGTGCTGCAACCTGCCACCCTGGGATGTGGCAGTACTCGGCTGCTGCATTAAGCGCGACTTGCAGCGCGGTATGGTCATCCTCACATGTATGGTGCGTCTCCTGCACACACACAACGTCCAGTCCCGCCGACCCCCACTGCCGCACTGCTGCTTGGAGCCTCTTCTCCGCCCGAGACCCCTGTTCCAGGCGCAGTCCCCCCATGTTGTGCGTCCCAATCCGCAAGGGTCGGTGCGCACGCCGCTGGCGGGCGGCCGCGTCTGGCTGGGTGCCAGCCGCGGCTGGCTGCCCGCCCGCAGCAGGTGCTGGGGGCATTACTGCGAAGACGGCGCTCCCTGTGCTGTCGGGGGCGCCGCCTCATCCGGAACTGCAGTGTTCCGCGCGCGCCTGGTGGCCAGGCTGGCTAGGCGCGCGGCCTCCGTCTGCAGCCGCCGCTTCTGCTGCTGCTGCTGCTTCGCCAGCACCGCCGCGGCGTGGTCCGGGTGGTCTGGCTGGATGGAGCCATCCTTCAAGCCTGCGATCAGCTGGTCCTCGCGCGTGCCGGTCTGGGCTCTGCCCCGGTGGCACGAGCGGGCCCTGCTGGGTTGGCTCCCAGACGCGCTCGCGGTCCGGCCCCTGGTTGGCTCCCAGACGCGCTCGCGGTCCGGCCCCTGCTGTGTGTGTGTGTGTGTGTGTGTGTGTGTGTGTGTGTGTGTGTGTGTGTGTGTGTGTGTGTGTGTGTGTGTGTGTGTGTGTGTGTGTGTGTGTGTGTGTGTGTGTGTGTGTGTGTGTGTGTGTGTGTGTGTGTGTGTGTGTGTGTGTGTGTGTGTGTGTGTGTGTGTGTAACTACGGTTTACAGTTGCTTGATAGAACCTCGTGATCGAGTGTCCTGAACAACTAACCAGCGCCAGAGCCAGGCTCCAGCACAGTAGTGTTCGCATTGTCTGGTAGTGCGTGTCTCGCAAGCATATGCGCGAAGTTGCGGAGTAACCCAGTGCCCGTATCATGTAGATGGCTTTTGGACCCCGGCGTCTACACAGCGTAGATGACCCCTCCCGCGCCATCTACGCCCCGAAAACTTTTCCTAGGGGCACGCCCCCCAAACCCCCAAACCATCTACGCTCCCTGTCTAAATTACCGCCAAATCCGCCCTAAACGTCTACGCTTCGTAGATGCGCGGCCCCAAACCCCAAAAATTTTTCTCCGCCTTCGGCGGATTTGGGGCAAATTTCTACAGCGTAGATGGAAGATACGGGCACTGGTCACAGGGGTACTCAGTAACCCTGTCCAGGAGGATCAGGTCACCGCCCGAAACGTGTGTGGATGCAAATTGTTCCCCACCACACAACAGTAATAAGACATCCCTGAAAGACCGCAAAAGATCAGGCCGTGCTCGCGAGCCGACCAAAATGAGGGTGTGAGGGCATGGGGTGTGCCCGTGGCGAGTGGATGGTGGGTGTCGGCGAGCGGCGCGCGTGCCTCAGCGATCACGGCGGTTGGCCCGCGCGAGGCCACACAGAATTCGATAATTATAATGTGCTGCAGATGTATTGTTTATGCTTGTGAAAATTGGGCGCGCTTGTGGGTGCGCTTGCAGCGTGCAAGCGTTGCTAGCGTTGCTGCGTTAGCGCGGCGCCGTGTCGAAGTCGGTGGTCGAAGTTTCGTAGCAGCAGCCCCTGTCGGGCGGCGTTGCCCTAGAACTTTCGGGGCAGTGTACGGGGCGGGCCTACCGTCACTATAAAAGGCCGACCCTTTCCGGCGGTTAGCAGACCCAGAGCCACGCCGCGCCTGCACGACGGCGAACACTTGGCTGACTGGTGAACATCTCCAATATTTTCCAACTCGTATTGCTTGCACTTGGCTGCCCGAAATCGGCCTGACGGGCCTCCGGCCCTTGTAATCTATGTGTTGATGAACCTGCCTGCACTCCCTTGCCCGTTCTAGTTGGGCCCCCCTTTCCTGCGCTGTGTGCGCCCCCACGGCAGCTGGACAGCCGTCTGCAACAGGGCAGCTCTGAGCCTAAGACCCTGCAGGAACAAGCCCACCGGACCAAGAGCAGTCCGCGCCCCTGCAGCTGCAACCACGTCAGCTGCCATCTAGTGCCCGCTCCCAGCACGGCGAGCGAAGACAGCAGTGAGCGAGCCAAGTGCCCCCGCTGGCTGTGTGCGGGTGCCCCGATTCGGCACCACCCTTCTCCCTGTCCCCCTTTCCTCTGGCGTGGCCTTCTCTTGCCACGCAGTTCAGCCCGTTCACGCAAGACTTCCGCTGTAAGACGCATCTCGATTTAGTTAGTTGACGCAGCTTCCGCACCCTTTCAGTATCCAACGCATTCCCATCTACGGTATCGAGCCAGACTTTCTGACGTACAGCGCACGCTCTGTCCCCATACAAACGTGTGCAGCAAGCTCTCATGCGATCCTTGGGCCGCTCATCTGACGCTGGAAACGCAAGCATTTATGGGGTTTGGACGCGTTCCGCGCGGGTGACGCGAGTGGGCTGCACAACCCGCCGTTTCTGCCCTGTTGGCATACCCTCATCGACTTCTGTGAGCCGGCACTGTCGCTATGCATTGTTTGTTCGACTAGCAATAGGTCATGCACCAAACCAAGTCAGGCACACGTAGTCAGGGCAACTGCACAGCAAGCACACTGGGGCACAAACTACCGAAGTCCTTCCCTCACAGGGCAGAATACGCCTTTGGGCAGCCACAAAATGAGAATCGGTCTGGTTGCCATGCCGTCAATGTCCTAGCGTCGCCGTCACGCCAACCCTAGCCTCCACTAGCCTCGAAACCCTACACAGCGCGCGCCGCTCTCAGTGATCCGCCGTATGCATTACTGCATTGTGTGTACGCGGCACCGGTCCCCCTCCTCAGTCACAATATCCGTTCCCCGCCAGTACGGCTGCAGCCCCCGTTCCACAAGGCTGTCGAACTGGGCTTGCCTCGCGCGCCTAGCTGTGCGCCCCTCCGGCGTTAGGAAAGGCGCCACCGTCACGCCTGCGGTGTGTTTTATCCGCGCAGCAGCCCAATTGAGAGCTGCCTGCTGATCCCTGGTCACCACCACCTCCACATTCCAGACACGACCCGTGCCACTAGCGCGCCAGCGACGCTCATACATGCCAACCGGACCCTCTCCCAGGCCCAGAGCAGTGAAGTCGCCGCGCGCCATTTCCGCCGCCTGCTCGCTGCTCACGCCGCGGAACAGAAGTTTGTTGGCCGCCACCGCACCAGGCAGTGGCAGCGGATGCGCGCACACGGGCGGGTGCGGCTGGTGCGGCCGTGTGGCCGCTCCTGCCGCAGGGTCCGCCGCGGCGCTGGGGCAGTCAGCGGCGGTTGGCTCGCCCGGCGGCGACGCCGGACGGCCTGCCGCCGCTGCTGCGGATGAGTGGATGCTGGGGGGTGCGCTGGGGCCCTGCACCAGCGTGGCCGCCGCTCCACCGCCAGTCTCCACCTCGAGCACGGCCACAGTTGCGGCCGCGAATGATTCCAGCTGCTGCAGCAGCTGCTGCAGCTGCCTGTGTGTGTGCCCCTGTCTGAGTGGGGCCTGGGACCCGGTCTCACGTCCGACGCACGGCTGTTCCTGCCATGCCAGGAATTCTCGCCCCTTAAATGCGCATGCTAGCTGGCAGGCTTCCAAACATCAAAACGGCGATCAACTAACGTGGCCTTTGCATCTTCTCAGTAGGAGGTCCCCAGGCCACACCACCAAGGCGCACACTGTCGTCCCACCCTTGCCCATGCGCCCCACCCAAACCCACATGGAGCGGCCGCATGGCGTGCATGAACTGGCATGAACGAACCACATCCGCCATGCAGCTCACCTGGTACTGTGGTTCCAGTCCCTCAATAACACCTTTCCAACAACCCAACCGCTGGCCCTCTCATCTACATTTGCCAGCATGTGTCAAACAAGCAGAGTAAAGCAAACACAGCAGGTTTTCCGCACGTCTTGGAATTCGCCTGGTGCGTACAGGTTTGATGCATCTCCGCAGCCTTTTCGAGTTCTCCTGGTCTCGGGGTTAGGGGGTCCCTGGGGCCCCCCCGCAGTCCAGGCGCCGCGCCCCGCCCGCACGGAGCGGCCACCATCCAGTGACGGTGCCGCCTTCGCCCTGTGCGTTTTGACCAACTTGGGGTCAGTTGGCGGGGTGTATGGGGGCTATTGGCCGCCGAAGCGACCTTCCCTCGTCGAGAGACATTGCTCGACGGCGTGTGAAAAAGAACCACCTGATCTACCCATACGCGCCGCCGCCCAGCTGCATAGCGGCTGCCGCGGCAGCGCCTGCGCCAACCCGATTCTTCGTTTGCAGGCACAAGAGATGTTTATCGTGTTCATGTTTCCCTCACTCTCCGTGCATGCAGCTCTCCCCCACACCATCGCCCCCTAACCCATTGCAAACCCCCCATCGATTATTTGTTGTCAGCAACACAAATCCAAACGTTAAAAGGCCAGGGCATGGAGTCATCCAGGAACATCTGGTGCGCCAAGGAAGCCTGGGTGTAACTGGAACCATGAATCGTCACAGGCACGTGCCAAAACCGCGACAGAAGCGCAGCCTGAGACTAATTACGAGTAAGCCCAATCGCTCAAGCAAGCGTTAACTCTCATGCAAGGGCGCCAAACGCGCCGCATTGCTATTACCACCGCGCGCTTAGCAAAGCACCCCATTGCGGTGCAGCGGTTGCATTCAACCCAACCAAGCCTTTATTATTGGCCCACTTAGCCAAGTCTTGACCTGCGCAAGCAAGGAGTTCAGCGTCCATGTGCAAGCGCTTGTGATGCGCAGTAAGTGCCGAGCAAATGCGGCCATGCATGGCTGCCCCACCAGCGAGCAGTAGAGACCAACTGCAGTGCGAATCTCATAATGGCGGTCCTGTTCCCGGTGACTGCTCACCGCCGCCGTACCATTGACTTGTTCGTTTGTTGTTAGGAATTATTACCAGCATGAACAATGATGGAGCAAGTGCAGCAGTCAGGATGCAGTCCATCCCACGCATGCACGCGGGCGCAATTAATCTTGAATGTCTACCCTTGGGCAGGGGGTGCTGTTCTCAGACAGATTCCAAGTTTAGATAAGATAGGAAAGCGTCTGGGGACAATAAACCAAGCGTGCGCCCAGCATCAACCAGGGCCTGACGGCGGTTCTTATCATGTGCCAGCAGGCTTGAAACGTGCAGAACACATGAGCAACATGCATTGCAGTCAGTTCTAATTGCATGTGAAGGGAAACCAATGATGAACCACATCAAAATGATTGTGCGTGGTGCCAAAGACGGCAGGTTGAAAGTGCGCATGCTACTACATCCATGTCCGTCGGGGCTGATCGCCCCCATACACCCCGCCACTGAAACCAAGTGCTTGAACGCATAGGGTAAAGGCGGCCCCGTCACTGGCTGGTGGCCGCGCCATGCGGATGGAGGGCGGAGCCTGGATCAGAGGGCGGAGGGCCTGAGAACCCCGTAAACCCCGAGACCTGGAGGATAATACACTCTATGCACCTAGTACGGCTGCGCTGCCGCACTCATGTCCATGCTGGCGCGCTTGTTGCCGCCCTTGAGGCTGACGCTCGCCGACCTGCAGGCGCACGGGGCACGGGTGTGTGTGTGTGTGTGTGCAGGGATTGAGGGGCAAAGCGATGGTGGGTTGCACAGACGGTTGGAAAACCTGTACAGCCAGGGGGACTGTGCGGGTCGGGGCCATGCACTGTAAGCAGAGCAATAGGGACGGGGGCACATAGGCACTGAGGCTGCACGCACTCACTTGATAATGGCCTTCCACTTGTTGGTGGCGTCCGTGCCAGTCTGGTCGCCCGTCCCGGTAGGAGCGCCGCCGCCGTAGTTTCCGCCAGCTCCGGGCGGGCTGCCACCGCCACCAGCCGCGCCAGGTGGCGCGCCGGGGCCTGACCCCAGGTTACCGTTTGCCGCGGCTGCGCCCGCGCCCAGCGCCCGGCCCACCAGCTTCTCGACGTCCAGCTCCAGCGGCAGCTGACTCATCAGCTCCGCGATGCGGCGACGCTGCGGGTGAGAGAGATTGGATGGATTCATTGAACGGCTCGATTGAAAGCGGGCGGGCAGCGTGCACCAAGGCGTGCACCGCGAGGGACGCAATGCGTGTGCAGGCGATACCAGCTGACGTGCGGCGCGCGCCGTCCGCCTGGGCGGCGCTAAGCAGGCATATGCGACCCGGTCCCACCCCGCTTAGTACTTGGAGACTTGGTGGGCTGTGACGCACCTCTTTGGACACGCGCCTAAGGAGCGGGTTGAGCAGGATGAAGAGGAAGCCCGCGAAGATGACCCACAGCAGCAGGAACAGGACGATGTGCAGCAGCATGATCCCTGATGCGGGGGAGCGGAAATCATTGCATTGCATTCAACAAGAGCTAGAGGTGAGCGAAACACTCCACGAGCGTGCACCACTTTGACACTAGCCCTGGGCCCCTGGCACTACTGCCCCACATGCAGCGCCATGCCCACTCACTGTCAAACAGAGCAATGATCGTTTCATAGTGCGCCTGCTTCATCACGACCGTGCCGTCAATCAAATCCTGCGTGGGTAAACGTCCCGCCACAGCAGTTGGAATGGGTAGAATGGGGCGACAGCAAACAAAGTCCGCGCAGGCCAAGCAGCCGGCGCCTTGCATGCGCGGCGTTAACCGCATGCATGGACATGCCCCCCTACGCGCGACGTATGCGCCGAGCCGCTGAGCCGATACCGTGCACACTGCCGGTCATGGTACGAGCGCCGGGCCTTGGTAACACACGCACCTTGTATGCCACATTGTACAGGAAGTCGAAGTGCTCATCCTCCATGCCCTCGGGCACCCCGCTCGTGTTGGTGGACATGGAAGTGACACTGATCATGAATTGCTGCATCTGCGGGTGCGAGGAGAGGACGCCAACACGGCGCACATGAGGGCGATAAGGGCGACCACTCGGCAAGCCTGCATGTGCTGTCTGCTTGATTGGGCAGAGGCAACCCGCAGCTGGCATCACCACATCCGGGTGGCACATGGCGACACAGACAGCCACGCACCATGGAATCCAGGCCGGTGTGTGATATCTCATAGAATCGGTACTCGGGGCCGGCGCACGGCAGGTTCTCCTGTGGTGCGCAGGAGCAGGGCCGACTAAATGCATGCGGCGCGCGACAAGCGCTGTCACAGGGGTCTGCGTGGGTTGCCATGGTAAGGCTGGAAGACTCACGACCACCTAAATTAAACCGCTCACTCACCGGCGACACACGGTGGCACCTCCCGCTACCGTAGAACAGGTCGGCCAGTTTGGGCGAGGCGTACGACAGGCCGGTCTTGACCAGCGGGAAGCGCTCGGTGTCGTTGCCTGGGGGACGCGTTCAGATCAATCAGGATGCCCACCGCCCAATGGCCATAAACCGAACCCGTGTTGACAGGATGCATCCATCCAAAGGTGGCTAATAGGGCGGCGCTACCGCGCGGCAGCCAATGTGCCACATGTGCACATGCGGCACCGGCAGGACACCTGTGTTCGTCGCCTCTCGCGCGGCGATGCAACCAAGCAAGCGCTGGCGCCCGCACTTGCACGCAGGCACCCACCTGACGCACGGTACGCCTGCTCTCCAAGCTGCAGCGTGTACCAGGCGTCCCGCACCAGCTTGATGCCGGTATACAGCGCCGCCTGCTTGGCGGGCAGCGCCGCAGGGTCCTCGATGATGGCTTGCTCCTGTGGGTAGGTCGGCGCATGAGGGCGTGTCGTATCGCGTGTGGTGCGTGTGTGAGTCAGGTGGGCAGAGGCAGCAAGGAAGGCAGCACTGATGCAGAGGCTCCAGTTTGTGCGGGCTCTGGGCCCCGTGCACCGGGACAGGCCAAGCAAGTGGCGCACGCACGCACCGCGCCGAGCCTACCTGCTCAGCACACTACCCGCCCCTTCCGCCCCCCCCCCCCCGCCGCTGCGGGGCTTCTGGTTTAGCATGGGCTGGAATTCACCCCCACCCCCGCCACAGCGGCGTCTCCCACCCACCTGGCCCAGGAAGACCGCGCGGGCCGTGCGGGCGCTCATAAAGTTGACCACCGAGTGGATCGCCACGACCTCCACCACGTCCTGTTTGCCACAAGTAGTTGGGTGCGGTTGGGGTTAACCAGCATTACGTGCGTCCAGGATGGGTGGCGGGCACAACGTGGTGTGCGTGGCCGCGCGAGCGCTTGCGTGACGTGAAACATGCCGCAACGGTTGCTGCCGCCGTGCCAGCCCTATGCGCACGCACGTGCATGCACACTAGTTAACGCGCGGCCGCGCACCTTCATCTTGACCACTGTCGGTGCACCAAACGATGGCGTGAGGAGGCGGCGGAGTGTGTATTAGTGTCAAGCGACGGAGAAGCGAAAACACAACGGCAGCGGCGGGCACGATAGGGGCCCGCTGTCAACCTGCCCAGTGCCCACGGCGCAAAAGAAACACAGCCGACACCCTGCACGTACCAGCGGTTGCGTAAAACGCAATGACCAGGATGCTCCACACCACGAAGGGCGTCAGCATGATGGCAGTGTCGTTCGAGTCGTACTTGAGCGTGCGCTTGGAACCCGGTGCCCCCGGCGCCGGCTGTTGCTGCCCGCCTGCTGGCGCTGGCGCCTGCTGGTGCTTCGCCATCATGGCCCAGCCGCCGGGGCCCAGGATGCTCCCCAGGCGCGCAGTTGGAAACGGCGCCACGCTGTTGTTCGTCCTGTGGGTGGCAAGCAGGCAGGACATCAGTTTCTTTGTGGGCGTATGGATGGATTCGGTCTTGACGCCACCAGCCGGGCAACACGGCTCCTCAGGAACACACCCAACCGCAAGCAGGTCAGTACCATGTGCAGTTAGGACTTGCCCGGAGATGACTCGCTTGAACCAGGCCCAGCAGCCGCGCTCGCGTTGGTGGATGAAACCATTGAGCGATGCAGTGGAGGAACGGCGGCCCTTGCCGCCTCCAGCGCTTGCGTCATCGTGATCGCCGCCCCCTGTCAGGACATCGCCACCGCCCACACCAGACTGGCCGCTCTCACGCGTGGTTTGCCGCAGCTGTGAAAACGGCTTGCGGGGGCTTCCCTTGGCGGCAGCAGCATCAGCATTGGGGGCAAGGGCGGCTGAGAAGCCCAGGGTGCGCTTGTGCTTGATTTGCTGCTGCTTCTTGGCGTCATCGTTCTCGTCATCACTGCCACCGCCATTGTTTGTCGTGACCACAGCCGCCCGCTCCGCATCCTCCTCGTCTTCATCGTCATCCTCGTCCTCCTGTGGGTGGCAAGGCGGCAGGAGGCAATCAAACAACCAATAGTGCCATCTAAGGTTCGACGCAACGCAGACATGCTCCCTGCAGGCATGCAGCACCAGGCACAATAACTCACGTCGACGAGGAGCGTGGTGTTTTGCGAGGCCAAGGCACGAGTGAGACCCTGCGTTTGGTTCGGAGAACGGCAATTAGTCAGATCGTACGGTACATTTCTGTACAGCGCTGCGAAAGGCACGGGGTGACGAGCCACTACTGCTGTGGTACCGCCATGCGCTCCGCACTTCAACGCACCACGGGGATGACCAGGAAGGTGCCGTACAGCTTGTACCGCTGCGCCGCCACCGCCCGCAACAGGTAGGCCAGGTAGCAGGCGGCGGCGCAGCTGATGGCGGCGCCCTCCACGGCCAGAAACACCAGCTGCAGGGTGTCGACCTGGTGGTGGCAAGGGCGGCAGATGTGTGCTCGTAAGAACCCAAGACGATGGTAAAACTCAAGGTTGTGAGCAACGTGACGCTGTGCGGCGCTCAAAACAAGAGCGTATGCGTTCAGAGAGTGGAACGGAGCCCGCCCACGAAACAAAGCTTAGCCCGTCCTGTGTGTGTAGGACAAAGACAAGGCCCGTGCGCCTTCAAACCACCAGTGAGCCGGCTCACCGACTTCACGTTATCGACAGCGGCGTAAAGCAGGGCGTCCAGGATCTGCAGTGGCATTGGTGGGGGGACCACCGAGGTAGGTTAAGCCTAGCTGCCGCGGTATGGACTACGTGGGCCGGCACACCGTGAGCACCTGGCTAGCTAGAGCTACCCCCACACGCACCAACAGCGTTTGGGGCGTATACAGGGCCACAGCAGGTATAGCAAACACGAATGTGCCCCAGCCTTGCACGACTCACGCGTCGTGAGGCCTTAAAAAGATCGGGGCCCGACTTGAGGAGGAACTGTCCAGGGTCTGTATTGGGGCCAAGTTGGTATGTACACGGTGAACGGGTTACGTTGAAAACATACGTAAGCAGGGAGGCCACGGAGAGAGGCCTGGCGCTCGCTGCTAACCAGACAGCGAGTCCAACCGCCTCGCCAGACAGTCCGTGTGTTAGAGAGCACATGGGTGTGCGCGTGTCCGTGCACGCACCTGTGTCGCCCACGTAGATACTCTCGTTCAGCCACTCGTAGCAGTGCTGCTCGATCAACTGTGGATGAATGTTCGATGAAACTTTGGTCAGCATGTGCCAGCGACCAAGCAATCAACAATGCAACGCCATACGCGTCAACCGAGACCGCCGCCGCCGCATCATCTGCACGCATGGTGGTTTTGGCAAGTGGCTGAGTAATGGCATCGCGCACCTTGGCCATGGAGTAGAAGCGTGTCGAAAAGTCCTGCACAATCAAGCCGCGCACACATCAGGTTGTGACAGGAGGAAGGCAGCTCTGCTGGGTTGCGGTGGAGGATAGCCAAGCCGTTGCCCCTGGTCACCCTGGCCTGCCCGCAAATCCCTACACAGCAGCAGGCACCCGCGCTTCCGACTCCATTCCGCAAACACTCACCCATGTCGTGAGGTTGGTCCAAGTGTCGGTGCCTGAATGGTGTGCAGGCAGGGAATCGTCGAGACAGAAACTTAGCAAGGAGGGCGCTGTGACAACAACGTCGTAGCAGCGCCGCAAGCACAGGCAAGCCTTGCAAGGAGCCCGCACCACTGGGTGCAGGCACGCAAAGCACAAGTGCCAGAGGTGGTACGGTGGTAAGCATACCGGCTGCAGCAGTTGTTGACCCTTGCAACAAACCATAATGCAGTTTATTCATTCCATGGCGGCGCTCACCATCGGCGTTCATGCCGTTCCACACTTCGTGGGTGGTGAAGTAGAACAAGCTCATGACAGTGCTGTCAGTCGAATGATGGCCCTTCATGATTTCGTTGAGGCGAAGCTGTGGGGACCGTGACAATAAGAAGCGTTCAGGCACCAGCGCAGGCCTTTGTTGCACGTAGAGCAAGCGTGCTGAGCTGTGACGAGCTTAACTACCCCCGCACATACTACGGTGGCGGCGAATGAAGCCCACACGCATGCCGCTCCCATACCTTGATCTGCTCGGCATTCGTGGAAATGCGGTCGACAAAGAGCTACGGCAGGCAGGGAAAGCAAAGTTGCGCGGGGGTGTAAGATAGAGGAAAGCTGATAACCTTGGCCTCGCTTGCGCAAAGTGCGCGCACCTGCCGTACCAGCGGGGCTTACCGTGGTGTCATTGGCAGTGAAGATGTTGTCCAGGGTTTTGTTCTTGGAAATGGTGTCCAGTGAGCGCACATCCGTCAGGATTTGGTGCAGGAACAACTGCGGCAGGCGGGACAGACCCAATGATTGATACCGAGCATGGCCAACAACGAAAAAGGGATGTCCAGCTGCAAGCCACCGCACAGATTGTTCGGTGCGTACGTGCGTCGCTGTGCCTCAAAC
The DNA here is from genome assembly GCA_016834605.1 of Chlamydomonas incerta. Taxonomy (NCBI): domain Eukaryota; kingdom Viridiplantae; phylum Chlorophyta; class Chlorophyceae; order Chlamydomonadales; family Chlamydomonadaceae; genus Chlamydomonas; species Chlamydomonas incerta. Next base: position 197,695 of record JAEHOC010000085.1, read on the forward strand.
AATCACCGTCATGCAAACCCCACGCACCTGTGCTTCGCCGCTGCGGCCCAGCTGCAGCATGCTGGCGCGCTGCTGCTGGAGCGAGGCCACCGTCAGCGCGAAGCACACCACGTGCACGGCAGCCAGGATGCTGACGGTGATGAGCGCGTGCAGCTTGAAGCGCTTTTGAACCTGGAGGGTGCATCAGAAGAGGAATTAGCGCCCGGCACGTATGCATGGGTGAGTGCCAATCAAGAGACACACACCGCCCGCGCAATCCAGTCCCCAGCAGCCCAGCTCCGTCATTCCCTACACTCTATCTGCGGCCACCCCTGTGCTGCCGCCCCTGCCGCACGCACCTGCTGCGCCTGGCCCGAGTCCATCAGCTTCACCAGCTTGCGGAACCGCTTGCCGCGCTTGTACTCCGCGCCGCCACTGGCCGACTGGGCCGACATGGCGCTCTGGCCGCCCTCACTGGCCGCGTCGTCGTCCGCGTACGGCTGGTCCGGCGCACCGGCCCCCATCGCGCCCGCCTTCAGAGCACCAGCGGTGGGGGCAGCTACCGCCGCCTTCTCCGCGGCGCCCTTGATGACCGCCGCCAGGTCGCTGTAGGTGGTGCGGATGTCGCTGGCATCATCGTCGCTGGGCGCCTTGGCGGAACCCTCATCGTCGTCACTCTGTCACCACCACAGGCAAGGGAGAAAAGGCGGATAGGAACTTACGGACTTGGTTGGAGAACTCTTTGTGCAAATTAAGAAGCACAGGTTCGGCTGCACCCTGCAACCAGATAGCTGCAGACAGCCTCAAGGGTCCCGCCGGTGCTTACCTTGGGTGCACCAGCACCTTCCACCGCCACCGAGTTCTGGTAGAATGCGCCCTGGCTGGCCACCCAGGTGGAGATGCGCTCAGTGCCCTTGGGCTTGCCACCGCCCTCGCTGTCCTTGTCATCCTGCGCATCCGCGCCATCCACAGACTGCATGTCGACACCTGCTGGGCATGATCAGCAACACAGCAAGGTCAACATCGCAACGTACAGCAGGTAAACGCAACCTGCAGGAGCTTGATGGCGAGCATCAGTATAACAAATGACTGCAAACATGCAAATGCACCCTTTCGCCACACAACAGATTGGGCTCAGCAACTGCCGGCCCGTACTTGATGCGCAGCTGCGTCCGCTCACCCTTGGCGCCGTCTGGATCTTTGTCTGCGTCCGCTGCTGTCGGCTGGACGGCGTGCGGCAGGTGGACGGAAGAGCCACCAGCAGAGCGCCTTGTTGCTCCTGGCCGGGCCCGCGGCGGGGGCGGCAGGGACCCATCGCCAGAGCCCACCTGCTCGCCGCCCACCGACTTGACCAGGTCAGCAAGCTTGTTGCGGCCGGTGGCAGTTGCTGTAACGCCAGGCACAGGCAGCCCGCCCTCGCCCACGCCACCAAGCAGCATGGAGGGCATGGGCGGCAGCGGCACCGCGGCCATCCCTCCCTCTGCGGCGGCTGCGGTCGTGTCAACTGCCGCGTTGGGGGTGCCGGGCGCCTTCTGCACTACGGAGTCATTGCGCCGCGCACTTCCTATGCCTGGTGGGGTGTGCACCCGACCAATCGATGAGGACTGCTTGCTCTCGGGCTCCTCCTTGACCGCTGCCGCGGCGTCCTCGGCTGCATCTTCCTCGACCTTATCCATCAGAGACTCCATTGTGTGCTGCCGCTTGATCGAGGCGGCGCCACGAGGCTTAGTCGCGATAGCGGTCAGCTCCTTCGAGGCTGTCGCAGGCTGCTGGCCGGCACGCGAAGGCAGCGGCGGCGGCGCTGCGGCTGGGTAAGCGGCGGCCGCCGGCATCATGGGCGCGGTGTGTAGGCGCAGGATGGCAGTGAGGGGCTGGTTGGGCCCCGGCTTGCCCACCACTTGCACATCCAGCACCACTGGCTTGCCGTCCGAGTGGGTGGCACGCAGTTTGTGCACCGGGCCCACCTTCACCGCCACGTCCTGCTGCTTGGTCTTGAGGTTGCTCTTCTTGGCGCCGTGCAGGCTCAGCAGCTCAGCCGCCGAGCTGCGGCCCGGCGGCATGGTGACTAGGCTGCTGAGCGCCTCTCCGACCAGAGCGTCGTGGTGCAGACCAAACAGCAGACCCGCGGGCCGCGTGTGCTCCTCCAGCACCGACGTGACGCGGCCCGCCGTGTCCAGCTGCAGCACACCGGTCACAGCGTGTAGCGGCCACAGATCCACATACACGCGGTTGCCCTGGTCAGCAGCGGCCTCCTCATCAGACGGCGGCTCCACGTAAACCTGCGTTAGTGGGTAGGGTGCGCCCAGCAGCCAGCGTCACGGCCACAACCGTAACACGCAGGGCGCAGCTTAATGTACCAGATCGCCTACCCACCTGCATCACAGCAGCCTTGGCGCGAGCCATGGTGGACTGGCGTGTGAGGGCTTGGCCCGCGTTGCGAGGCAGCGGGTTGGTTACATCCACCCGCCAGCTCGCACCCGGGTTGGCAAGAGCCCTGCAGTGAAGATATGTACGCGTGCGTGCATTGTGTCAGGACTATGATGAGGCTTGCAATCGTGCTCGGTCTACTCCGTCCCTGCTCCTCCACTTGCCTGCCAATCAGCGCGCCCAACATGCGTGGGCCACCGGGTGTGGTGGCACGAGCCGCCACATCCAGAGCGTCGGGCTGTTGCTCCGACACCACCTCCCACAAGCCGCGGCCGACGATCTGCGCACGTAGATAGAACGAATGCGGGGGGCAAGGACAAGTGCGTGAGCCTGGCTGCTAGGCATCATCGCCCACACCATTCACCCAAAGTGCTGCAATAGTTAGATTCCCCTTGTTGACCGTTCCCTGACATACCCGGCTGGGCTCCAGGCCGAGCATCTGCAGGGCGAGGCCTTGGCTGGTGGAGGACACGAGCCCATCGTCCGACACCATCAGGCGCACACGGCGCTCGGACAGGGCGACCTCCAGAGATGACCTATAGGTGGGAGCGCAGCGGGTGAGAGCAGCAAGCATGTCATACGGTCGTTACGGGCATGAATCAAGGCCGGACATGTTGGAAGGAGGCTGATTGATGCAGCTGTTTACATGTCCCGGACGTTTGCGGCCTAGCTAGGGTGCTACTCACTTTTGCAGGCTGATGACGTGGGTGGACTCTCCGTTGATGTCACCGGTGGTGATGGACAAATGCATGTACAGTGGGCGCCCAGTCATGGTGCGGAGCTCCAGGGTGGGCTGCTGCGCGGCCTTGCGGCACGACCACAGGGAGCGGGTCGGCGGCGCGGAGGAGGTGATGTCCTTGAGAAAGCGCAGGTGCATGTCTTTCCACGGCGCCGGCAGGAAGTCGCACAGCGTGAAGCCAGTCAGCAGGTCGGCGCCAAACACGAACCCGGTGCCGTTGTTTTGGATTGCGTGCGACGCAGCACGGCTGCCGCCAGTAAGATGTCCCACGTGGCCAGTCACACCACCGAAGCGGGGGCCACCGGTGGCTCCGGTAGCCCCACCACTGCCGGCTCCAGCATGCACGGTGTCCTTGAGCGCGCTGGCCAGCTCGGTGGAGGCGTGCAGGATGACGCCCTTGCGGTTCACCACCAGCAGCTGGGCCGGGTCGTCAGACGCCAGCTGCAGCCGCACCTCGTGCACGGAGATGTCGGCAGAGACTGTGTGTGGGAACAGGAATGGGGCAAAATGTGCACACGTGAGAGGAGGCTGGCACGACCCTAAGCTTCTGCAGATGTGGGCCTCGATTAGACTTGAGCCAGGCCTAGCAGCCAAGCCTTGCCGCACAAGCGGCAATCGGTCGCTTGCATCAGCGTACACCTTTTCGATCCCGATCGGCGGGTATGGAAACAACGGTCGGAATGGTGAGAGGCACGACTCACGGTTCTCGATGACCGTGACGGTGCAGGGGACAGGGTGGCTGTCGTACTTGTGCGCAACCAGGCAGTGCAGGCCCTCCACGGCTGCGTCATCATTGGCCTTGGCGAAGCTGATTAGCCTGCAGGTGCGCGGTCAAGATTTGCAGCAGGTGGGGTTGGTTCGCCAAAAGACAGCCAACAGTCAGCGTTCCGGGTACATTGGTGCTGCGCATGCACAAGATGGGCTCGCCCTCAGGCCTCAGCAATGACCTCACCTCTTGATGACATCACTGGCACTCTCTGTCACCACAATCCTCGGGGTAGCCACCTCTGCGTCGGCGTCCTTGTTGCCACCCGCCAGCAGCGAGTCGGTGGCCTGCACCATCATGAGCGCGGTCAGGGTGGAGCCGTTGACCTCGGTGGCCTTCCAGCCGAAGTTGGCCACGAACTGGGGGTCCGCCGCCGCCACGATGCCGTTGGGGGACACCCAGATCTTGGCCATGTTGGGCACAGGCGGGGCCGGCTCCAGCAGCGCGATGAAGGTCGAGTCCTCGCCCACGCCTGCGGGCGCACGTGCAGCCGGGAGCCCGGGCCAGCAGCACGTTTTGGCAAACACTCGCCCACGGCTGTACACGACAACGTGCATCCTAGCTACGTGCATCCTACGTCCAGCAAATACAACTGGGTTGACCACGCACCGGATGCCTTGCGGAGCGAGAGGTTGACCGAGAACGCGACGCGGTCAAAGTGCATGCCCACAACCACCAGGTCTGGTCCGGCCGTGGTTGGTGTATCTGCCACGTTGCCGCTGTCGGAACGACCGCCATTCAAAAGGGCAGTGACGCTGGTGTTCGCCACCATGCGAGCCAGCTCCTCAGCCACACGCCGCGCGCAGTGTGGCGCAAGCAGCATGGCCAGGGGCTTGGCCTCAAGCGTGCCTGCATGCACGGAAGCCAGAGGGTTGTACTGTCAGCGGCCGTTGTGCGGGTAAAGCATGCATTGCGGTAGCGACATCGGGGATTTCCATTGACACAGGGGCGGTTGTCCAGGGGCCACAAACATCGTGTGCAAAGGAGTGATCGGATGTGCTGCTTTGCTTACCGCGCTTGTGTCCAAACAGGTTGTGCGTCTGCTTGTTGGCCATCTGGATCTCGCCCGTCGCGTTGATGACCAGCACAGCCGCCGCCATCTCGTCCATCCGGCCCAGCGGCGTGCCTGCATTCAGAAGAAGGCAGGGGGGGCGGCGTGTGGGAATCTCGGATTGATTGCCGGGCTCCTGGCCAGCATGCGACGCCTCCACCCGGCATGCACGATCAAGGCTCACCGTCCGGCAGCAGTGGGCCGCGCGCGTCGCCGTTCTTGACTTCCTCCAGGCGGTCAGCCTCCGCGAAATACTCAGCGGCGCCCCACGGGTCGTTCTTGATCTTCTCCAGGAACTTGCCGTACAGCCGAATGAGCTTGGGGTTGGTGCCGTAGCTCTCCAGCACGACACGGTACGCGGCCTGGGCCTGCGACACCGAGCTCTCAATCTTGCCCAGAGCCTTGCTGAGGTGGGTGAAGGACACGCGTGATGCGTCCAGAGCTTTCCTGCAAGGCGCCAAACGCATCACGGACACAAGGCACGATTAGCGCCGGCTCACGTGTATGAAACTGTGTGTAAGCGTGTGTCCAGTGCTGTCCACCCTCGCTCACCGCAAGCCATCCGGCAAGGCATTAGAGCCCGCAGCATAGTCCTGTCCCTGCAGCACCCGACTGCCCTGCCCCAGCCAATGCACGGCGACCCCGTCACCCACCAGAAGTTGCACATGGCCTGCAGCGCCTCGCGGTGGAGCCGCACCACCATGCGCTGCTTTCGCTGGTACTCCACATAGCTGCGGGGTTGGGCAATACAATTGGACGGAGGCGCGAAGCACACGGTTACTGTCTGGGTAAATGCGTGGGCACCACGGACCATCCTCTGCGGACACCCACAAAATGACTCACCCGAGCAGGTCCATGCTTGCGCCATCGTTTGCATGGCTGCCCGCCGCCTTTTGCTGTGTACGGATGAGTAATGAAGTTGGATGGAATCAGTGGATCAGCGTGTGGGTGCGTGGTCACATAGCGCATGACGGCTGGTGGCATGCCGCAGCACATGCAGTCAACCGTGTCGTGTCGTGGCCTCCTGCGTTCTGCCCGCCTACGTACCGTGGCCTGCTGTTGGCGCACGAACATCATGAAACGGACGATGAGGCTGGGACTGAGCTTGCGGGCATCCTGTGGGCAGTCAGGGCCGTTCGGCGTTAGCTGATACAGAGTTTACATGCGCGTTACATACACGTTAGTGCGCGTCACGGGCTATTAGTCATCTCGCAACTGACGTGCTACATACCCCCTGCTACCGCGCGCCCCGCGCTATGTTCAATGTTTGGGGAACGGCATCGCCCCCACCTCGATGCGGCGTGCGCCGCTCTGGCTGACGCCCAGCACGTCGATCATGAAGTCGGCATGCAGAAGCACCATGTAGGCGCTGCCGGGGAACATGGCCAAGCCGGCCTGGGCAGGGAAGTGATGAGGTGTAAGTTTCCACGAGCGCCGTGAGTTGGCAACTAACCTGGGCTGGATAGGACAGACGGCGAACGTATCTATCGCGTACTTCCGTTCACATGGGTCACAGCGGCCGTGACCGCCCCTACGCGCATACCTTTATCACGTCATGCGCCTTCTTGACAGCCTCGGGATCGAGCGTGTACCGGTCGCGCCACACACGTGCGGAGCGAGCCACAATCTCCACGTCCCGCGGGTCATCCAAGTTGTCGCAAATGTCTTGCAGCGGCTGGTCGGGCTTGGCAGACCTGAAAGCAAGGGACACACGGCAAAGGATAACATGTTACGGCACGTGCGGCGCCTTGCCGGCTCCGTATGCATTCCCAGCAGCGTGCTGGACCTAATGTCCCACCGGCAGGTGGGCCCCAAGCAAGCAGGACCCATCAGCCAACACCGCCGTCCATCCATCCATCCACCCCGCTTGTTAGCTACTCACGCCATGGCCTGCAGCGCGGTGGCTGTCATCTTGCGGATGAAGAACCAGGACATGACCGCCCCCGCACCAAACGCCGGCGCCAGGCCCGCCAGCATGGTGATGGTCATGGCGGTGGACCAGCTGCTCAGCTCCGAATCCTTGACGCCCGGAGCAAACACCAGCAGCATCAGCGTGATGCAGCACCACACGATCGAGGTGGACACACCCGACTTGAGGTAGTTCACCCAGGCGACCAGGTTGGGGTTCTGCGGTCCAGATATTGCACCAGCAGGGAACAAACACGAGCAAGTGAGCTAAGTGAGCCGTGCATGCATCAGCAGCAGCAAAACCAGGAGCTTTACGCCAGCATGGGGCAAGGGCGCAGGGCAAAGCAAGCCCCTCAACACCCACCCATCTCAGGTACTGCCACGCCAGCGCCAGCGACAGGGCCAGATAGGCGCACGCCGCCACCTTGCGCCAGCCCAGGAACACGTCCACAAGGGTCAGCAGCGCCTTGACTGCGAACGCCATCACCTCCGCGCCACTGTGGCCCAGGGCCATGGGCCGCCGGCTCAGCGGGTTCACTTCCACCTGGGGGTGGGTGCGGCCGTGGGCAGTTCGGGTTAGCCCCAGCACGCAGCCATTACTATTCATCCCCCCGGCAGACTACCGTGCTCGTCCACGCACCCACCTCCGCCATGTTGAGGAGCATGGCAATGACCACGAAGAGGAGGAGTACGATAGCGGACACCACCGCGTGAATGACATGCGGGGACGACGCGCAACCTGCGTTGTGGAGCAAGCGCAACATGTGAAACCATTTTAGACTCGCATACCCCCACATCGTCGAAACGATTGCGTGTCTAGCGGCGGGGTCGGTAGGTCGATCACACCCACCCAACTAGTGTTGGCACGCATGCGTGACCTACCATAAGCAGGGAACAGATCCATGTACATGTGCGGCGTGGGTCCTGTGAAGTGACAGCTGAAGCCGAGCTGCGAGCAGGGCAATGCAATTGGGATGCTTGGGGACCGACCACGCGCACCCGGCAGGAGCATCTTTGCACGCCTCTGCTTACGTAGTATGAAACTAACCCAGATAGCCCAGCGTTTCCCGATTGCGATAAGCCAAGGTGAGCTCGAGCGGGTAGCATGTGGCTCGGATGCATGAAGCCGCACCCTTCAGGCTGGTATGTGTTGCTTGGGCCGCACCCCTCACCTGCAACAGGTTCAGCGACGCCACGTCGAAGGCCTGGAAGAAGATCGAGCTGAACACTCGGAGCACCTGCGAGTCATCGAGTGTTGCTTAGGATGCGTGCTGAGCAGCAGTCGAAAGCCGGCCTGTTCGAGTAGCCCCGCCCTCATGGCAAAACAGCACCCCAGGTCATATCATATGACGCAGTCGGCCTCACCTTGATGGGCCACACGACCGGGAACTTCTGCTCCTTGAAGCACCAGGCCACCCACACGCACAGCACGATGTTCATCACCAGCAGCGCCACGGCCGCGTACAGCAGGGCCAGGTAGGCGCTGTAGCTCTGTGGGGCAAGGGCAGGCAAGGTTGGGAAAAAAGGGCCGGCTAGGGATGGGTAGACCACGTATGGTGATGGCGGGGACTTGATCCCGGGGTCGGATCAGTGGTCAAACCCTCCCTGGCTGCTTGCTTGACTAGCTGGGATGTATGCATGGTACAAGCTCACCAAGTGGCCAAGCCACGTGAAGTTGAGCACGCTGACCACCGACCAGGCCCTGTCATAGCGTGCGTGCATGGTTGGGAATGTAAGCGGCAAGCAAGGCGGCAAGACCGGAACCCAGCCCGCCTTTTAATGAATTCATTATACAATACAGCATTACTCCCTGCTGGCCGCCCTAGCCCCCGCCGGCGGCCATGTCCGCCGCCAATACGTACGCCTTCGCTACTCACGCTCCGGTGGGGTCGATGTCCCAGCCCTGCTTGGCGGGCTGGATGACGGTGGCGAACAGCTGCCAGCCATCCAGCAGGATCTTCAGCAGCACCCAGCGGATGCGGATGCGCGTCTCGCTGTTCTCCTTGCTGTGAGGGCGCGACAGAGTTGAAAATGAGAACCAACGAAGGCACTGTGTCTTAAGTACGTGGCAAAAGAGGTGAGGTCTACACTGCTACGGCTTGGCTGCCTCACTAGCCTTGCGCCCTGCCCTTCCCCTCTTTTGCCTTCATTTCCTCACCTCAACGTGAACAGTACTCCAAAAATGCCATTCTGTGGGGGATGCAGGTACGGGGCAAACTCATTGCGGCATGCCCGCAGAAAGGTGCGCCGCCGCCCACAACCACACCACGCCAAATATGCACTTGCAAACATCCAGGCGCCACGAAGTTTTTTGTTCACCGCTGTCGTTAGGGTCTCATCCATCTAGGGGTGCTGCTGCCACGGCCCCGCAACTCTTGTCTCTGCCCATGCACCCGCCGTATGCCCCTGACTCCCCGCTGATGGAAATGCTGCATGTAAATATGTCTTGTGGTTAACCTGTGCGTGTTGATTGCATGCCCAGCTGCCCTGTGCGTGTCGATTGCATGCCCAGCTGCCAAGGCGGCAAGGCCCACCTCAAGCGATGAGCGCCGGTCCAGGATGTCGGCGCTCTGGCCGTCCTGCTGTTGTTCCTTGTCAGTCCTGTACACAATCACGAGGATAATCTTGAGATCAGTGCGCCATGTGCATTCAGTCGCATAGGCGCGATGGAACTGCAGAAGTGGTGCCTGAAGGACCGGGCCGGGCTGGGAATATCAAGCGGCGGGTACGGGTAAGGGACACGCGGCCTCTGGAGACCCGATTCGACGTACGGCCGCTCTGCGCCCCGCAAGCGCACGTAGTAATGCGCGCCGATTCTTTTAGCCAGCGCGCATGCCGCGCGGCAAACCAGGCCACTTTCCAGCAGACGTCGGCATGTCCGGCAAACGGCAACGATAACTCAAGGCGCCCCTCACCGGTGCCGCCGCGAGGCAGAGGATGCGGATGATGCGACTGATCCCGCATAGCTGGAGCCGCCAGCGACGCTAGTCCCTCCAGCCATGGCGTCCTAACCCAAACGAAACCGATGCGCCAGCGGAAACCAGGGGACGCTGCGCTCGCAGCCAATGAAGTTCTAACGGCGTATATCCATCAAGCTGGACGCAAACGGTCCCGCGGCTGTCACCTTAATGGTCGCGCGGGGGCCCCGTGGCGCGGTCCCCAAAGAACGACAACAGACTGAATGAGCACCGCTCTCTGCTTATGAGTCAAAGCACTATCAGTTATTGATCACCACAGACAGCACCGCGGCTATCTCGCGGCGGGCAGCACTAGTCGAGGCGGTGACCAACGTCAAAAGTTATTGTGCCTCCCCGCTTAATTAGATAAACAACGAATGCAGAGGAGTCAAATCATGGCTATAGGAGCTGTTGTCAATCGATCGCGCTGCCAAGAAACGCCCGGGCGCGGTCATCGGGCCGAGCTGGCGAACACAATGCGTCACCAGAAGCGCCTCCGCCTGGGCCCCGCTTCATTACTGATTGTTTAGTCAATGCACCTCCTACGCTTGTAAAGCCGACATATGCACCAGCGTCACGGACCAAAACCATGCTTTTTGCACAGAAGTTCGAGGCCACAAACACGTCATTTGATACATTTGCATAAGTGTGCCGGATAAAATGCAGCAAAGCTCGGGAATGCGCGCGAGTCGCAGAAAAGTGGGCTTCATACTAAACGCTCGCGTGCTCGCGGCGACGAACGCCAGGCTGGTTGCAAAGGTTCGTTGCCATCGCCACTGCCGCTATAATACTTAACCGCGAGGGCGCAGTCGGTCCGGCGCTCCGTTCACGGCCGCATGCATCCGGGCATGCGTCTTCGACTGCGTCGGCTTCACCTGGCTCGCCGTTCTCGCCCATCCCCTTGTCAAGGCCAAATCCTCCTGCGGATACCCGCGGACGGGGCGGGGAGGACAAGGGGACGGTTAGGAACGGAGCCAGTTGACGATGGCGGCCTGACCGCCTGGCTTGCCGCCTGGGGTAAACGGTGGCGGTGACGGTCACGGTGGCAGTGACGAGCTCCTCATCGGATCGGCGTCTTTGCATGTGCATTCACACTAGCAACATTTCTCTGATCGCCCGGCCCTGGCGGTGGCGACCTGCGCTCGGCAGCGGCGCCAGCCGTCCCGGCGGGCGGCGGCGCCGACCAGGGGAAGGACCCTCCACGTGGCGCCGACAGGCGGGGCACACGAGGGTAATGACGCCACTACCGCGCGGTGCAACTCGCCTCACGCCCCAGCGCCGCGCCTCCCTCAGCCTCCCAGCCTGCTGCCGGCTTGCTGCCGCCGCCTGCCGGGCCGCTGGTGGCGAGGCACCGGTCCCCTGCAGGCGATGCCGCGACCTCGCCACCGCTGGACCGTGCGCCGGGGAGCTGTCGGCCGCGCCGGCCGCGGGGGCTGGGCTAGTCGGGGCGTTGATGCGACGCGAGGACGGGTGCCGGTGCGTTCTCGTGGTCTCTTGGGGGTTGGCCCTTGTAGGGCCCCTGGTCTGTTCGTGGTTCGGTCTGCGTTTCGGTTGCGCTGGGCTGTTGTTGCTGGTGTGCTAAGGCATGGGCGAGACGTGTCTCGTGTTGGTGGCCTAGATTGGCCGTCAGCTTCCGCCGCGCGCGGGGTCGCTTGGGGGTTCTTCGATTCTTGTACTGCCGTGGTGCGTTTCGGCATTTCGGGGCGCTGTCATGTTTGGCTTTTGTAGGTTGTGTTGCATTGCGCGCGGCGGTACGTCGTGACCCTTCTCCCGTTGGCTGGCTCTCGGCTCCCCGCTTAGTGAGGCCATCCTCCTGATTCTGAGGTCCTTCCGCGATGAGGTCTGCGCCTGGGAACGGGACTGGGTGGCGGACGGTGGCCATCTCGTGTGCCCGCGGGGCCTGGTGCCCCAGCTGCCGGAGGTCGCGGCGCACGCGGAAGCGGAGCTGTCTTGTGCGCTATGTGCGAGGCCCAGCTAGTTATTTCCTCGGTCGTGCGCCTGCAGTGGTTCCCTTGCCGTAGCTGGTCTGCGTTGTTGCTGGGTCAGTCAGCGCAGCCGCTTGGTTAGGTGGGCGGGCGTGGCGGGCGCATAGAAGCTGTCTGTGTTGGACAACACACGGAAACCAAACCCGCCCAGCAATGCGTCGCTGTTACTTACGCATACCTACACTGAGCTCCGCGGTGGCGCTGTCTGCATAGAAGCTGTCTATGTGTGCCCCTGTCTGAGTGGGGTCCGAGACCCGGTCTGCAGCGTGTTGGTGCCCCTGACGGTTTTTGAGCACGGCGTAGGGCGGCTTGACTCAGCCTGACTGTGCCTTGGAGGCTGGAGCGTTCGGTGGGGGAGTCGCGCCCCTGCTGGCGCGGGCCAGTCGCTACGCTCGCGAAACGCCTCACAGATGAGATTTGGGTGATGCGCTTTGCCTTCGTAGCTGTGGTTCGCACCTCTGACGTGCGGGGCGCGTGGGGGTGGGGTGGGGTGGGGTGGGGTGGGGTGGGGTGGGCGATCGGGTGGACACGCCATGCTGGCTGACGAGGCACCAACGTACGCGGCCGGCACATCAAGCGCTTTCATAATCACAGTCACAGCACTGATCGGGTGCTTTAATTGACCTGTTTTAGCCGCAGCGGACGAGTAGCCGGACAGCTGTCCACGTAATCAGAGAGCCACTGCTACGCCTGCGTATCGCATTCGATATACGTTCGGCAGTAAATTACGTTCACTGCACACGGTCTTTCACAAAACGCACATTTAAAGCCCGGCGATCGACCCTGCGAGGATGGCGCTCCGCTCCGCAGCCCACGCCACTAGACTTCACCCCGCGACCTCCAACGACGCGTGTTCATGCTCATATGCGGTTCAACGCTGTCGGGACCGTCGCCCGTTGACGCCGGTCACGCCACGATTTCCTGGGCTCTTCCAGCGCTGGATTGCCCGCTCCTCTTCGCACGAGGAGATGTATGAGCGCCTTTTCAACAGCCCGGTATTCCGGAGCGATCTGGTTATGAACGAGTTCAACAAGTGAGCAGCGCTTCTGGGCAACAGGGTCCAGGGCAGTCCAAGCGCGTAACTGCTGCCACAGCACGCAACCAACTCACAATCGCACACCCCTATCCCCCAACTCTGCAGCATTGTGAAGGAGGCGACGCAGCTGTCGGGCATGGCGGGGCGTTTCCCCGACTTCGACCTGCAGGGCAAGCAGATGTACCTGGACAAGGTGAGGAGGGGCAGCACGGCACGGCGGCGGGGGTGACGGTAGTAACGCTGCTGGCGGTGCGAGCGGGCGATGGAGGTGGCCGAAGGTGTGGCTGTGGTGTGGCCGTAGCGGGTGGACACTGGCATGCAGCATGGCGGAAACGCATGCCCAGGGTAGAGGGTGGCTGGGGCCTGGGGTAATGGAAGTTAACCACAGAGCCGGAGGGTGGAGGGACGTGGCTGCGGGGCATGGGCGCACACAGCTAGTGGGCGTTGGTTTGCCAGGCTGCCTGTGAGGAACAGAATGAAAGGGATGTGGCTGCAGGGGTGGTATGCGTGAGGATTTACTCATGCACACGATCCATGCATGGTGTATGAGTGGGCGCGGGTGTTCGCTGCCACATTCCCCGGTGGCGGTCTGCGGGGGCATGTGGTTGAAACCAGGACGCATGGAGGCGTGGTGCGATGACCCGAAGATGCACCGCCGACCCGGACCCCAATCCCTGTCTCCCCAATGACGCCAGGTGTGTCCCCCGCATATGCACGCGCGCATGTGCTCCTGCAGATGCAGGAGATGTCGGACCGCTATGAGATCTTCATTAAGCGCCTGGAGCTGAGCCAGGACCCGGCCGCCAAGGAGTACCTGCGCACCACCAACGCACAGATGCTGGAGGGTGCGTGTGCGGCGACCGAGGGAGGGGGTGGAGGGCGTGGCGTGGCGTGGCGGGGTGGGGCGGCGCGAAGGAGTATCTTGGGGCGGCGCAGCTAAGGCCCGTCCAGGGAATGCCGCAGCGTACACGCAAGGGATCAGGAGAACGGGCGGGCCGTTATGGACGGGCACTGGGTACCCAGGCAGCTGGTGGAGTGTGTGGGCCGGGACGGAAGGAGCCGGGCGGTGACGCTGCCGGAGCCAAGCGCGTGCCCGGCACCCTACCGTATGTCAACACCGGCTGGCCTCCACCCCACTGCACCGGGAATGGGGGGGGGCGGGGGATCGGCGCCTCCACATACCGTATGTTGTCAAGATGCATGTGCGCCCGGTAGCAATGCCCATCTAAGGCTCTGTTTCGTGTAACCACTTTCCAACCTACGCAGGTGGCTTCACGTTGAACCAGATGTTTGCCGGGTGGGTTACTGGTGTGGCGCATCACGGGAGCAGGACGGCTTCATACACACTGTAGTCCGCATCCATGCAGCGGGTGCTGATGAATGGAAGTCGGCCAGCTTGGTTTGTGCCAACCCGCCTAATTTGCTTCACTTGCTTGCCTTGCTTCACGCCCCACCCCAGGCTGAAGCAGAGCGTCGCCGAGTACCGCAAGTGAGTTCCCTCAGGCGCTTGCCGCCCGGAAACCCAGCAGGGTGGTTAGTGTGGAGTGCCAGCGGCGTTGACAGCGGAGAGTGCTCGCCCACCATGCTGTGCTCGAGGGCCAGCTCAGCTCAGAGGCGCAGGGAGTTAAGGCGGCCGAAGGTGGCAGCTTGAGGGCCGCCGATGGGCGTCGGGGGTCATCACCCGGCTGTGTTGCTTTGGGCGGGCGGGTGCTACATGCGTGCGTGCAGCAAAAATGGGCCAACGGCAGTGGGCCCATTGGAGGGCATGGGGCTCCACTCGCACGAGAATCGGCCATGCAATTCACGGCCGCACCCTCTGCCGCCACCACAGATGGGTGGAGCAGGAGGAGCGCGTCAGCGGTGACCCCGTGGCACACCAGGAGTTCCTCAAGGTAGGCGCGGCGGCGTGCGGCATGACTGTGTGGTGAATAGGGTGGTGGTGAGGAACGGACGGGGCGGGCCGTGCTGTGGGCCGTGCTGTGGGCATTAGGGCGCCCCAGCGGAAGACGCCGGCGCATCCACGCTCGCACGCATTTGTGCCCATACACCCATAGCACTAGTCGCATCCTCCGCCTGCACCTGGCCAACCCGTCTGCACGCGAACGCACACTGCCAATGTACTGCCGATGTACGGCTGCTGCTGCGTACTGCCTGCTGCAGTACTTCCGGGAGATGTGGGGCGCCAGTGTGCTGGGGCGGCTGGACCTGAGCTACCTGGTCAAGACCACCGACCCGCAGGTCATCCTCAAGGCGCAGAACGACCCGCAGGTACAGGCGGCGGAGGGTTGGGCCCGAGCCAACTGCCGCTGCCATGTCAGCCATGGCGGAACCCCATTGCCGACGGGGCGCGGAGGGGAGGGGCATGGAGGGGAGGGGCATGGGCGCGTGGCCGTGTTCGTGCGACACTGATCGGGGGGCCTCGAGGGCGCGTTGGAAAATCCTTGGGCCTGGAGGCGCATGGGCCCGAGGGGTGTGGGGGTTGGAGGGCACGTGGTGACGAAGAGGCATCATGGCGGGTCGCACGATCGGACCCCTAATGTCTTGCGCTGGGCCAGCGCTGTTGCCCGTCATAAACTGCACACCCCAGTCCAGGGGTGCCCCAGGCACGCCTTGCTGGCCCGCCGGTCCCTCCCTGGGCGCTGCCCCTTCGCTGTGTTTACTGCCGCCTTGCGTGCCGCCATGCGCTGCTGCCACAGTACCACCCCACGGTACCACCCCCAGTCCACTCCTCACTGCCCCCCCTGCGCCCTATGCCCTGCTCTGTTCCTGCTGCAGTTCTGGGTGATGCTCAAGGAGATTAGCACCAGCCCCAGCCCGGCGGCTATGGCCAAGTGGATGGACCACCCCACGCTGGGGCCGCTGGTGGCTGAGCTTTGGAAGAGCACGCAGAAGGGTCAGTAGGGTCGGGCAGCGAGGGCGCAGTGAAGCAGGAGGCTGTAGGCCGAAAGTTTGGAGCGCATCCAACGGCTATGCTGCTCTCTTGCATGGTATATGTCGACTTTGTGAGGGCTACCACCTCAAGCCCCTGCGCCCTGTGTCACTTGGGCACAAGTTAGCATCCATCAATTCGGATTCGTCAGGGCAACTCCCAATTTTGTTACTGCTGTCGTTTTTGTCATGTGAATAAGTGATTATTTCTTGTTTTAGAGGATTCACACCTTAGGCAGTGTCAGGGCTGGGCGCAGACACCCGAAACCGTGTTCTCCGTAGCGCGTGTTTGATTAAGGCCTTCACCCAGTCGAACAAATTCGAGTGGCTACTATAGCTTCATTGTGAACGCGCTTCACAGTTATGGCAGTGTAGGAGGGCTCTGTCGTCCTCTTTCACCCTTTTTGCCCAATTTTGCGAACCCTGTAATGCAACCTCCCATCTAATATGTCACAGACGTGCGACACACTCGTTTGTTCCTTGAAGCTATCGATTTAGTACGCCAAAGTATTAGTGCGACAACCGTCTTAGTGAACTACTAGCAATATTGGAGTCTTGGCGCTTCATCCCACTCCACCTGCAAAGCAGCAACATTTCTCAGAGCAAAGCCACAGGACTGGTGCAAAGCTGGCCTAACACTCGATCGACCAACACAGCCCCGAGTCGGTCCATCGTTCGTTCTTGCTGGTCTACAAGTGCGACGCGCCACGCATCAGGCAGTATGATTATGTGTCCTCAAGTCACCTGCACGGATTTGCGCAGCCAGCGGCGCGCTGGTTACTAGTCGGCCGAGCCCGCCAAACCACCAACCGGCTACGCAGCCAGAATGTCGAGCGTGGCGGGTGGGTCGAGTCACGCAGGATCAAGCGCTTCGTCTGCGTCATCGGCGTCACAACGCGTTAGGTGAGTGGTGAATTGCCGCCGCGCGCATGTCCGTTTGTCGCATGCGCCTTCCTCCTGCTAGTCGCCGGCGGCCCGCCAGCGGGCCGAACATATTATGTTGAAGTCCTTTCAGTTCATCCCAGGCTGCCCTCGCGAAGTATAAACGTTCGTCCGACTGGATTGCTCCGCCTGTGACGCCCGCGGCCAGCGCCAACCGCCTTTCCCTCCTGGACTTGCGGACCACAGGCACGCCAATCAGCAGCAGGATGGGCAGGGTTCTGACCTGCTCGACCGGCGCTCGACGCTGGAGGTGGGTGACCAGAGTTGGTTGTCGCGCTCAGGAGTATGCACGAAAAGACGCACAAAGCGTGGGGACACGTGCGCGGGCTCCGGGGGGCGCTGCCTGGCAGAGTGGCCAGCTAGCCTACTGGCGGCACGGCTGCCGCCAGACACGTGGGGGTCGAAGGTATCGCCAGTGCCCGTATCATGTAGATGGCTTTGGGCCCCCGGCGTCTACACAGCGTAGGTGACCCCTCCCGCGCCATCTACACCTCGAAAAATTTTCCTAGGGGCACGCCCCCAAAACCCCCAAACCATCTACGCTCCCTGTCTAAAAGACCGCCAAACCCGCCCAAACCGTCTACGCTCCGTAGATGCCGAAACCCAAACCCAAAACTTTTTCTCCGCCTTCGGCGGATTTTGGGCAAATTTCTACAGCGTAGATGGAAGATACGAGCACTGGGTATCGCCCGTCTACCTTCTGTGACCATGCACGCAAGCCCTGCCCCTGTATGTGTGTCTTCCCGACCTTCAGAATGGCGTTTTCGGGGTGCTTTTTACGCTGAGGTGAGGCCTGCAATGGGCCGTCGTTAGAAGCACGCGTGCATGCAGCACGCACGCACGCACTGCGGCCAGCGGCTCGCCCTGTACCGCCAGGCGCCTTCAGCAGGTCGATCGTGAATGTTTGTGCACATAGCCACTCGCATGCAAGGTGCTTTCCGCTTGTCTGAGGCGCCCTCATTGTGGGACCTTCGCCCCATCATGCGTGCGTCTGTTGCGTCATCACAGCAAGGAGAATAGCGAGACGCGCATCCGCATCCGCTGGGTTCTACTGAAGATCCTGCTGGATGGCTGGCAGCTGTTCGCCACCGTCATCCAGCCTGCCAAGCAGGGCTGGGATATCGACCCCACCGGAGCGTGAGTAGCGAAGGCGCTCGTATTGGCGGCGGACAGGGCCGCCGCCGGGGGCTAGGGCGGCGCAACAAGGAGTAATGCCGTATCTATGAATTCATTAAAAGGCGGGCTGGGTTCCGGTCTTGCCGCCTTGCTTGCCGCTTACATTCCCAACCACGCACGCACGCTGTGACAGGGCCTGGTCGGTGGTCGGCGTGCTCAACTTCACGTGGCTCGCTGATCTGGTGAGCTTGTACCATGCATACATCCCAGCTAGTCAAGCAAGCAGCCAGGGAGGGTTTGACCGCTGTTTCGACTCCCCGGGATCAAGTCCCCGCCATCACCATCACGTGGTCTACCCATCCGGATGGGATCCCTAGCCGGCCCTTTTTTTCCCAACCTTGCCTGCCCTTGCCCCACAGAGCTACAGCGCGTACCTGGCCCTGCTGTACGCGGCCGTGGCGCTGCTGGTGATGAACATCGGGCTGTGCGTGTGGGTGGCCTGGTGCTTCAAGGAGCAGAAGTTTCCGGTCGTGTGGCCCATCAAGGTGAGGCCGACTGCGTCATATGATATATGACCTGGGGTGCTGTTTTGCCATGAGGGCGGGGCTACTCGAACAGGCCGGCTTTCGACTGCTGCTCAGCACGCATCCTAAGCAACACTCGATGACTCGCAGGTGCTCCGAGTGTTCAGCTCGATCTTCTTCCAGGCCTTCGACGTGGCGTCGCTGAACCTGCTGCAGGTGAGGGGTTCGGCCCAAGCAACACATACCAGCCTGAAGGGTGCGGCTTCATGCATCCCATCCAGCCACGACATGCTACCCGCTCGAGCTCACCTTGCCTTGTCGCAATCGGGAAACGCTGGGTTAGTTGCATACTACGTAAGCAGAGGCGTGCAAAGATGCTCCTGCCGGGTGCGCGTGGTCGGTCCCCAAGCATCCCAATCGCATTGCCCTGCTCGCAGCTCGGCTTTAGCTGTCACTTCACTGGCCCAGTCACGCCGCACATGCACATGGATCTGTTCCCTGCGTATGGTAGGTCACGCATGCGTGCCAACACTAGTTGGGTGGGTGTGATCGACCTAGCTACCGACCCCGCCGCTTGACACGCAATCGCTTCGACGATGTGGGGGTATGCGAGTCTAAAACGGATTTCACATGTTGCGCTGGCCCCACAACGCAGGTTGCGCGTCGTCCCCGCATGTCATTCACGCGGTGGTCTCCGCCATCTTCCTCCTACTCTTCGTGGCCATTGCCATGCTCCTCAACATGGCGGAGGTGGGTGCGTGGACGAGCACGGTAGTCTGCCGGGGATATGCCGGCGGCCTTAGTAATGGCTGCGCGCTGGGGCTAACCCGAACTGCCCACGGCCGCACCCACCCCCAGGTGGAAGTGAACCCGCTGAGCCGGCGGCCCATGGCCCTGGGCCACAGCGGCGCGGAGGTGATGGCGTTCGCAGTCAAGGCGCTGCTTACCCTTGTGGACGTGTTCCTGGGCTGGCGCAAGGTGGCGGCGTGCGCCTATCTGGCCCTGTCGCTGGCGCTGGCGTGGCAGTACCTGAGATGGGTGGGTGGTGGGGACTCGCTATGCGCTGCGCCCCTGCCCCACGCTAACGTAAAGCTCTTGTTTTCGCTGCTGCTGATGCATGCACGGCTCACTTAGCTCACTTGCTCGTGTTTGTTCCCTGCTGGTGCGATACCTGGACTGCAGAACCCCAACCTGGTGGCCTGGGTGAACTACCTCAAGTCGGGTGTGTCCACCTCGATCGTGTGGTGCTGCATCACGCTGATGCTGCTGGTGTTTGCTCCGGGCGTCAAGGATTCGGAGCTGAGCAGCTGGTCCACCGCCATGACCATCACCATGCTGGCGGGCCTGGCGCCGGCGTTCGGTGTGGG
The DNA here is from genome assembly GCA_016834605.1 of Chlamydomonas incerta. NCBI lineage: Eukaryota > Viridiplantae > Chlorophyta > Chlorophyceae > Chlamydomonadales > Chlamydomonadaceae > Chlamydomonas > Chlamydomonas incerta. Next base: position 217,420 of record JAEHOC010000085.1, read on the forward strand.
AGCTGTCATGTCCTGGTTCTTCATCCGCAAGATGACAGCCACCGCGCTGCAGGCCATGGCGTGAGTAGCTAATAAGCGGGATGGATGGATGGACGGCGGTGTTGGCTGCTGGTAGGTCCTGCTTGCTTGGGGCCCACCTGCCGGCGGGACATTAGGTCCAGCACGCTGCTGGGAATGCATAAGGAGCCGGCAAGGCGCCGCACGTGCCGTAACCTGTTATCCTTTGCCGTGTGTCCCTTGCTTTCAGGTCTGCCAAGCCCGACCAGCCGCTGCAAGACATTTGCGACAACTTGGATGACCCGCGGGACGTGGAGATTGTGGCTCGCTCCGCACGTGTGTGGCGCGACCGGTACACGATGGAGCCCGACGCGGTGCAGAAGGCACACAACATCATCAAGGTGAGATACACGTGCGCGTGTCAGTCAGTCATGGCCACCGAGTGGGCTGTGTATGTGCGTCATTCATATCATGTGCACCGTATGGCCTAAGCGAGCCGGAGTTGACCACATGCCGAGCTAGCTGCTCACCGCACGCCGCCCGGCCACGTCCCTCTGTATGTACAGGCCGGCTTGGCCATGTTCCCCGGCAGCGCCTACATGGTGATGCTGCATGCCGACTTCATGATCGACGTGCTGGGCGTCAGCCAGAGCGGCGCGCGCCGCATCGAGGTTGGTGGGGGCGATGGCGTTCCCAAAGCTTTGAACATAGCGCGACACCTGCTGCGCGCTGCCAGCAGGGTCCAGGGTCCTGCGCTGATGTGGGTCTGTCGGCGGCTACTGGGCGTGCACTTGAGTCGGGTCTACACGTGTTTAAACGATTGATGTGTAATCACCTCGACACCGGCTCCACAGGACGCCCGCAAGCTCAGCCCCAGCCTCATGTGCCGCTTCATGATGTTCGTGCGGCAGCAGCAGGCCACGGTAAGGAGCACTAGGCACACACCGTTGAAAGGCTGCCACGATTGCACGCTATTACCTGGTTGCATTGCGCCTGTCCACTCACTCCAATTGTGTTCATCATCTGCCATACGCAGCAAAAGGCGGCGGGTAGTCATGCCAACGATGGCGTGAGCATGGACCTGCTCGGGTGAGCAACTTTGTCGGTGTCCACGCAGAGGGTTGTCCGTGGTTCCCATGCATTTGCCTAGACACCCGTGTGCTTCGCGCCCACGTCCAATGGCATTGCCCAACCCCGCAGCTACGTGGAGTACCAGCGCAAGCAGCGCATGGTGGTGCGGCTCCACCGCGAGGCGCTGCAGGCCATGTGCAACTTCTGGTGGGTGGCTGGTCGCCGTGCAGTGGCTGGGGCAGGGCAGTCGGGTGCTGCAGGGACAGGACTATGCTGCGGGCTCTAATGCCTTGCCGGATGGCTTGCGGTGAGCGAGGGTGGACAGCACTGGACACACGCTTACACACAGTTTCATACACGTAAGCCGGCGCTAATCGTGCCTTGTGTTCGTGATGCGTTTGGCGCCTTGCAGGAAAGCTCTGGACGCATCACGTGTGTCCTTCACCCACCTCAGCAAGGCTCTGGGCAAGATTGAGAGCTCGGTGTCGCAGGCCCAGGCCGCGTACCGTGTCGTGCTGGAGAGCTACGGCACCAACCCCAAGCTCATTCGGCTGTACGGCAAGTTCCTGGAGAAGATCAAGAACGACCCGTGGGGCGCCGCTGAGTATTTCGCGGAGGCTGACCGCCTGGAGGAAGTCAAGAACGGCGACGCGCGCGGCCCACTGCTGCCGGACGGTGAGCCTTGATCGTGCATGCCGGGAGGAAGAATCGCGTGTTACCTACGAATCCCCCCCGAAGCCTGACGCGCCGCCCTCCCTTCTGATTGCAGGCACGCCGCTGGGCCGAATGGATGAGATGGCGGCGGCTGTGCTGGTCGTCAACGCGACGGGCGAGATCCAGATGGCCAACAAGCAGACGCACAGCCTGTTCGGACACAAGCGCGGTGAGCAATGCAGCACATCCGATCACACTCCTTTGCATACGATGTTTGTGGCCCCAGGACAGCTGAGTCGCTGCGCCATTATTGTAAAGCCGGCAGCCCCCCGTGTCACTTCTGCCGCAATGCATGCTTTACCCGCACAACCGCTGCTAGTACAAATGACTGGCCTATCTACGTGCAGGCACGCTTGAGGCCAAGCCCCTGGCCATGCTGTTGGCGCCGCACTGCGCGCGGCGTGTGGCTGAGGAGCTGGCTCGCATGGTGGCAAAAAGCAGTGTCACCGCGCTACTGATGGGCAATCGCACGGAGAGCGGTGGCAAGGCTACTGAAACCACCAGTAACAACGGGCCGGATCTGGTGGTGGTGGGTATGCACGTCGACCGCGTGGCGTTTTCGGTGAAGCTTTCACTCCGCAAGGCCTCAGGTAGGTGTGGTCAGTGGTTAGGGGTGAGTGCATTGCTGTACTTGCGTTAAAGGTCACGGCAGGCAAAGCCCTGCATGCGTGCACAGGGGGAATTCCGACCTGCCCTATGTCCCTTCCCCACGCACCTGCTCTGCCAACGAACGCACAAACACAATACCCTCCACCGTACATGTGCGCCCGCAGGCGTGGGCGAGGACTCGACCTTCATCGCGCTGCTGGAGCCGGCCCCGCCTGTGCCCAACATGGCCAAGATCTGGGTGTCCCCCAACGGCATCGTGGCGGCGGCGGACCCCCAGTTCGTGGCCAACTTCGGCTGGAAGGCCACCGAGGTCAACGGCTCCAACCTGACCGCGCTCATGATGGTGCAGCAGGCCACCGCTTCACGTGACGGCGGCGCCAAGGGCGGCGATGAGGAGGTGCCCACCGCGACCACCGTGACTGAGAGCGCCAGTGAGACCATGAAGAGGTGCGCGAGACGTGAATGTGGCGTGGCGGCGTCCTGTGCGTATTGGTGACGTACGGGCCATCGCGCCTTGCAGATGAAGTGATGAAGAAGTTCAGTGCCCCTTCAGTCTACGCTTTACTCCACCCGCCCACCTGCCCACGCACACGCATACGCAAACAGGCTGCTCAAGCTGGCCAACGTCAGCACCGGCGACGACGAGGGCCGGCCGCTGGAGCCCAGCAGCAAGGGCCTGCACTGCCTGGTTGCGCACAAGTACGACAGCCATCCTGTCCCCTGCACCGTCACGGTCATCGAGAACCGTGAGTCGTGCCTCTCAGCATTCCCACCACTTCCTGTCCCCGATCTTTGGGATCGAAACATGTGAGCGCTGATGATGCGGCCTATTGCAGCCACGTCTTGCTCAGTTTATTCGAGGCCCACATCTGCAGAAGGGTTATGCCCAGCCTCCTCTCACGTGTGCACATTTTGCCCCATTCCTGTTCCCACACACAGTCTCTGCCGACATCTCCGTGCACGAGGTGCGGCTGCAGCTGGCGTCTGACGACCCGGCCCAGCTGCTGGTGGTGAACCGCAAGGGCGTCATCCTGCACGCCTCCACCGAGCTGGCCAGCGCGCTCAAGGACTCTGTGGCCGCTGGCGGGACCACCGACATGGGCCCCCGCTTTGGCGGCGTGGCTGGCCACACCCATGGCGGCACCAACAATGCAAGGTCAACCGCAGCCGCCCAGCAGCACACGGCAGGCATCGGGTTCGTGTTTGGCGCCGACCTGCTGACTGGCTTCACGCTGTGCGACTTCCTGCCGGCGCCGTGGAAAGACATGCACCTGCGCTTCCTCAAGGACATCACCTCCTCCTCGCCGCCGACCCGCTCGCTGTGGTCGTGCCGCAAGGCCGCGCAGCAGCCCACTCTGGAGCTCCGTACCATGACCGGGCGCCCGCTGTACATGCAAGTCTCTGTCACCACTGGCGACCTGAACGGAGATTCCACCCACGTCATCAGCCTGCAAAAGTGAGTAGCACCCTAGCTAGGCCGCAAACGTCCGGGACATGTAAACAGCTGCATCAATCAGCCTCCTTCCAACATGTCCGGCCTTGATTCATGCCCGTAACGACCGTATGACATGCTTGCTGCTCTCACCCGCTGCGCTCCCGCCCATAGGTCATCTCTGGAGGTCGCCCTGTCCGAGCGCCGTGTGCGCCTGATGGTGTCGGACGATGGGCTCGTGTCCTCCACCAGCCAGGGCCTCGCCCTGCAGATGCTCGGCCTTCAGCCCAGCCGGGTATGTCAGGGAACTGTCAACAAGGGGAATCTAACTATTGCAGCGCTTTGGGTGAATGGTGTGGGCGATGATGCCTAGCAGCCAGGCTCACGCTTGTCCTTGCCCCCCGCATCCGTTCTACGTGCGCAGATCGTCGGCCGCGGCTTGTGGGAGGTGGTGTCGGAGCAACAGCCTGACGCTCTGGATGTGGCGGCTCGTGCCACCACACCCGGTGGCCCACGCATGTTGGGCGCGCTGATTGGCAGGCAAGTGGAGGAGCAGGGACGGAGTAGACCGAGCACGATTGCAAGCCTCATCAAAGTCCTGACACGATGCACGCACGCGTACATATCTTCACTGCAGGGCTCTAGCCAACCCGGGTGCGAGCTGGCGGGTGGATGTAACCAACCCGCTGCCTCGCAACGCGCCCGGCGGCCAAGCCCTCACACGCCAGCAGTCCACGAAGGCTCGCGCCAAGGCCGCAGTGATGCAGGTGGGAAGGCGATGTGGTGCATGCATCCAGCTGCGCCCTGCATGTTACGTTTGTGATCGTGACGCTGGCTGCTGGGCGCACCCTACCCACGAACGCAGGTTTACGTGGAGCCGCCGTCTGATGAGGAGGTGGCGGCTGGCCAGGGCAACCGCGTGTATGTGGACCTGTGGCCGCTACACGCTGTGAGCGGTGTGTTGCAGCTGGACACGGCGGGCCGCGTCGCGTCGGTGCTGGAGGAGCACACGCGGCCCGCGGGTCTGCTGTTTGGTCTGCACCACGACGCTCTGGTCGGAGAGGCGCTCAGCAGCCTAGTCACCATGCCGCCGGGCCGCAGCTCGGCGGCTGAGCTGCTGAGCCTGCACGGCGCCAAGAAGAGCAACCTCAAGACCAAGCAGAAGGACGTGGCGGTGAAGGTGGGCCCGGTGCACAAACTGCGTGCCACCCACTCGGACGGCAAGCCAGTGGTGCTGGATGTGCAAGTGGTCGGCAAGCCGGGGCCCAACCAGCCCCTCACTGCCATCCTGCGCCTGCACACCGCGCCCATGATGCCGGCGGCCGCCGCTTACCCAGCCGCGGCGGCGCCGCCGCAGCCCTCGCGTGCCGGCCAACAGCCTGCGGCGGTGGCAGTCAAGGATGTGGTGGCGGCAGCTGCAGACGGGATGGCGCCCCGCAGCGGTGGCGCGGTCACCAAACGTCAACCCTCGCTGGAGGACCTATTGGATAAGGTGGAGGCAGCTGAGGGCACAGCTGCGGTGGTGAAGGAGGATCGAAACAGCAAGGACTCCTTCTCAGTGGGTCAGGTTCACACGCCACCTACTGGCGGCAGCCTCAGGCGCCATGACTCGACCGTAGCCCAGAGGGCGCTCGGCAGTGGAGCGGCGCCGACTATTACTGCAGCCGCGGCGGTGAGTGCTGCCGCAGACGCAGCCCCACCGCTGCCGCCCATGCCCGCCACGCTGCTGGACGGCGTGGGAGACGGCGGGCTGCCTGTGCCGGGCGTGACCGCGGCTGCCACCGGTCGCAACAAGCTTGCGGACCTGGTCAAGTCGGTGGGCGGCGAGCAGGCGGGCAGTCAGAAGGTGGCGCTGCTGGGCGCCGGCGACGACTCTGCGCCGCCGGGACCTCGTGCCCGACCGGGAATCACCCGGCGTTCTAACATGGGTGATGGCGACTCCGTTACCCATCTGCCACACGCGGTGCCTGCTGAGACGGATGGGAACAACGCGCCGGCGGACGCTGCGACCAAGGGTAAGCGCCGAAGGGAAGTGCGTGTGAGTGCGCACTGGCCAGGCCGTGCTTTCCGTACGCGTGTCTGGCGTGTCACACTACTCTAGGGGACGCATTCCTAACCGGATGACTTCTCGCCGACATGTCTTCGTGCAGGCGCGGACATGGAGTCTGTTGACGGGGACGATGAAGACAAGGACAGCGAGGGCGGCGGCAAGGTGAAAGGAGGCGATCGCATCCTGAGCTGGGTGGCCTCCAAGGGCGCCTTCTACCAGAACTCGGTGGCGGTGGCGGGCGGCACTGCTGGACAGGTGCGCGAGCCGGTGTGAACACAGCCATACATCCGGATAGGTGGAGCGGGTCTGGCAGGCAGGTCCTGCTGCCCTAGGCTAGCACCGGCTGTAGCGGCTGTAGCGACTGAGGCGTGCTAGGTAGGGCGTGTTGAGGCGCGGGGCCCCGCGCCCCTCACACGCCAACGATCGTGGCCAGCTGCCTTGCGGCGCCTGTTCTGGATGTGGCAGGTGCCCACGCCTCGCCGCCTGCCTATCCGACACGCCTCTGCTGATCCTGCCGCACCCCTCATCCAGAGTGACGATGACCAGGGCTCTGTCCAGGCGCCCAGCGATGATCAAGCCAGCGACTTGCAAGCAGCTTACAGCGACATGACGGGTGCCGCCTATGCTGCTTCCGAGAGGACGGAGCGGACCGTGGCGACGGTCGCCACTGTGGCGACTGCTCACACCTTGGCGGGCCTGAAGGCCGCCGGTGCGACAGACCTGCCGTACGCGGATGACGACGCGGCTAGTGAGGGCGGCCAGAGCGCCATGTCGGCCCAGTCGGCCAGTGGCGGCGCGGAGTACAAGCGCGGCAAGCGGTTCCGCAAGCTGGTGAAGCTGATGGACTCGGGCCAGGCGCAGCAGGTGCGTGCGGCAGGGGGCGGCAGCACAGGGGTGGCCGCAGATAGAGTGTAGGGAATGACGGAGCTGGGCTGCTGGGGACTGGATTGCGCGGGCGGTGTGTGTCTCTTGATTGGCACTCACCCATGCATACGTGCCGGGCGCTAATTCCTCTTCTGATGCGCCCTCCAGGTTCAAAAGCGCTTCAAACTGCACGCGCTCATCACAGTCGGCATCCTGGCTGCTGTGCACGTGGTCTGCTTCGCGATGACGGTGGTCGCCATCGGGCAGCAGCGCGCCAGCATGCTGCAGCTGGGCCGCAGCGGCGAGTTGCAGGTACGTGCGGTGTTAAACGAGTGCTTGCGAATTGTGATAGCGCTGGAGTCTAGCTTGCATGCATGCATGCATGCGGCCATCCGCATCCACCCTGGCTGCTGGCGGCCAACCTGCACATGCCTGGCCGCAGCACACTACCCCCATCCACACCTGCCCACCGGCTGCTGAACCGCGTGGCTCACCGCTTGCTCCTTGCTGCCTGCTGGTCCCATGCCCGCCACCTGCGGTGCGCCGCCCACGCAGCTCTCCTTGCACCAGATCCTCGCGGACGTGCGCTCACTGGACGTCATCACCCAGAACAAGACCCTGCCCACGCTGTACACTGCCAACGACTCAACGGTGAGCCCAGGATTGTTTGTTGGTGCCTTGGTGGGCACTTGGTTGTGAGCCCGCCGGAGCCGCACAGTCACATACGCAGTTGAGCACACACAAACCAAAATGCGCAACGCGCGATCCATTGCTTCTGCTTATTCTGCTGCAGATGTTTCTGGACCGCATTGCCGTCAACGCGGAGAAGATCAAGGTGAGGGCCAGCCGGCTGCATCGAGTTAATTGAGTTTGCCTGTCACCGACCCAACCAACCAAGTGCGCTTCCCCGCACCGACCGCATTGATCGCAACCTACCCTGCTGACACCAACCTCGGACAGGATCGCCTGAACGAGATTATGCAGAACCACCACGGGCGGGACAGCACTGTCATGACCCTGTTTTACTACACAACAATCAGGGTGCGGAACAACGTGGTGCAAGCTTGGGTGCAAGGGATGCAGCGCCATGCCTGCTGAAGGGATCAGACCGTGCTAGTTTGTTTGCCACCCGCCGTGCTCACGCGCATGTGCGCACGCATGCATGCTTGCAGGTCTGGAATGGGCGTGAACAAAACGGAAGCGATGCCTGGACCAACACCACGATCTGGGTGCGTTTGGCATGAACGAATCACACGCATGCTGACACGTGGCGGCTTGAGCTGATCGCGCCTGCAAACTCACACCCGCATTGCTCATTACGCTCTGCTTTTTGTCGCCATCATTCACAGGACTTCGGAACACGCATCTACTCGATGACCAAAGTGAGCCTGCCCCGTATAGCGCAAAGACTCGGTGGTCAGAGCAGCGCCGTGTCCCACACGCATCCGTTTGCATGGACATGCATATGCTACGCCCCCTGATGATCCGACTGACTGAAGGACTCCCGCATGCCATGTGCCGCCTCGCTCTCGTCCTACTCACTCGCAGCTGGTGGAGCAGAACGGCGCGAAGTGGCTGGAAGAAAATGCCTCCTTTGTCGACCAGGACCCGGGCCAGTTTCTGATCAAGTCAGGTCCCGACTTCTTCCGAGCCTCACGGCGGGTGAGTGCGGTGGTTCCCGCGCCCTCTCGGCCGTCCGCCTGCCCACCCCCGCAGCTGCTAGCCGTACCCCTCCACCCCACCTACTGACATTGCTACATAAATGTATTGCATGCAGATTCTGGACGCCCTGCTGTACACCGCCGTGGACAGCGCCACACGGGTAAGCGGCGGCATGCGTTGTGTGTCCACAACCTAGCAGCACCTGCATGCAGGAGCTATGCGCGTACGTAGGTATGTACGGCACAGTGCGTGCCTGGATCCGATGCCTCCCTTCCTCCTTCCCTGCCACAACCCCACCAGGTGAACACCCTGCAGCTGGTGTTCCTGGCCGTGGAGGGCGCCGCCATCAGCTGCGCCGCCGCCTGCTACCTGGCCTACCTGCTGCGGGCCGTGGCGGCGCAGCGGTACAAGCTGTACGGCACCTTCCTGGTCATCCCCGTGGTGCGTGCGTGGCCGTGTGGGGGTAGTGGGGGGCGCGACGGTAAACGCGGCGAACCTCTTGCGCCTCTTGCCCCCTAGCAATGCTGTATGAATGTCACGCGGACACCCATACGACACGTTCTTGCTGACGCTGTTGCTGCTGCTGCCCACCCAACCCCGCACAGGGCCTCACGCGCGCCCTGGCCTCCCAGAACACCTCACTCCTCGTGGACGTGAGTCTTGCTGCTGGGGGTCTGTGGGGCACGTAGGGCAGCAGCCAACCGCGGCATTACAAATCCATTGACTATGCCCTCGGGTGCATTCGTCAGTTGCGGGTCCTCGGGCTGCACCACCCGCCCTGGGTAATTGGTATGGGCTGCATGGGGCTGCATGGCCAGACGGAGTTGCCGCTTTACACGGGCCTGAAATCGCCGACACACAGGAGGACGAGGATGAGGACGATGAAGACGACGAGGCTGACAGGGCCGCCGCGGCGCAAGCCAACAATGACGGCAGCGACGCTGAAAACGACGAAGCCGGCGGCAAGCCAGCCTCCAAGCAGAAGCGCACGCTCGGTTTCTCCGCCGCGGTGGCGCCCACCGCCGACACCCCGGGCGGCGCTAAAGGCGGTGTTCGCAAGAAAGCTGCTGCGCCGTGGGACGCCCCGCGCGATGGCGTCCGCACCACGTCTGGTGGCGCTGTGCGTGCCAGTGATGTGCTGCTGCCAGATGACGACGCCCCCGCATCGCCGGGCATGATGGCGAACCCGCAGCGCACCTTCACCGGCTCCTTCAACTCGGGCAGGAGCCGCGCGGCTGGCGGCGGCGGCGGCTGCTGGGGATGGCTGCGGCGGCTGGTGTCCCGGTGCGTAGGGCGTGCCTGTTTGTTCCTCGGACAACCATGAGTCGCAGCTAGACGCGGTGGCGTTCACTCCTGCTGCGCGCTGTCTGTCTGTGTCCGCAGCGCTAGGGATGCTCGTAGCCATGCCGCCCATGTGCGCACACACACACATGCTGCCCCATGCCGCCACAGGGGCAGGAGCTTTGGCAGCGTGTCTCCGTTGCCCACCACGCGCCTGGGGAGCGTCCTGGGCCCGCGCGGTTGGGCGTCCAGCACCCAGCAGGCCATGTCCGCAAACGGGCAGCAGCCTCGGGCGGCGGCCAGCAGCGGCGGCAGCAAGCGCACGCTCAAGTACGACTCGAACGACACCGCCATCATGCTGACGCCCTTCGTGCTGTGGAGCGTGCTGGTTATCGCTTTCTACGCCTCTGCGGTGATCGAGATGCGGGTGCGTGCGTGCGTCGACAGCGGCCCTCACCCCTCCCGCCTCGCGTGCCCGACCCCCCGTGCACGCCACCTGCTGGATAGCTGTGCTGCAGTGTCCCGCCCGCCGCAATGTGTGCCGCGAGCAGACATTCATTCGAGAATGCTCACTTGCTTGCGCACGTAACATCATGCAGGACATTGTGGACACGGTGGCTGTGCACTCGGTGGTCAACTTCATGAACGCGCGCACGTCGCGGAACGTGTTCCTGAGCCAGGTGCGTGCCGGCGTGAGGCATGGCTGGCTGGATACGGGGCGCCTCCTCCCTTCCTATCCTCCCGCCCGCGTCTAGCTATTCCCCCATGTGGTTAATGCTTGCACAGCATGCGCGACAAGGCCCAACCTTTCGACTTGCGTCTCGTTGCTGAATGTTGGCAACGCATCCACCGAACGCCATCGCAGGAGCTGTCGGTTGTGGAGGACCCGGCGCTGATGCCCGCCAAGCAGCTGGCGCTGCAGGCGGGCGTGAAGTTGGTGCGGGACGCCTTCTACACACTGCAGCTGGGAGACCAGGCGTACCGCACCGCGGGTGGGTGTAGTGGGTGCGCCGGTCAACGGGGTGCGGGGTCGGTAGGCTGTGTTTACTAGCCCAATCTAAAGCAAACCCGAAGCGAACTCAATGCATGGATGTTAGGCGTGTGCGTGCGCGGGTGGTTCGGCTTGATTGCTGGCTGATGCCCGTCAAGGGCAGGGCTCCTGCGCACTGGCTGAGGCTGCCCCGCCGTGCCTGTTGTGACCACCCGCCCCTACCGTGTCTCGAAACCTAGCTAGGTTCCGGGATTGCTACTACGACGTGCGCCTTAGCGCCCATCGCGCATGTATATGTGCACACTTTACCGTGCGGCGGTATTCACTCGATCGGCCGCGCCCGCCACCTACGCCACCCGCAGGCAACGCCACCGAGCGCTACCCGCTGGTGACCACGGGCCTGTCGTACAAGTCGCCCAGGCTGGCAGAACTTTTCTACGGCAGCGGCAGCTGCCACCGCCAGTTCCCGGTGAGACTGTTAGCTACCTCCCCATGTACACTACCCTTGTGCCTCGCTTCTAGAATCTAGAGCCGGGGCCGATCACCGACTGGTGCCGGTTGTGCGGAAACGCCTGTCAAGCAACCACCTGCTGGCCCCGGGGCCCGTGCCGAACAGCGTACATTAACTTCCCCGCGACTGTGTCTGATCGATTCTGTTTCTGTGGCCCATGTCGGGAACCCGTCCCATGCTGCCCTCGCCCGCCTGTTCCCCTCGCAGGAGTACCTACCCTGCCCCGGCCCGGAGTACCGGTACTATGAAATCTCCCACACAGGCTTTGACACCATGGTGAGCGATGCAATAGGTCTGCAGACGCCCACACACTCGGCTGACACGCACACACGCATGCACTGCAATGCGCGTCCTTTCCTTGTGCTATCTTAACACACACCCTACCCGGCGGGAATCCTCGCCTCGTCCTCCCGCCCGCAGATGCAGCAGTTCCTGATGAGCCTGGAGGCCATGGCATTCAACGCCACCGGCCTGCCGCAGGGCCTGGGCAACAAGAACTTCGACTACGTGTACAACGTGGGCTACAAGGTGCGGCGTGGGCGGCGTGGCGTGGGTGGCTGAGTGTGTGTGTGTGTGTGTGTGTGTGTGTGTGTGTGTGTGTGTGTGTGTGTGTGTGTGTGTGTGTGTGTGTGTGTGTGTGTGTGTGTGTGTGTGTGTGTGTGTGTGTGTGTGTGTGTGTGCGTGCGCGCGCACGTGCATCGCCAGCAGAATCCCGTGGGGGTGCTATGATAGGGTCGCTGCCGGCTGCCGAAAGGCTGAGGGCATGACATGACACGACATGACACGACATGACACGCAGGACATGATTGGCGCAATCCTGGAGATCAAGCAGGAGCACTACAACATCATCGTCGCGCTGTTCAACAGTGAGTTGCGGTGCCCTGGCGAAACTAGGAATGCAGCAGTTGCTCAGCGCAATCCACATTGGCGGTGTTGCGTGCTGCTTGACCGCCACGCCTAAACCGATGGCCGGCTGCTTCCTGACGCCTGCGCCCCTCCCTTGCCCCCGCACTCTGTCAACAACAGGCATCCTGCTGCTGCACATCATCCTGTTCCTGATGCTGTGGGTCATCTTCGCGGGCTTCCTCTTCATCCTGCTCAACCCGCTCATCAAGCGCGTGTCCAAGGAGGTGCGCCGCAACCGGCATGCACGTGCCTTGTTGCGAATGACTGATGCATGAAGCGCGCGGCCCGATCAAGGGTTGCTGTTGCTTGCACGCTCGCGCATTCGCTCGTGTCTGCCAATGACGCGCCGATCTGCTTCCGCCCACCCGCCTTCCCTCAATCTGATCAACCACCCGCAGCGTCGCCGCATCGCGGAGCTGATGAGCCAGCTGCCGCTGGAGCTGGACGTCGAGAAGCTGGTGGCCCGGGCGCTGGGCGCGGGCGCCGCCGCCGGTCAGCAGGCGCCGGGAGCGTCCGCGGCAGGCACCGTCGGCGGCGCGATTGGCGGCCCGAGCGGCAGCGGCCACAGCCACACGGGCGGCGGCGACGGGGCAGTCGGCGGGCCAGGCGGCGGCGCGGACGCCACCAACAAGTGGAAGGCCATTATCAAGTGAGTGCGTGGCGCCATGTCAGCCATTAGCCATTAGGTTCCCATCAGGTTCCCGTGATATGGCTCCCGTACACGCAGCTTGTGCCGCCTTGTTTGGGCTGCGTGCTGGGCCACGGGCTGCCGTCCCAGCGAGTCCAAGACGCAGCTGGGGTGGTCTCACAACACGCGACCAGGTGGCCCGCAGCGAGCTGACTTCCCGCGTGCCCATCCATCTCCGACCGTCACAGGCAGGCAAGCACCAACTTCAAGTCGGGGAAGCGGTCCAGCACCGACCAGCTCGGAAGCGCGGCCTGATTTCAAAACGATTACCCGATGAGCGGGGCTTCAATGTGATCTCATGAGATATTCAAACTAACTGTGGGAGGCTCACCAGCCTAGGCTGGATGACAGGTCACGACAGCTGCCAGCGCCCAGTGCAGGGCAACGACCGTGGGCGTGCTTGGGGCATTGTTCCGCGGATAGGAGCAGGGCGAGGCTGTGTGCGCAAGGCCTTCATGTTTGCCGCTTTCAACATCTTGTATAAATATATTACGGCACTAGCGCCATGCGCTGCCATTCCTAATGATGAAGATAATCATACTGACGATGGAGACACTGTTCTACTTGGGGAGCTGAATGGAGGTGCCCACGAGCGTTGCTTGGCGGAGTTGGTGGTTGTGCCCAGGACGGCTTGTGTGAAAACTACAGGCAACCGAAAACCGTACCAAGCTCAAGTGCATACATCCTTGCGAGTGCCAGAAGCTTTGTATGATAACATTTGAGATCATGCTCATGGCGTTGCGCTACGTCTGAAGTAGGAACACGACAAGGATAGCGGTGGCTTGATGAGTACGCGTGACCCCGCAGGTGCGTGGCGTTTTTTTACATTCATGGCCCAAGAACCAATCACGCTGGGAGAGCGTTGAGACGCATTCAAGTTCAACTAAGGAACGCACCGGCCGCAACTGCTGTGTGCGCCTGCAACCGGTGATTGTTGTACTGCTGCGCATACGGTACGTGCCATTTTATGGCACGGCTGCCACATCATACGGTGGGATGCGCATGTTGCACTGTAGATTGAATGGATGGGCGATGCTGGTGAAGAGCTGGGAGCGATCAATCAAATTACGAAGGTGTGTGTGAATTTCAGCGCATGCCAGCAATGTGTGGCCCCGGCGCGCAGTAGCAAGGTCGGGTCGGCTGGTGCGTGAAGGTGAATGGGAAGCGAGCGGGCCAGCGCAGGATGTAGCATTAAGTTTGAGGGATTCTTTGGAGCATACTATAAATTAGCCGATGGGTGCGGTGGTGTGGCAGTAAGGTTGAGAGATTCTTCTGGGGCATATTATGTGTAGCGGGGCTGCAGGCGTGGAGAACGGGGTCAGGTGAGGTGATCGTGTGAGAACTGTGAGGGCGGGGCCGGCGCCTGGGCAAGGGCCGGGGCCGGCAAGGGGGTTGTGGGTACTACAGTACCAGCCCAAGCTAAACAAGGGCGTCAATGGGGGCCTGTACACGCTCGGTGGAGCCTGAAGGACAGGACAGACAGTCCGAGCAGATGGGTGGGAAAGGTGAGCCTGCGGCCGGAGCTCACCCCGCCGTACGCCGTGCGCCCTCGTCGGGGCCTGACGACCCGTGAATCCGTGGCAGGGAAACGGCCGCGCTTCTGTAACCCGCGCCTGAAGGACCTTGCAATCTTGGGCACGCTGGGGACGGGGCCAGTTGAGAACACGGGGATAGCCGGCTGGACACGGGGGCAGCTCGCTTGGAGCCCTGGACACCGCTGAACCCAACTACCCATGCATCCTTCCCGAAGACAGGGTAACACGTACCACCATCACCATTACAAATCCATTGACTGTGCCCTCGGATGCATCCGTCACCCGAGGCCAGCCCTTCACCGCGACATCTGCGGGTTAGCCCGTCTGCCCCTGCACACCAGGGGCGTGAGGCCTCCTCAACATGGACCAGCTACAGTTTGCGCCCATTTCAACGTAGCTAGCGTAATACAATTCAGGGCTGCAACGAACCCAGAGTACTGATACGGACGGGCGTTTCCCGGCGAGCATAGTCACATGCGGGCAGCTGCCTGTGTGCTATTCACCGCTCTCGCTCGTCTCGTATACAGACCGGGGCGTTTTTATCTTCTTCTGGCACGGAGTAGCAGGTCCTCACGCCGCACCAACCTTGAACGGCACAGACCGTCGCAACTCGCCCTTGCCCAGGCGCCGCACCCACCCGCACATGTGTTGCTGCGGGGGCTCACAACATCAGCCATTATCACCATTTTGCATTATCTCGGGCAACGCGCTGTAACCATTGCCCTCAGTTCACCATCCACATCCTCATCACACAACCACGACACCTCCCGCGCGCCGGATGTCCCCGCCTCAATGTTGCTTCGGGGCCACAGTAATATGATGTTTTGCATCCGGCAAAAATGTAGTGCACGGGTTTCCAACTTGAACAAAGTCGTGTACAAGCAGCACTGCTCACCGTTGTATCACAAGCTTCATAGCTCAGCCCTTTCGCTCGCCGGACCCCGCCGACGCCGTGTGCATCTCCGCCGCCTGCGCATCCACGTACCAAACACCGCCATTACGCATTCACCGCCATCCCCACTGCTCAAACCCCTACTACGGTATAATCAAGTTGGCTTCACGCGGGGGAGGACACGCGTTCAGTACTGTCTGCCACACCACGCCCTGCCACCCCGCACAGTGCGCTAGCTAGACCCGGCGTGCGGCATGTGTGTTGACTGTCGA
The DNA here is from genome assembly GCA_016834605.1 of Chlamydomonas incerta. Classification (NCBI taxonomy): domain Eukaryota; kingdom Viridiplantae; phylum Chlorophyta; class Chlorophyceae; order Chlamydomonadales; family Chlamydomonadaceae; genus Chlamydomonas; species Chlamydomonas incerta. The sequence continues at coordinate 232,895 of JAEHOC010000085.1, forward strand.
GGCACGCGTCCGGAAAAGCAATCGTACATATGTAACAGACGTTTCACTCATGTATCCGTATGAGCTTGTTTAATGAGGCATGACGACATCCGTGCGTGTGTGCGCGCGCGCCTACGCGTGCATTAGGATTGGACCGCGATCCACGCCGAACATGTCTCAAACCAACCAACAATACACAATGGGAGTGCAAAGCACACGCCACACACACAAACAGACAGTGGAGCACAAAAGTTTCTTCTGGTGGGCGAGGCTGTCCTCTGCAGACAATCTCAAGTTTTACCAGCCCATTTCTCTCTTTTCTCAGCCGCAGCCCCGCCGCACTGCCTCCTACATACCCTCCCCCTTAACGCCCTGCTAAGCTGCTATCCCACCCCCTGACCTGCTGCCTGCCGCTGCGCTGCCTGTGACCTTGCTGCAGCCCGCCTGCCGCTTCTGCCCCCGCCAGTTGCCGCTGCCCGCTGCCCATCTGCCGGCAGCTGCCGGCTGCTGCCGGCTGCTGCCGCGCTGCCCGCCGGCTACTGCTGCCAGCTACTGCCCGCCTGCTACCGCCCGCGCCCGCCGGCTACTGCTGCCCGCGCTGCCGCGGCGCCACGCTCATGGTCAGGCCGCCCGAGGGCCCGAAGTTGAGTGTGATGTCGTACCCCACCGGGATGAGCGGGGAGCAGGGCGCCAGCGGCGTGAAGCGGAAGCGCTGCAGCAGCGAGGCGGCCATGAGCGCCACCGACATCTGCAGCGGCACGGCACGGCACGTGTGCCACCCGCCAGGTGTGCGCCAGGACACGATCACGACACGGCATGACAGGTGCACGGCACGGCGCGGCGCGGCACCAGGTGTGTGCATGAGTGCAGCGTGATGTGAGGTGAGGTGATGCGGGGGGTGGGCATTTTACATTCATCATTAGCAACCGCTCCGGGAGGGGCCTCACCCCTTGCAAACCTAGACACTAAGCGTTTGTCACCGCATTCCCTCCGCCTCTGCTCCGCCCTGCCCGCGCCACACGCCCGCCATGCGCCCCCTCCTCCCCCTGCCGCGCACACTGCCCGCGCGCCCGCCCACCTGCGCGAAGGAGGCTCCCAGGCACATGCGCGGCCCGGCGCCAAAGGGCAGCCACTGGAAGCGGTGCTGCGCCGCCTCGCGCTCGGGCGAGAACCTGAGGCGGGGCGAGGCCAGCAAATGGGGCCGACGATTAGCACGGGTAGGCAGGCAGGCAGGCAGGCAGGCAGGCAGGCAGGCAGGCAGGCAGGCAGGCAGGCAGGCAGGCAGGCAGGACCGGACGCCGGCAGGTGGTGGGCGCGGGGCTGCCTGGCGTGTTGGTCCTCCGGTGCCTCTTCGTCCTTGCCCGCGCCTTCCACACGGCCCCCATCCCCTTCCACCCCCGGGCCCCTCCCCTTCCACCCCCGGCCCACACACAACACACGCGTGCCCGCCCGCCCACCTGTCCGGGTCGAAGGCCAGCGGGTCGGGCCCCCACAGCTCGGTGCTGCGGCCCAGCGCGTAGCTGCTCATGAACACCACGTCACCCGCCGCCACTGGGTGGCCGCTGGGCAGCACGTCGGCGCGGGCGGCCTCGCGCGGGAACACCGGGATGGCGGGGTACAGCCGCATCACCTCCTTGGCGCAGGCCTGGGGGTGGGCAGGGGAGGGGGAGGGGAGGGTGGAGATGCAAGGATGGGTGGCTGAGTGGTACAGCGGGAACGTAGAGGGGGCTGGGCGGGAAGGGCGAGAGAGGGCGGGTGGTGGTCGGCGGGTGCTAACCCTGTGTGGGCGAATGGTCGCGCCCAGATAGCGGTGCGTGTGCGAGCGTACGTGGATGTGGAGACAGCGCGCGACAGCACACCCACCCCACACCCACACCCACCCACGCACACACACCTGCAGGTAGGGCATCCGCTCCAGCGATTCATAGGAGGGCGCCTCGCCGTCTGCGCAACAGGGCAATTGCGCGGGTGGGTGGATGAATGCATTGGGTAGGTGGGGCCGCGTCCAGACTTGCAACGGGGTGTTGACTGGTAGGTGGGCCGCAGTCGGGCCAGCAGCCCGCCCCACCCACCCGCCCACCTGCGCACCCACCAGTTCGGTTCATTTCACTTGGGCTGGCACGCAAAATCCATCCCTGTACTACTTCTCCAAACATCCTTGCAACAAACGCACCCACCCGCCAGCACGGCGTCCAGCTCCTCCTCCACCCGCCGCCGCACGGCCGGATGCGCGCTGATGCAGTACAGCAGCGCGGCGGTGGTGGTGGCGGTGGTCTCGTGCCCCGCGCCCATGATGTCGTGAACGTCCTCCCACAGCTCCTCGTCGGTCAGGCCGCGCCCGTCCTCCTCCGTGGCCTGCGTGTGCGTGTGTAAGAGTGTAGGAGTGTGTGTAAGAGTGTATGCGGGCGTCGAACGCGGGCAGCGCGCGAGCGGGGGCATTGGCGCGCGGATGCGCGGCGGATGCACGGCGGCGGCGTGGCGGGGGGGTGGCGACGGCGTGCGATTGGGGTCTGCCGCCAAGGGCTGTGGTGCGGTGTGCGGTGTCGGCAGCCTGCGGCGGCGGCGGCGCCTGCGCCTGCGCGCGTCCCGCCACGCCCCTCATGCTCACAGGACCCACACGCCCTCGCACGCCCCTACACGCCCTCACACGCCCTCACACGCCCACACACCCACCGTGAGCAGCGCCTGCAGCAGGTCGTCGCGCCCCTCGCCGCCCGCGGCCAGCGTGGCGCGCCGCTCCTGCGCACACCAGCGAGCCACATCACAGCGCGCACCGGTGCACCGGTGCTCACCACTCCATCCATGCGGTGTGGGGGCTCGGGCCGTCCAGGAAGGAAACAGCCGAGCCGACCCGTCGTCTCATCCACCTTCCCTGTACCCCCCTCGCGCCGCGCTGCTGGGGCCAACACGCGGCGCAGCCCCTCGCCCCTCCACCCCCCTACCCTGCGCCCCCTGCCCCCCGCCCCCTGCCACCCCCCACCCCCTCGCCCCACCCATCGGTCCCCCCCGCCCCCGCACCGCGATCACGTCCAGCATGGCCGCCCGCATGACCGCCACCGCCTCGCCCAGCTGCCGCAGGTGGGGCAGACCCAGCCGCTCCATGGCCTGTAGGGGGCGGTGGGGGGGCGTGGCGCGGTGAGATATGGTCGTATGGTCAGGGGTAGAGGCCTGGGCCGGCCGCGTCGCAGGACCGCACCCGCCCACCTTCAGCAGCGGCAGCGGCGTGATGAAGACCTGCGCCAGCACCTCGCCGAAGGTGTTGACGGCCCACAGCACGCGGTCCTGCAGCACGCCGCTGCGCCCGTCGCCCGTGGAGCCCGCCAGGTCCCTGCGCGCCGCGGGGGAGACAGACAGACAAGCCGTCGCCCACCAGAGCAGACGCGAGGCCTCGTGCAGGTCCTATGCTACTGCCACACGGCCCACCAGACCTCGTGCAGGTCCTATGCTACCGCCACTTGGGCAAGGCCGAGGCCGGTCCGCAGGCGGGTAGCGGATGGAGTGGCGGCGGCGGACAGTACGGCACCCGATGGGCGTGGGCAGGTTGGCTGGCTGCGGAGCCACCCAGAAGCGGCGCCCAGCCCACCAGCCCATCCACTAGCCCACCAGCCCACCAGCCCATCCACTAGCCCACCAGCCCATCCACTAGCCCACCAGCCCACCAGCCCATCCACTAGCCCACCAGCCCACCAGCCCATCCACTAGCCCACCAGCCCATCCACTAGCCCACCAGCCCACCAGCCCATCCACTAGCCCACCAGCCCATCCACTAGCCCACCAGCCCACCAGCCCATCCACTAGCCCACCAGCCCATCCACTAGCCCACCAGCCCACCAGCCCATCCACTAGCCCACCAGCCCATCCACTAGCCCACCAGCCCACCAGCCTGCACACACACAGCACGGCACGCAGCAGCTCCCGCTCACCGCCGCACTTGCTCCACGCACGCAAAGTCGTGGCTGAACGCCACCAGCCCCACCACGTCCAGCGTCAGCCGCTGCGCCTGCGTGGCCACGTCCGTGGTGAAGGCGCCCGCCGGCTCCGCGGCGGCGGCGGCGGCGAAGATGTCGACCAGCCGCTTGGACCTGTGCGTGTGCGTGTGTGCGTGTGCGTGGAGGGCAGAGCGGGCGGAGCGTGAGGGATGCATTTGCAGCAGTGCGAAGGAGTGGGTGGCAGGTCGTAGATGCAGCGGGCCTGCGGCCAGTCGCAGAGAGGGTGGAGAATGCGGAGTGGGGGAGTGGGGATCGGGGCTGGCTGACGCGGGGGCGCGGTGGAAAGGGGTGCGTCGCCGCTCCTCTTCGCGCGCTATACAACAGCCTGGCTGGGGATGCCTGGCTGAACCCTGGCCCCGGACGTGGCACAGCCGCCGCCTTCCTCATGCACCCGCCGTACGCGGCCGCGCCCGCCCCGCCCTGTCCCCAAGGAACACGCCCCCGCGCCCAAACCCCATGCGGCAGCGCCCTCCCGGTCCCTCACCGCTCCACCACCACGGACGAGAAGCGCTGCAGCTGCCACTTGTTGCGGAAGGGGCCCGAGCACAGCCGCCGGTGCCGCGCGTTGTACTCGTCCTGAGGGGTTAGAGATCACAAAGGAAACGAGACGACGGTGTTGTGTGCGTGCGTGCGTGTGCACGCGTGCGCGCGTCAGGGGATACACCATCAAATCTGGAAGTGTGGTAACATTCTGTAAAGCTGTAGCAGCGTCGCTGGTCGGGACCGGCTGGTCGGGACCGTCGAGCAGTGGTGGACACAACGTCGTCGTGACACAACAAGAGTGTGACAGCGGCATCCCACGGGCGGGTGTGCTCATCTAGCTCAACGGTGGCTCTGGGGTTCCGGTATGGATGGCGACGGACGCCCCCACGGACGCACCTGTGAGCCCAGGATGCCCTTGCCGTGCGTGACGTACCTGCACGAGCAGGCAAGGGCAGCCCAATACGCGCCCTGTGATCAATCCAAAGCGATCCTATGCAAGTACCTCCCCTGCATCATACTCTCTCATACAACCACTGCTTGCATCGATATAGGCCAAGCCCGCGCCTGGCGCTGACGCCCACAGGCGGGCTCACGTGTATATGTCGGGCAGGTAGCGGCGGCTATAGTTGCGCACGTTGGTGGCGCACACGTGCTGGATGTTCTCCGGGCTGTTGATGAACACCCAGCTGGTGGCGCCGTTCAGCGAGGCCGGGTTGGCAAAGCTACGCAAGGGCGTTCAAGCAGGAGCCGGACGCGTTGGGTGGTCAGGAAAGTGGTTACGAAGTTGGGGGCATGTGGCGGACGAAAGCGAGGCTGGGGGGGGGGGGGGAGTCAGAGCGGGGTTGCTAATACGGTACTAGCAGGGACGCCTCACCGGCATACGGGCCCGTACTTCTCGCTGAATTTGAGCTGCGCCACATGCAGGCCCTCGAAGAAGATGATGCTCACGTCCTGTCCGGACGAGGGCGCGGGCGGCGAGCAGAGCCTTTCGGGGGCGGTCGAAGGTGCACCTAACCTCGCGCACTCAGCTCCCGACTGACTTCGATACCGTCTCTGCAAGTTACTATCTGTGTTACGTACCTTGAGCGCTTCCAAGCTGAGCGGGGCAGGTCCCGGAATCGGTCGGGTTTCGGTTGGCGCGCTCGTTCCGGCAGCCTGGTCTCCCGCATGCACAAGTGCGCTGAATGCGCTCTTCATTTGAGATACCGGGCACTTTGACACCGCGGCTTGAGACGCTGGCTCGCCCGCAGGCAGCGCATCGAGCTCCGCAAAGGCCGCATTTGGCGCGGAGGCAAGCTGCTGCCGTGATGTGCTCATGGTTGGTAGCTGCGGCTGTCCATGCCGAGGAAGGAGAGGATTGGAGCCCGAAGAGGCCCCTGCGCGGACGCACCGCGCGGGGCCCACAGCATGCTTGCGCCCCGACAACAACATCTGGCCAGTTTGGCTTAGCGCAATGGCTCTTGTAGTTGCCCTGTTGCTATCGGAAAGTCTGGACGTGCGGTCAAGCGAGGGCGAACGTTGCGCGCTTGCAAAAGTGCAACTGCAGGGACTTTTTGCGTGCGCGCCCTTGCCAGTCACCCCCCTTGATATATCTGTATAAATAAGGTCTCACTTGCTTTGGCTGAGCCTGCGGCTTGGCGGGGCGGCCGCGCGGGCGAATCTTGGCCGAGATCTGCATCAAGCCCTTGGTCGGCCGCGCGACTCCCCTGCACTTTGGGAGCATGGCAAGTGCAGTTGTTGCAGCTGTGCACTCGTCGGCTGTCGGCTCTGTTGCCGGCTGAAGGGAACTACGCCGGCGAAAGTGGTTTTGGCGGGGTTTGGCGGGGTACGCTGGCGGTACGTGCCCCCTGCCCTCAGAGTGCCGTGGCTCGTCTGCCGAAGCGGCGGCGCCCCAAAGGCTTCGGAAAGCCAAGCACCAAGCAATCATCCAGACTCCCACCCTCCTGCTGGCTCATACGAATGCGACTTCCCACAATCGCCAGTCCAGTGACCGTATCCAGCAGTGAGGTTAAAGCGAGACTCCGATCGCAACCCATCTTGCCCTCGCAGTCGACCCGGCAACCCTGGGCACGCCTGCATCCGACGCTCGCTCTGGCAGTCCGTGCGGGCGGCAGGCTCAGACACCAAACATTAGCTAGGCCAACGTAGCGCAGGCAAGAGACGGCGCCACAACCCTCAGCACCTAATGCAATAATCACCGTCCGTGCCAGTACTGTTGCGGCCATCTCCCCTACCATTTGGGTCGCACACACGGGTCCCACCTGCCACTTATTATTCGCACAGGCGGCCACTTGCGCAGTAAGTGCCCAGCATCACTCTAATTCAAACAGGTACGGTCAGCGCGCCGCCAGGTGATCAGCGCGCAACAAGGGACGCCCGCGTCCAACCCATACCGGTACCCCCGTCTCCCGACACCTATGCACTTGCTAATTCTCCCGCCTACCGCCATCCGTACACAGGGCCACCGGTACCGCAGTTGCGTTTGGGTCGCCCCTGCCAAGTGCCAACCCTTGGTGCAGCCAAGTGCGCCGCACCGCTAGAACAAAGGCATAATTACCCCCCTGCACACCGTACACGTCCCACCGGCCGTTCACGCCGACCCGCGTCGCCAGCACCCCGTGCCGCACGTTCATTCCGAGAGAGCGCGAATTATGCGTTGGCATGATGGCAGACCATGATCAACCCGCTGTCATGGCCAATCCTCTCAAAGCCGCAGCCGCCATACCAAACAATAATCCTGCCGTGTTCCCAGCACGCTCCCGGCCTTTGGAACAAAGCCTGGCCGCAAGTACGCGCTTGCCGGGCCACCACAAAATGGCAGCGCTTGCAACAGGGGCGCAGGCCTACCGACTGGGACCTCCTCCAGCGCCGTTTTTTGCAGCTTTCATATCAGCGCACGCTTGCTTCATGCCGCGATTGCTGCGCCGCAGTCACACCAGCCAGTGCCAAGAAACATACAGCATCAAGAAACACACCAACGGGGAAACGGCATGCAGGCAGGCCTCTGCGGACCGTGACCCTCGTGCGCCCGAACCACAGTGTGCCCCGCAATCTGAAACCCATAAAATCCCTATTGCGGCACCAGTCCTAGATACCGTATGCGGTTGCACCAGTTTTAGCCACAGCCTATTACCTGCTGTTGATTCCGACATGTCAACGTGATACCATTCTAACAATCCGGCCATGTTGCCGCCTGATTCACCCTAAACCGTCTGCTGCTACACACCTGAAAGCGCACCCCACGTGTTCCATCTGTGCATACCCTCAGCACAGACACAGAGGGAGGGCGCCGTGGCATACGCCGGTGTGGTGCGGTGCTCACTCGCTCCTGGTCCCAAGCCTAATCGCGCACGGATACGATGTGTGCGCTGCGTATAGCAACGTCCCCCGCCCGGCGCAGGTGCGCAAACCAATCTCCAATTCAGTGAAACACCCCTAGCGGCAATAAGCGACTCGCCCAGCAAGCAAACTTGAAAAGCGCCCAGCTGACTAAGCCGCCCGACCTTGTGCGGCGAGCCGCCGGCGATGCACGCCTCGCTGGCTTCCCGTGTTCCACAGCAACACCAGCACTGTGTGCCGTGATGCACAAGGCCCCAGCTCGCGCAGAGTCGGAACGAAAAAGTGACTGACACCCAACTCAGCACGGAATGGATATTAATAAAAGGGCCGGCGGACCGGGATATGGGCCGCGCATGGCGCAGCCTTGCTAGGCTACGTTTCGACGCTTGGCATTTATTTCCGCACTCGCCATCCTCCCTATCGTTAAGAAGCAGCTGGCCCCGCTCAGCATGTAACCAGTTTATAAAGCAAAGCAGCCGGGCACGTGACGACCCACGAATGCAACCGCACGCGTGTAACGCCGCCGCGTCCACCGCCCTTATCCGGGGGCACGATTGAATTTTGCAACAAGGCACCGAGATTCGCGGTTCAACCCTTCCGTCCACCTGAAACCAGGTGCGGCCCAAGCCATCCAGCAGTACCCCATGCAACACATTATGCAGCGTTTGTACACAGCTCCCGCAAACACCCTACCCGCCTGTAAGCAAACCGCGCACTTTGACGCGGGCAATCGCATGCATACGTGCATGCGCAAATTCTCCCGTCACCCATGGCCATTGAAACAGGACTTCTTCGTGGCTCGAACCCACCTTGTCAGCGCAAACAAAGTATCTTCAGTGAGGTTTTGGATGCTGCATTCACTGGTGCACTGCAGCAACGACCCATGCACTGGGCTCCTTATTTGCTCAACGCATATGCGTTCTTCGCCAAACCCCATGGTCATCACCCAACCCCAAACCGATGCGCTTCTGCACTTATGTTTCGTGGGGGCGGCACCTAAACAGGAGTCGAGGCCCGCGTGCACCCGCATTATGATCAGACCCAGTGTGTCACCCTTCTCGTGACCCTGTCCACTAAAGATACACATGCGATGCATGCGGCCGTCGTGACCGCTAAGATGGAAGGACGGCAAGAAGCCCCATGCCCCGATGCCTCACAATGATTTTGATGCCCCATGCGCTGCCTGTGATGACAGGCCCCTTCCTGCATGCCGCACGCACCGAGTGCTGTACGCTACCCGTGTAGGTGATGTATAAATCTCGTGAATTGGGTCAATCGGGCGATTCATTCGTCCGCAGTAATCAAATTTGTGCCGGTTCCATGGGTGCACGCACTTCCATGCAACATGAACAGTACTCACATCCGCCGCACCCGCTGCTGATGCAAAGTGCCCTGCTTCTCATTTCATGCCATCCTAGCTCCCGAGCTAGCTCGCACTCGGCCGCGCTCGGCATGGCAGCGCGTGTGGAGACTCCAGAGCGTTGGCTCGCCTGTAAAGCCGCTGCACACGCTCCCAGCCTCGCCCGCACCCTGTGCACGCTGCCGCTAGTGCTCATGCGCGGGCCCCTCCCCGAGCATCATCAGCCCCTGCTCCATCATCTCGCGTGTGTGCTCGCACGCTGACACTGCACGTGACGGCCGGCGCACGCCATCCGACGCACCGGTAGCAACAGCCGCCCCGTCTGCAGATGCCGCTGCGGCTGGCGCAGCCTGCAGCGCTGGCGCTGCGCCGGGCATGCCCACATTGAGCGCTTGCGCGGCAGCAGCAGCGCTGCCGCCGCCGCCGCCGCCCGCCACAGGCACGACCGGCAGTAGCGCCTGCACGGGCGGCAGCGGCCCCAGCCACGCCGGCAGCCGGTGGAAGAGGGAGTCGTAGTCGGGCACCACCGCGGAGTCCAGGCCCGCCCTTGCTACTGCCGCTGCTGCTGATGCGGACGACGGCACTGAGCCGGCCCCTTCCACGTCAGACCCCCGGCACCCCTGCTGCTCCCCTGCTGCAGCTGCAGTCGCAGTCGCAGCCGCAGCCGCGATGGGGCCCCCGCGCGCCTCTGTGTGCGGGGCATTCTGTGCGGCGGCCGAAGCCCTGTGTGCATGGTCGCCCGGCTGCTGCTGCTGCTGCTGCTGCAGCTGCTGCTGTTGCTGGTTTTGCTGGTTTTGCTGCTGCTGCTGCTGCTGCTGCTGCTGCTGCACTGTGGCGGCGAGCACGCGGCGATGCGGGCCGCGCGCGTTGCCACCCAGCACCGCGCCACCACCCCCGCCGCCGCCGCCGCCGCCGCCACTGCCACTCATCTGGCTCAAGCCGCTGCCGTTTCCAAAGCCACGGCTGCCGCTGCCGGCACCGGCACCGCTGCCGCTCCTGCTGCGGCTGCCGCTGCCACTCGGCAGCGGCGCGGCGGTCAGAAGCCCCTCCGCATCCAGGCTCATCACCTCCACTGCACTCCCCACGCCGCCGCTGGTCAGGCCGCTGCTCCCCACCGCGCCCGCGCCCACGCCGCCGCCGCCGCCGCCCAGGCCCCCGCCGGCGCTGCTGGCGGCGCCCGCGGCCGCGCCAGCGCTGAAGCGGCGCCCGCCGCGGCGCAACGGCAGGGAGCCCGAGGCTGCAGCAGCAGCCACCATGGCTCCGGACAGGGCCGCCAGGCCCATCGTGCTACTGCCGCGGCTACCGCCGCCCAGGCTGGCCGGGTAGGCCTGGCTGTGGCTGTGGGTGCGGCTCGCGGAGGTCTCCCGGCTGTTGCTGCCGACGGAGGCGGAGGCGGGGCGCTCCTCGCGAATGGGCAGCAGCACGCCGCCGCCGGCCTGCAGCGGCAGCGGCAGGTTGCCGATCACCATGAGCGACGCCGGCAGCTGCTGCGACGCCGACGCCGGCTGCTGCTGCGCGCCGCCGGCCAGCTGGTGCTGCAGCGCGTGCGAGGAGGAGGCCAGCAGCTGCGAGTGCGACAGCTGCGAGCTCCAGAAGGAGGAGTGGCGCAGGCTGCCGCTGCTGTTGCTGCCGCAGGCGGCGGGGCCGACGGCGCCGGCGGCGCCCCCGCCGCCACTGAGGAACGCCGAGGTGCGCATGTCGCTGTTGATGCTGGTGGAAGCCAGGGCCATGAAAGCCGGCGGCTGGAAAGGCTGCTCCACGGACGCCGGCGGTGAGAGGCCCGCGCCGCAGCCATCGGAGCCGCGGGCGGTGCCGACGGCCCCAGCCGTGGCGCCGGCGGCGCCCAGGACCCTCGGCGCGCCCGCGCCGGCAGCCGGTCCGCCACGCTGGTGCTGCTGGTGTTGCTGGTGCCAGGGACCAGCCGTGTGCACGGGCTCGAGCGGCGGCGGGCGCACCACACTCAGCTCCCGCTTGAATTTCTCCTGCACGGTTGGTCAAACGCGCGCGCGCGACAGACACTTGAAGGGCCGACCCAGGATCCACGCGATCGCCCGCCCGACCCGACAACGCACTCTTCTCGCTTCGCTGTGCAGGAGGACACACACGCCGCCGCCACTCGAGTGTTTACGTCGTTTCCTGCCACCTGATCCAACCCCGATCCCAGCGCCTCACCTGCACCGCCCTCCAGTCCAGTAGCTCTAGCGGCACCTCCGCATCGCCCCAGGCCGACGCCGAGCTACTGCCGCCCACACCCGTGCCCGTGGCGGCAGTAGCCGCCCCGCCGCTCACGCCGCCGCCGGTGGCGCCCGCCCGCGGGGTCATCAGCAAACTGCCGCTGGGCGTGGGCCGCGCCGAAGACGAGGACGGTGGCGGCTCCCAACTGCGGCCGCTGCCGCTCTGCCGCGAGTGCGGCTGGTACGGCTGCGGGTGCAGCGTCGGCGGGCGCGGCAGCGGCGGCTGGGGTGCGATGTGGTACGCCAGGGGCTGGCGCATCCACAGCTGCGAGCCTGTGCCCTCGCCGGCGCTGTTGGCGCCGGGGGCGGTGGGCGCAAACGGCGAATCGCACATAAGCGCGTAGGGTGACACCGCCGCGGCGCTCGACGCCCCGGCGCTGGCTCCGGCGCCGCAGAACGGCCGCGGCGCGAGCTCCCACGCGCCGCCGCCGCCACCGCCGCAGGTGGTGCCCATGGTGCTGTTGCTGCGGTCAAAGGTGCCCAAGATGCGGCCGCCGTGCGCCCAGGTGCCGCCGCCGGCGCCGTAGGTGCCCAGCGTGCGGTCACCGCTGGTACGGTCGGCGCTGGTGCGGTCGGCGGTGCCGCTCGGAGGTGCGCCCGGCAGCGCTGCTGGCTGCACGTTGGATGACGTGGAGCCCATCATCCAGCCGCCGGCGCCGCCGCCGCCGCCGCCGCCAGCGCCGCCGCCGACACCGGCGCCGCCGCCTGCGGCGCCGCCAGCCCCCGTGGTCCAGGTGCTGGGACCCCAGCTCTGCTGGCGGCGCGGCCCTGTGAAGCGCGCCCGCTGGACGCCGCCGCCGCTGCCCGCCCCGCTCCGCGGCGGACCCAGCACACTGCTGCCGCTGACGGTGGCAGTCGACAGCGCGCCGCCGCTGTTGGGGCCGCCGCCGCCGACGGCTGCGATCGAGGCGCCCGTGGCGCCGGCCGCGGCCGCCGCCATGGCGCTGGTGCTGCTGGCTGCGCCTGCTGGGGTCGCGATGCCGGGCGTGGCGATGGACGAGGTGCTGTTGTAGGAGGGGGCTGTTTGCAGCGTGGCGACCGAGGTGGAGGGGATGACGGCGGCGCAGGTGGACGACGACGACTCAGACGCCAGGCGCAGGCCCAGGCTGGGCGGGCCCGCGGGCCGGCCCGAAGAGGCGGAGGCGGCAGCGGCCGCCGCAGCCGGCACAGCGCCACTGCCCGCAGTGCTGAGCATGCCACTCCCTGCGCCGCCGAAAGGCGAGGCGGCCGGCCGACCGGCGGTGCTTCCAGCACCGCTGGCGCCTCTGTTTCCGCCAACGCCGCCAACACCGCCCACTCCGCCAACGCCGTCGTCACGCATGCGGCTCGGCGGGAAGTGGGGCGGCTGGTCTGCACCACGAGTGGCACTCACGAGCGCGACGTACGCGCTCTCGCGCTCCGCCGACGCCAACATGAGCCGCACCGCCGCCGCGTGCACGTCCGCGGCGCCGTCGCCGCCGCCGCCGCCGCCGCGGCTGCCGCTGCCCGCCGCCGGGAGCGACGTGGCGGGGGCGCCCGCAGAGGAGGTGGAGGCGGCGAGGGATGGCGGGCGCATGGCGGCGGCGGCGAAGGGGTGCAGCAGGTGCGGGTGGTGGTGGTGCGGCTGCTGCGTGTAGGCGGCCAGCAGCGAGGGCGACAGGCTGTCCCAGGTCATGGAGGAGGCGCCGGCGGAGATGCTGCCGTCGGCCGCCACCGTGCCGGAGCCCTCGGCGGGGTGGGGCGGGTGGTGCTGGTGCTGGTGGTGATGCAGCGGGTGGTGCGGGCCGCGTGTGAGCTGCAGCGGCGCCTCACGTGAGCTGCGGCCGGCGGCGGAGGCGGCCGGCGGCGAGGCCAAGTGCGCCCCCCGCCCCGGCATCAACAGCGGCACCGGCTGCAGCGGGCCGCCGGCGCGCACCGCCTCACGCAGGATGTCGCCAACGCAGCTAGCCACGGCGGCCGCTGGGGCTGCGGCAGTGGATGCGGCCGCCGCCAACGCCGTCGCTGGCGGCGGTGCAGCGGCGCTGTTGCTTGACGGGCCGGCAGAGGACGGGCCGTTGCCCGCGGCCGCGGTCGCCGACGCGCCGCCGCCAGCCGCGCAGCTGCTTGTGGCGCTGCCCGTGCGAGCAGGCGCGACGGTGGCTGCAGCGCCAGCACTGCCGCCGCCGCCACCCCGCCGGCTGCGGCTGGGGCTGCGCAGGACATCGAGGAACGCCGACGCGCCGGACAAAAAGAACGGCTGCGCCCGGCCCTCGCTGCCGCCGCCTCCGCCGCTACCCAGGTTGCCCCGCGCCGCGTCCACCAGCAGCCAGCCGCGGGCGCCGCGGGCGCGGGCGCCGGCGGCTGTCGCGGACTGGGATGCCACTGTTACGTCCGTCCCTGGAATTGTCGCCACTGCGGACCCAGTGCCGGTCCGCGGCCGCGCACCGCGCGCGGACGCGCTTCTGGGGCCCGAGCTGCCGTCTGCACCCTGGGACGCGGGCGCCACGAAGGCGCCGCTCGGCGGCGCCGGCCCCTCCCCAGAGGCGGCTGCAGGAAGTGGCAGCCGTCCCTCGGCGCCGCTGCCGGCTGCAGCGCCTGCTGGTGCTGCTGCTGTTGCGGCCGGCAGGGGCGCCAGCTCCCGCGCAAACATGTTGACAAAGGCGTACAGGCCGCTGGAGACGGAGCCCTCGCCGGCTGCGCCCTGCGACTGCGCCTGATGGCTCCGGTACGCGTGGATAGAGCTGTGCGCGCCCCGGGCAGCAGCAGCCGCGGCGGTTGCCGTACCCGGAGCTGAAGCGTCCAGCGGCGGCGCGAAGCGAAGCGGCGGCGCGGCGGCAGCGTCCGCCGACACCGGCGCGGCCAGGACCGCGCCGCCACCAGCGGCCGTGCGAGCGCCGGCGGCGGTGTGGAACGAAGCGGTGCCGGGCGGGCGTGGCGATGCCGGCGGGCCGGCGGCGCCGGCTATGGCAAGGATTGCCGAGGGCGCCGCGGACGACATCACCGGCGTGCTGGCTTCCACCGAGCCTCCACCGCCGACGTAGGCGTATGCAGACGCTGCGCTGGCTAGGTTGCCGGTGGCCGCGGCCGTCGCCGTCGCCGTGGCGGCAGCGGATCCGGACCGCGGCGTGACGGCGGCGCCGGCAGCGAGCGACTCCGCGTCAAGGGCCGGGATGCTGAGCGAGGTGGCGGCGTCGCTTGTGACGCCGCCGGCTTCCAGTGACGATGCGTGTGGCGCCGAGGGCGACAGCAGCAGCCGAGAGCTGGTGAACGGCGCCGCCGGCAGCCGCAGGTGCGGCGGCGGCGGTGGCAGCGAAGGCGGCAGGGCGCATGTGCCAGCCTCCGCTGAAGCCGCGTCAGAGCCGCCGGTCGCCGTGTCATCGTGCAAACCCAGCCTGGCGGCGGCTGCGGCGGCGGCGGCGGCATAGGCGCGCTCGCCGTCAGCCTCGGCTGGCAGCTCTCCCGCCGGCAAGGCCAGCGGAAACTCCGGATCGAGGGCGGCGTCCAGCATCAACAGCATGCCCTGCGTGTGCGTGTGCGTGTGCGTGTGTACATCAAGGTGCGCAGAGGTCAGGTCGGGAACGAGAGGCCAGAGGCGCGACAGCGCAGCCACCACCCATTGCTCGTTGCCGGCGCGGCACCCCAGCGACGGCGGCGGCGCACCTGCACCTGCCACGCCACGGCGTCAAAGCCCGGCCGCCGGGCGTGGTCGTGGTCCAGGCAGCCCTCCAGCAGCGCCGCCAGCCGAGGGTGCGTCCGCGGCGGCAGCGACAGCCGCAGCTCGCCCTGCAGGTCAGCGGAGCAGCAGGCAGGTGAAGGCTAGCGGAAGACTAGCGCCGCAGCTGGACGTGAGGTGGTGGTCATTGCCACTCCCAATGAACGGCATCCCAGGAATCTACGAGCTGTACTCATGGCGCACGAGTGTCGTACAGCATCACGTGCCAATCGTGTCAGTCGGTCACGGTCCAGGCACTCACGTGCAGCACGCCCATCATGATCTGCATGCTGCGCAGCGCCGGCCACGGCACCTCGCCCGTCACCATCTGCCACACCACCACGCCATAGCTCCACACGTCGCTGGAGGTGTAGCTGCGGCCGTCAATGACCTCGGGCGCCATGTAGCGCACCTGCAGGGGGGGCAGGGGGGGGGGCAGGGGGGCAGGCGGCGTCAGATGGGGTGTGTAGGAGAGCCGGTCAGAGCTGGGCGGGCGGCAGGGTGTCAGGGTGTGTTGGAGAGAGAGCCGGTCAAGGCACGAGGAAGGAGACATGCAGAGCAGTGCATGCGGCACAGCGTTGCGTTGGGCAAGTGTGTCGAACAAACAAACGCAACAACGCCGAAAGCACGATCAGAGGCCAACAAGGGCCGACAGGCAACACGCAGCCCGTCCAGGTGGCGGCTCGTCTGGGAACGCACGCGCCGGCGCGCAGCAGAGCGGAGAGAGGGGCGCCGCGCGGCTCACCGTGCCGTACAGGTCTTGATTGTCCAGCGAGGGGCCGTGGCCCACCAGCCGCGACAAGCCAAAGTCCGTGATCTGTTTGCGTTTTGGGCGGAAGAGAAATAGAGAGAGAGCGGCGTGGAGGTGCAGGTGATGAGACGATGAGACACAATGCACGTTTTCACTTTTCCAGTGGGCCACATGGGCACGCGCGCGCGCGGCTCGGCGCGGCAGCTGATAAGCTCTCACAAGCACTACCCCCGCCCCAATGCGCAGGCCCCAAGGCCGGGCGGACTCAGCGGCGGACGCGGCCGCACCTTGGCCACGAAGCCGCGGCGGTCGTGTGGGTCGCTCACGAGCAGCACGTTGCCGGGCTTGAGGTCGCCTGTCAGAGGGGCGGGCGTTCCATTCAGGATTGTTTAAGAAGTGAAGGCGCAGCCAGGAACAGCTAGTCCGGGGGGCCGGGGGCGCGCCCGCAACCCGTCAGAAGATGCAGGGGCGGCCGCGCGTCACCGTGCAAACAGAGCCCGACAAAGCACCGTGCAATGCAGCCGCACCCCTCAGCACCACCCAGCACCCCTCAGCAGGCTCGCCCCCCACCGTGGATGACTTGGTGCGAGTGGAGGTGCAGCATGCCCGCCGCGATGTCCAGCGCCGTGAGCAGCAGCCAGCGCAGCCCCTCGCCGCCGTCGGCGTCGCCGCAGAAGGGCACCGCCAGCGCCCGGCCCTCCGCCGCCGTCAGCGTCAGCTGCTGGCTGGACTGCTGCGTGTGCAGCGGGTGCTGCTGGAACGGCGCCAGCGAACCCATCAGTGCCACCGACAGCGAGGAGCGCGGCGTGGACGGGCCCGCGCCCGCGGCACTGCGCCGCGCCGCGGCGGCGCCGCCGGCGCCGCCGCTCGGCACGGCGCCGGCTGCAGCCGCCCCTGCTCCTCCCCCTCCCGCTACTGCTGCTGCTGCTACAGCCGTGCTCCGTATGGCGGCGGCCAGCGACCCCAGGTCCGCGTCCTCCATCACGATGCGGGTCAGGTAATCGCCGGGCCGCGCATCCAGCCGGCGCAGGATGGCCCGCAGGCGGCCCCAGCCCGCCTCCAGTGCGGCGCAGTGCTCCGCCCCCGCGCCGCCGCCGCCAGCCGCCGCCTCGGCGCCGCCAGCAGCGGCGTCGGTGCCGTCGGAGCAGTCGCCGCGCGCCGCCGCAGCAGCAGCGGTGGTGGCCGCAGCGGCGGCGGCCGCGGGCGTCGCGGCTGCTGCTGCGGTCGCGGCCGCGGGTGCGGGGGTGCCGGCCTCGTCCTCCTCCTGCTCGCCGTCCTGGCTGGGCGCCAGGCAGAAGCAGAGCGCCGCCAGCAGCCCCCGGCCTTTGCTGCCGCGCGGCGGCGGCGGCGGCGCAGCCACCTCGGCGCTGTGCGCCGGCGCCGCTGCACCCCCCGCATCGTGATCCTGGGGCTGGGGCTGGGGCTGCGGGGACCGGCCCTCAGCGCTACGCCGCGCCGCCGCTGGCCCCGCCGCCCCAACCCCAGCCCCTGCCCCTGCCCCTGCCTGGGGCGCCACCGCCGCCGCCCCAGCCCCCGCGGCCGCGCCCGCCGCCGCCGGCGGTCCGGCCGCCAGCTTGGACGACTCCCTGAAGTCCGCCTCCGTGAGGCGCGTGATGTGCCAGCCGAAGGTCCGGATCACGTGCGGGTGGATCAGCACCGGGCCCAGCAGCCCCGCCGCGGCGGGCGCCGCCAGCCCCTCCGCCTCGCGCGCCGCGCTGTACTTGACGCACACCGCGCGGCCGCCGGCGGTGCCGCGGAACACGACGCTGCGCGATGCGGCGCCCGCGGCGATGAGCTGCAGCCCATCCAGCTGCGCGCGTGTGTGGTGGGAGTGCGGTGGGGTAGGGGAGTGTGTGAGGGTGGGAGGGATGGGTTGGGATGGGTTGGCGAGGGATGAACAGGATGAGGGGACTCGGGTTGGAGCGGGTGAGCGCCCCTGGAAACGGAACGGGCGGGCCGCGTCCGCGGCGAGTGACGCCCGGTGGGGAGGATCCGGATATTGCAGCACTTGCTTACGCTACGTGCGAACCCATATGGGAGGTAGGTGCGCACTTGCCGATTGGCGGCATGCATGCAGCACGGCACGTGTCGGCGACTCGGCGTACGTTGCGGCTCCCTCCCCTCCCCTCCCCCCGACGGCCCAAATCTCCTCCCCGCCCCCACCTGCGCAACCGCGGCCGAATCCGCGGCAGGGGCTTCTGTGACCAGGAGGCCAGCAGCCGCTGAGGAGCCCGGCTCATTCATGAATCTGTGAGGCCGGGCAGTCGCGGAGAGGAGGCATCGACGTGAAAAGGCGCGGCAGGCCAGGAAGCGGAAAGGCCCGCCGCGTGGCGCGACTTGCGACACGGGTCGCAGATCGCAAGCGACGCGTTGGCGCACATACCATGTGTGCTTAGAACCGACAGAACAGGCTGCGGCGCCAGTGGCTTGGGGCTTGTCTCGCTATCGCAAGCCGGCGACCGAGCGCGCGGAAGGAATTTGGCCTGGCCTGGTGTCGAGATAGAGTATATGTACATGAACTTGTAGCCTAAAGCTGCAGATAACCATGTTTCTCAGCAAGGGAACACGCGCTTGCGCGCCAGCCAGTCGCCACCGCACCGCCCTGGCCCCGTCATTTGAATGCTTGCAATTTATATCTCACATAGCTTCAAATGGCCAGACGTTTTGTAGTTATCGCGTTTGGCGCCAGGTCCGTGGGCGGTCTAACGCTTCCACAAACGCGATTGTGCCATATCATACCTGCTTATAAACGCGAATTAAACATTTGGCGAGTCTCGCAGGCCTCCTGTAGATGTTTCGCTGCCGCGCCAGCGCCCAGGAAGACTGCGGCCGTGGAGAATGCTAGCCGGCGGTGTCGAAATCAGTGCTTGGCCGACAGGTGACTACCATTAAAGTTACCCACGGTGCACCCAAGCCTGCCCCCGCAACATCTTGACGAATCAAAGTTTGACAGCAGAGCGCTGCCCGCTATGCAAATATGTATCCCGCTACTACATGTACAAGCAACTATGATTTTCTAGCTCAAGGTACTGCTCGACGCCGCAAGCCGTCATGGGGGCAACTGCTTGTCACCTGTGCTATCGTCCGTCTGACCGCGATGGCAGCATAAATTATGGTGGTGTGAACTTTAGGGGTCCGGCAAACGGCGGACGTCGCGAAAGGCCTTTTCGAGTCGCGCCGGCTGGTGTCGCTCGCGACTTCGTGCCGCGTGGCGGGTTCGGGTGGGCGGCTTGGGTGCAGACTTCGCCCGCACGGACGCGCCGTGGTCCTTGCGATCCATGCTCCAACTCGCTGCCCCGCCGCTTCCCTTTCACAACAGGAAGCTGGTACGAGTGCTTCCTCATGAAATGGTCGACTAGACCTGCAGTGCTCAAAAGATTCGAGTGTCTGCGCTGTTTTGCACCCTTCCTCGGCTTGCTTGAACCCTGCCCCCACTCCGTGCTGCAGGCCTTCCGCCTTCGCCGGCAGCGCCCGCGGCCCCGCTACATGTGCCGTCTTGCTGTCGGAGTGTCTCGTTGTTAACTGGTGTTAACGCCTCGCCGTGTACCCCAGGAATCCCATTGGCCAGAGGTGGAATGGTCAATTGTTCACATGTCCATTGTTCACTCCCGGTCACCAGGACGCCGGCCGTCCTATAACCGCATCACGGCGACACCGCAAGCAGGCAGGCAGGTGCCCATGTACCGTACGCGCCAGGCAGGCAGGTGCCCATGTACCGTACGCGCCAGGCAGGCAGGTGCCCATGTACCGTACGCGCCAGGCAGGCAGGTGCCCATGTACCGTACGCGCCAGGCAGGCAGGTGCCCATGTACCGTACGCGCCAGGCAGGCAGGTGCACCACTCCCACCAGGGGTCCGTCTGCCCAGCTCATATTAACACATGGAGCCGTTCTCGCCAGCACACCAGCCTGCCCCCCCACGCGCGCAGCACATATACTACTATGGATTGCCCTCCCCGCGCGTCGACGGCACGCAGTCACACCCCGCCTCCGACCATGCTTGTTGGTGCACTCGCACATCCGCACATCGATGTTGTTTGACGCGCCGTGACTGTCGGTCTGTCGCAACGGCTTACGGTCCCTCGAGGCTCGAAAGTCAAAACTGGCGCTTGATGCTGGCAGGCGAGGCCTCAAGCCCTCAATTGCAAGTATGCAATCATCAGGGTCGCGCATTCTTCACTCGCCGTGCCCGCTAAACTGCACCATGCCTTGGCGCACGTGCGTGCATCAGACAAACACCCCGCCTGGATCACCCGGCGGGGAATGGGCTCGTCGTCTCTCCGGCTTGTCCATGCAGGTCCAAAATCTCGAGCACAGGCGGACACATCGGATTCCAGTAGTACCCAGCTGCAGACCACCTTCACACCCTATCAACCGACAAAGGTCAGCATCGATAATGTTGTTCTTCGGGTTTGTGAGGATGAAACAGTCGCAGCGTTCAGCGCTCGACTCGCAGAGCCTGATCTTATTCTGGCCACGCAGTTTGGCCACACGTTCAAACACACCCGCCCTGCCCTCAGTCCACCGTCCGTACCGCAAGCAAAAGTTCATGGTCTAAGCTTGTCCCCCAGTGCGCGCGTGCGCGCAGGTTGGCAAGGGGGCTGGTGGGCCTCAACCCCATGCCCGGTTTCTGCTCGTGTTCTTATTTGCCAAATACTCAAGGACTACACATTGTGAGTGCGATAAATGAATGAATGCCCGTCGTGACCCAAGCCGCGCCACTACCCTTTCGAGCGGCGAATTCCGAGTCGATTGCCTAAATTGCAGTACTGCGTGCCAAATGGTATCAAGCCCCAGCCCCAGCTGGTTTTGAGCGCCGAAACAGACCAGAAAGAATACCGCCGCCGGTTTCGCCGCTGGCGCCACTGGGAGCCGGTGCTCCCCTGGCATCGCCGCCGCTGCCCGTAGCAGCACCAGCCGACAGAGCCGCCGCTGCCGCAGTGGCCACCGAAGCCACGCCGCCGCCATCTCCTTGCCCCAGTCCCACGCCCTCCTGTGCCTGCCTCGCGTCCTCATCCTCGTCCTCCTCGTCCTGCTCTTCCCGCGACGTCACCACACCGCTCGCGACAGCACTGACCAGCCCGCCGCCGCCCGATGCACGGCTGCTGCGGCGGCTGGCGGCCTTGCTACTGCCGGCGGCGGCGCTGTAGTACGACACTTCAGGCGGCAGTAGCACCGAGCCGCGGCGGCTGGCTGCGCGGCTTTGCCGCAGTGGTGAGCCGGGGGCGCCGTCGACGCCTGCGATACCGGCAGCCGAGGCGTTGCGGCTGGCGCCACTACCGCTGCCGCGGGCGCCGCCGGGGCCCAGCATCGCCGCCGCAATCGCGCTTATGTTGCTGACGCTGCCCGCGCTGCCGGCTGGCAGTAGCAGGGAGGTGCTAGCGCGCCGGTAGTGGGAGCCGCTGACGCCGCCGCCGCCGGCTGTAGCATTGGATGCCGACGGACTCAGCGTGACGGCCCCTGGCGGCACCGCCAGTGTGCCGTCAACGGTGGCGGTGCGGCTGCGGCTGTAGCCAGCGGCGCGGCGGGCGCCGGGGCGCTCCGACGGCGCGACGCCGTGTGCGCCGCCGCCGCCGCCGCCACCGCCGCCGCCGCCCGCTACGACCGAGTCATCCAGTACGGCAACGACCGGCGCGCGCCGCGGCAGCAGCCCCAGACCCGCGGCGGCGACAGCGGCGGCGGCCGCATTCGGAGACCCGGGCCCAACGCCGGCGGCGATGCCGCCGGCGCCGTCTGCCTGCATCGCCGCCTGCATCAGCAGCACCGAAGCCCGGCGCGAGCGCGGCCCCACAGGCGAGAAAGGATCGCCCATCGGCAGCGGCAGCGGCGCGCCGTCCGAGCCGTCGCCACCAGCGGCAGTGCCACCGTCTCCACCAACGGCGGCGCGCGAGCGGCGCCGCTCGCGCGAGGTGGCCGTGCCGTGCCGGGAGCCGCCGGCGCCCTCACCGGCGGTGCCGGGGGTGGCCGCCTCGCCGCCAAGGCTGCTGATGGCGGCGCGGAGCATCAGACCCAGATCGCCGCCGTCCGCGGACAGGTCGCCGTCGCCGCCGCCGCCGCCGTCGGCGGCGCCGCCGCCGCTGGGCCCGCCGGCGTCGCTGCTGGTGCGGTGCCAGTGGCGCTGGAACTGCTCGCGGAAGCCGGGCGCGTCCAACGACCGCCGCCGGGAGCTGGGCGCGCCGTACTGTACGGCATCAACGGCGCCGCCGTCGCCGTAGAAACTGGAGGTACGGCTGCGGTTGCGGCTGGCGGGCAGCGCCTCCAGTACGCCGGACAGCGCGTGCGACAGCGCCGCCGTGCTCTCCGTGGAGCGGCGGCGGAATGGCCCGGCGTCGCGGCTGCCGAGCAGCAGCCCATCATCGTCGTCGTCATTGTCCTCGCCGTCGCCGCCGCTGCTGTGGATGGAGGTGCGGCGAGAGGCGCGGCTGATGCGGCTTGGCGCGCGGCTGGCGGCGCGGCTGGCGGCGCGGCTGGCGGCGCCGCTGCCGCCACTGCCGCCGCCGCTGCCACCGCCGCTGCCGCTGCTGTCGAAACCGGCCGCCGCCGTTGCCGCCGCCGACAAGGAGTTGCTGGTCGCCAGGCGAGACAGCCGCCGCCGCATCGGCGTCAGCGCCGCCGATGCCCGCGGCGACGTCATCCCGTCGCCGAAGCTCGCGCCGTTTGCCGCCGGCGACGGCGAACCACCGGCACCGCCACCGCCTCCGCCGCCGCCACCGCCGCCAGGACTGATTGTTGGCGGCGCGCCGTGCTGGTTGCTGAAGACCGCCGCGGCCAGCATGTCGATGGAGCGGCGGTTGTTCTGCGAGCCGCCGCCGTCGCGGCCGCCAGCCATCTCATCCAGCGGGCCCGTGCCAGATCGGACACGAGGAAAGCCGCTGCCGCTGCCCCGGCCGCTGCCGCGCGCGCCGCCGCCGGTGCTTCCATTCGAGCCAGCCATCCAGCCAGGCACGTTGAGCGACCGCCGAGAGCTGCCGCCGCCGCCACCGCCGCCGCCGCCACCGTGCGCAAGCGCCAGCGGCGGCGGCGGCGGCGGCCACGCTCCCTCCGCCGCCAGCCAGCTGGCGTCAGCGGCGTGGTCCAGGTCGGAGGCCCAGCCGCCGCCGCCACCGCCGCCGCCACCGGCGCCACCACCTCCGCCGCCGAGGTTGCTGACGCTGGCGCGGAGCTGCTTCATGAGCCCCACAGCGTCATCGTCGTCGTCACTGCTGCTGGCGTCCGCGTCACCACCGCCGCCGCCGCTGGCTCCCTCAGTGGCCGCGGCACCGCCGCCGCCGCCCTCACCACCGCCGAGGTTGCTGACGCTGGCGCGTGGCGCGTGGCCGCCGCCGCCGCCGTCAACGTTGCTGGTAGCGCGCGCCAGCGCCACCGCCAGCCCCGCCGCCAGGATGCCTTCGCCCTGCGCCGCGGCCGTATCGCGCTCCAGAGCCGCCAGGCGGCGGTTGGCGGCGCGCACGGAGCCCTCCAGCCCCACCACCTGCCGCACCAGGCGTGGAGCACAGCAAGGGCGTGGGACACAGCAAGGGCAGGGCGCAAGGGCAACAACGAGTTCGAGGCCGGCCAGGCCGGGTGTCGTCATGATGCGAGGTCCAGCGCCCAATCTCTTGCGACCCAGATTCCTAACTCCCGAACTCCCCGCTTCCCGCTCAGGCGCTCACCGTTTGCTCCACATGCTCCACCCCGCCGGCCAGCGACGTCAGCAGCACCCCCACCGCCGCCTCCGCCTCCGCAGCCGCCGCCCGCCGCGCAGCCGCCACCGCGGCCGCGTTGGCTGCGGCGGCCCCCGCCAGCGCCTCCGCCACAGCCGGCACGCCGCCCGCGCCCTCCCGCCGGACCACCGCGTCCGCCAGCGACAGCAGCAGCTGCCGGCTGCCCGGCTGCGCCAGCAGCGCCGCCAGCAGCGGCGACGCCGCGTTCAGGCCCGGCTTGGGCTCCACAGCCACCGCCGCTTGCGGCGATGTCGCCGCAGCCGGGGACACCAGCGCGCGAGGTGCGGCCTCAACGCCGCTGCCGGATCGCTTCTTCTGCGGGGAAGCGGCGCCGCTGGGCGCCGCGACCGCGGCGGCGGCGGTG
Organism: Chlamydomonas incerta; assembly: GCA_016834605.1. Taxonomy (NCBI): domain Eukaryota; kingdom Viridiplantae; phylum Chlorophyta; class Chlorophyceae; order Chlamydomonadales; family Chlamydomonadaceae; genus Chlamydomonas; species Chlamydomonas incerta. Next base: position 256,765 of record JAEHOC010000085.1, read on the forward strand.
GCGGCCGCGCCGGCCGCCGCCGCCGCGGCGGCGTCGCCGGCGCCCAGCATGCGCGCCAGCACGCCGACCGCCATCTGCAGCTGCGCCGCCGGCTCCAGCCGGGAGGCCGCCAGGCCTGCGGCCGCGAATTCGCCGCTGTTGCGAGGCGGCGGCCGATGCGCCGGCGACGCTCCCAGGCCCACCTCCAGGCTGCTCCGAGTCGACAGCATGCCGCCGCCGGCACCGCCTCCGCCGCCGCCGCCACTGCTCTCGCTGCTGCGGCGGCGGCTGCGCGTGTGGGCCCGCGGTGAGTCGGCAGAGGTGCGCCGCACGCCACCGGCGCCGTTTTGGCCTGAGGCCGCAGCCGCCTCCGCCGCCGATGCGAGGGCGGCAGCCACCGCTGCATGCGCGGTCGCTGCTACAGCCGGCAGCAGCGGCCGCGTGGCGCTCCCGCTCGAGCGCTGGAGCGGGCTCCCTAGCTTGTCGGCAGCGGCACCGCCGCCGCTTACCTTGGGCTCTAACAGGTCCCTGCCGTGTGAGCCCAGGCTTTCCAAGGCCAAGGTGGCGGCGGCGCCAGCGGCGCCGCCGGCGACGGAGCCACCGGCGCCGACCTTGCGCGAGCGCGTGCGTCGCAGCAGCAGCGCCGGCGCCGCCGCGTCGGCGCCGCTGAGGTGCGTCTGCAGCAGCGCACTGATGTTGCCGGCGACGGCGGCGGCGGCTGTAGCGCTGATGCCGTCCGCGCCCTCCAAGTCCTCCTCGCGAGCCCCGGGCATCGCGAAGGCCGACCAGCCGGGGGCCAGCCGCGACGCGCCGCGGCGCGGCGCCCGCCGCGCCGGCTGTACCGCCTGCGTGGCCGGGGGCGAGCCAAGCGAGGCGGCAGGGCCGTTGGCGGCGCTCGCGGCGAGTCCGCTGCGCGCCGCCTCACCGGCGGCGCCATCAGCCAGCGCCGCCGCCGCATCCGCAGCTGAGGCGGCGGCTGCGCCGCTGCTTGTTCCGCCGCCGCTGGCGCCGCCGTTTGCGCGGCCGCGGCTGAGGGTGCGCATCCGCGACAGGCCGTTCGGCGCCGATGGCGGCAGGACGTCCATCAGGCTCCCCACCAGCTCCGAGATGCTGTCGAGGTGCTGGCCGCTGGCGCTGTTGGCGGCGGCGGCGGCGGCGGCGGCGCCACCGTTGCGGTTGCGGCTGCCGTGCCGCTGCAGCAGCCGCGCCGCTGACGCCTGGCGCGAGAGGGGCACCAGCGCCAGCAGCGCGGCGGCCGCGGCGGCGGCGTCAGCCGCCGCCGCCGGTGCCGGCACCGCCGCCGGCTGCGCCCCGCTGCCGCCCGGCGCCGCGCCGCTGGCGGTGCCGCCGGCGCCAGCGCCGGCGGCGCCCTGTCGACTGGGCGGGCGCAGCAGGCGCTGCGCGGAGGGCTGCCGCGAGGGCGGCAGCAGCGAGAGGAATGTGGCGGTGTCCATTATGTCAACACCCTGCTGCCCGCTGCTGTTGGCCCGGCTGCCCCCCCGGCTGGCGGCCCTGGCGGCGGCGGCGGCGGCTGCGGCGGCGCCGCCGTACCCCGACAGCGAGTCGAGTATCGCCGGCGGCAGGACCAGCCCCGCCGCCCTCGAGGCCGTCGCCGCGGACGTGCTGGCGGCGAAGAATTCGATATCGCTGTTGTCGGAATCCAAAAGGCCAAACTCGTCCACGACCTTTGGAGTTCCGGCGGCGGCGGCGGCGGCGCCGGACGCCAGAGCCGCCAGGGCGGCCGCCGCCGCCGAGTGCTGACGCGGCTGCTCGACCAACCCCTCGATGCCGCTCCATGACACGTCAAGCCGGGCCGGGGCCGCGCCCGCCGCCATCCGCCGGTGCGTCGGGGACCCCGCGAAGCCCGCTGCGTCGGCCTTGGCGCCACCGGGCGCCGCCTCCCCTGCCAATCCTGATGGCGGCGGCGGCGGCGGCGGCGGCAGCAGAGGCTGTGCGCCGCTGGCAGAGGTGCTGGCGCTGCCGCCGGCGGTATCCGGCGCGAAGGCGACCGCCCGCGCTGAGGCAACCTTGACCAGCACCGGACCAGCGCCGCCGCCCGCACCAGCCGACGGCGGCCGCACAAGTAACGGCTGTAGCGTGTGCGCGGCGGCCGCCGCACCGCCGCCGCCGGCCGAATCGGATTCGCTCTGGATCTCTCCGCCGCCAACGGCCGTAACCGCCGCCGTGCGCTGCCAGGCGCTAATCGACTGCGGCGACCGGTGGACGCGGTTGTGGTGGTGGTGGTGGTGGTTGGTGCCGTTGGAGCCGCCGCCATCAGTGCCGTACTGCTGGCGCTCGGTTACATCGCCGTACAGCTGGTACGGCACCAGCACCTGCAGCCGTGTTTGCGGGGTGGGTGTAAGGGCTCACAGGCCTGACAGCGTGTTGATGGTCACCGCTGCTGCAGATGCGTGGCACGCTGTCGCGCCGCGACACGACCCAGGCTCTAACGGCCCCTCCAAGCCCATCCGGCAATCCTTGCAGCGCCTCCCCTCACAAACCCCTCCCCCTTCACTTCCTTGGCTCCCCCATCTTGTCATAAGTCAAACATGAACAGACCCCCCGCCTGGCCGCAACCCACCCACCCCCCCTGTCACGTTACTGACCCCTGGCCAACCCCGTCTACTAACCCCAACCCCCCTCCCCACCCTCCTCAACCCACGTCCGCCCCCGCCTACTAACGACCACTCACCACCTGTTTTGTACATCCTCGCTACGTTTTCTTCGCGCGGCGGATGGGTCCCAGCCCCCATCGCAGTGCCCCGACTAACGCCCGCTACTGACCCGCCCGCCCGCTTGCTAGTAACGCCGCTGCATCGCCCTTATAGCCCCGGCCGGCCCCTCACCAGCCCTCTTTCACCCGGGCTCGCGCGCGCTAGGACTAGTATTAGGTCTTAGCCTTCGACGCGGCTTCGAACTACACTAACGAAACTCTGCCCGCTCTTCCGCTCCCGCGCATGTGCATTCGCCACTGCTGCCGGCGCTCGCGACCTTGCGCCGGTGCTGCCCTGGTCCCAAGCAGGTGAGTATTGCGATTGAATCGCGCAATAGCTAACGGGGTGGGGACGTGCGCGCGCGAGCCTGGGTGCCATCCACGGCTACCGACAACAACGTCGACAAGACTGAAGATTCAAGGTCAAGGGCGCCCGAGACCCAAAGGTTAAGGCCACAGCACCTCCGCGCTCTGGGCTGGGCTGGCTGGTTTGGGTTCTCTTGGTCGATTCGCTTCGGTTTCTGGAATAAACTACCCCCCCCCCCCCACACACACACATGGGTTTTGGGTTGGCAATGGTTGATGCGGGAATTGGAAAAAACTACCCACCCCCACCCCCCCACCCACCCAACCCCACCCATCCCCCACAACCCCCACCCCCCACCCACCCACCTTCTCTATGAACCAGCACCAGTGGGTGCCGTACACCACGTCCTCCAGCTGCTGCATCAGCCGCTCCTGCAGCCGGCCAAGGGAGGGGCGGAAGTGGGGACGTTTTGTGAGCATCAGCCCAAGCTCAACCCAGCTAACCTAACTCCGGCGTGTGGAGAGGTGCCGTTGGGGCGATGGAGGGGCAAGCTGTGAACACCAACCAGCCCAAGCTAAACCAGGGGCGATTCTTGAGGCGATTAGGGGTTGCAAGGATCGGAAGCGAAGGGCGTTCGATGGGTGTCCGGGTGTGGGTGCGGCGATGGGCATGAAGGAGCCCATGGGAGTGGCGGCGTAAGCGGAGGGACGCCCGACCCCTCCCCGACCTGCCCAATGCAATATGCTTGGTTGTGCGGCCCGCTTTGAAGGGCCTGACCCTCCGGCCCTCCCACCCACCCTACCTACCTACCTACCTGCCTCCCTCCCTACCTGCCTCCCTCCCTCCCGCCCGCCCCCCACCCCAACTAAAGATGAATGCAACCCCCACTCCCCACTCCCCCCACCCCCCGCTCCCCCAACAGCCCCCGCACCTGCACCAGCGCGCCGCTCTCGGGGTGGTCGCGGCAGGCCGCCGCCAGGTCGCGCCCCGCCAGGGCCACCAGGTCGGTGGGCCGGCCCGCCACCGCGGTGCGCCGCCGCCGCCGCGCCGCCAGGTCGGGCAGCAGCGCCAGCTGTCCAAAGGCCTCGCCGGGGCGCACCACCTCGGCCAGGCCGCCGCCGTGGGGCGACACCAGCAGCACGTGGCCCTGTGGGGTGGTAGGTGTGGGGTTGCAGGTGTAGGAACCAAAACCGTGTTTGGTTTGGTGTGGGTTTGGTTTGGTTTGTTGGGGGAGGGGGGCGCGGGGGCGCGGGGAGGTTCATTCCTAAGTTGGTAGCGTCCCCCACGCCCCTCTGCCCCTTCTTCCCCTCCCGCGTCTCACTCCAAAACCCCACCCTCAGACCCGTTTGCATGGACTGACGCTATCCCCCATTACGCCGGGTCCATCCCCGCCGGGCCTCCGGCTCGCCCATGTGCATGTCGTACGGCAGCACGCACACGCACACACGCCCACGCCCACCTGCCGTACTAGGTACAGGTGGCTGCCCGCCTCGCCCGCCTTGAAGATGACCTCCCCGGGCGTGAAGGCCAGCAGCGTGAGGCGCGCCTGGAGGGGGCCGGGGGTGGGGGGGGGGGGGGTCCATGCATGATTTATTAAGACGAGAAGATGATGACAGGTTCTTGCAGGGGGGCGTGTGCAGACGTATCCAAACCCCCAAAGTTAAGCATGGCCAACTCAAAAACCCAATGCAGCGCGGAGGAGGGAGGGGGCATTCCATGCATGATTAATTAAGATGAGAGAGGTGGAGCTGCCTTGTGTGCACCCACCCCGTTACCCCAACCCCCCACCCCCACCCCACCCCCCTAAATCCCGCACCTGCAGCGCCGCCATGAAGGGCTCGCTGCAGCCGCCGAACAGCGGCAGGCGGCCGAAGGCGGCAGCGTACAGCGACCACTTGATGTCCGTGACCAGGCCGGCCGGCAGCTCGGAGGCCAGGAAGGCGTCCGCCTCGGGGCCTGTGCGTGCGGGCAGTGGTGGTGGTGTGTGGTGGTGTGTTAGATACAAGCCAGGAAGAACCGACAACGAAGACAGTGGGAGGGGGGTTACATTCATCATTAGTTAAGACGTGAAGGCGTGGGGGCGGCGGTTGGTGGTGGTAGCAGAGAGGGCAGGCGGGTGACGTGCCACACCACGCCACACGACTCGCGGCACGCGGCACGCTCACCCGGGTGGTCGTGCTGCGTGAGGAACTCGTAGTACTCCGCAACCCGGTTGCCGAACTGCGGGTGCGGGGGTAAATAGGAATAGTGGTGTAGGGGGGGAGCCCGCCGTCCATAAGCTCAGTGCGTGGCTAATGCGGATGTGCCGATGTCCAGAGGCAAACCGCCGGCACCATCGCCTTTCCCTGCAGCCGCGAGCTGCGAGCTGCAGGCACGTGCCCATGGCTGCACGCCCCCTCCCTGACCCCGCCTCCTCCCTGACCCCTGACCCCTGACCCCTCCCTGACCCCGCGCCTACACCCCGCCCCCGCCCTGACCTCGCACTCCCCCTAACCGACCCTGCCCCTCCCTGACCGCCCGCCCACCTGCGGCGGCGCGCCCACGTATCTCAGCGCGTCCCCCACCAACGCCGCCTTGGAGCGGTAGCGGCTGGCCAGGCTGTTGAGGTTGGTGGCCAGAACCGCCTGCAGGGGGCGGGGGGTTGCAAAGATGGTATATAGAAGCGTAGGGGGTGGGGGGCGGGGGTTACATTCATGATTAGTTAAGGAAGTGGCGGGCACATACGACCCGGCACACATACACCAGTCTCGGCCCAACTAGCGATCTGACCAACGGAAGTGAAACCAACCCGAAGCCCACGCCAGCCAACCAACTAACCAACCGCCACCGCACTGCAGTACTGTGGCACGCACCATGTTGGACATGATGAGCGCGTACAGCACGGCGCCCACCACCAGCATGACGATGTAGAAGACGCGCTCCAGGTTGTTGGCGGCGGGCAGGTTGTCGGAGCCCACCACCAGCACGAAGGCGTAATACAGCGCGCAGCTGAGGCGGGGTGGTGGTGGGGAGGGTGGGCGGTTGTAAACACCAGCCCAATCTAAACCCAAGCGAAACTAGACAAGGGACAGGCAGGTGCAGTGTGCGACAATGGGGTGTGTGTGGGGGTAGGGGCGGGTGGTGGGGTTTGCAAAGATGGTGCATATGGTGGGGGGGTGGGGATGGGGTGGCAAGGATGTTTATAAAAGCGGTGCAGGGTGCACTCAAGACTGCAGACGCAAGTCGTTGCCGAATGGGCGCCGCCACCAGGGCGGTGTCGCACGACTCACATGTACTGCGAGCCGAAGTCGGCGTTGGGCGCCAGGCGGTCCGTGAAGATCCACGGCCAGCCTGTGTGTGTTTCACACGCGCGTGTGCGGGTGAGTGTTTCGTCATCGCAACAACGCGCCGAATCACACTCACCACTCACGCAGCCGCACGCAACCTGCCGCCCTCACCCCCCGTACCGCTTTTCCTACATCCTTGCACCCACACGGCCACACCCACCACCGTCACCCCCACCCCCACACACCCTCCACCGCAACCTCACCGTCCAGCCACTGGCTCATGCCGTGCCACAGGCAGGCGGTCCAGTGCGCCACCAGCAGCATCAGCCCGAACAGCCGCCCCAGCCGCAGCAGCGTGCCGTAGCGGCCAAAGGCGCGGTCCAGGCCGCGCAGCAGCCTGCGCCGCGGGGGGTGGGGTGGGGTGGGGTGGGGTGGGGTGGGCGGGTGGGGAGGCGGTTGGGGTGGGAGGGTGGGGGGTTGCAAAGATGGTACAAAGAAGTGGGGGGACCATCGCCAATCCAAAACAAAAAGGAGTGGTGGGAACATGAGCTCGGCGGGATGCTCGGCATATGCCCAATTCGTCACTACGGTACAGACAGAGTACGGTAGATACGGTAGGAGCGGTACACAATCGCGCCCCGTGTCCACCCGCCTGCACCCACCTGACCAGCTTGAGCAGTCGCACCACGCGCAGCAGCACCAGCACGCTGGTGGCGCCGGAGCCGGCGGCCGGCAGCGCCGCCTGGTGGTGGTGGGGGCGGTGCGGGGTGGCGGGCGGAGCGAGGAGGAGCGAGGAGGTGGGGCTTAAGCAATCAAGGTGGCGTCTGCAGCTCAGCGGTGCGGTGCGGTGCGGGGCTCAAGACAGCTCCGCAGCCGTCCCAGCCTCCAGCCGGCAGCCCCTAGTGCCGCTGGCGGCCGGGCCTCAGCCCTCAAGCCGCCTGGGAATGTGCGTCAGAAGCCGCCCCTCGCCCGCCACCTCCCCATCCGCAGCACCCACGTTCACATCCACATCCACATGAACACGTCCACATCCACATGTCCACGGGCCCCCTCTCTTAATTACTCATGCATGGCGCCCCACCCGCAGCATGGCGTCCCAGGGCAGCGACGACGCCAGGTCCAGCGGCAGCCAGGTGCGGCAATAGTGCGCCGCCACCGCGCCGCCGGAGCGAACCAGGTCGCCGGTGGCGCTGATGAAGCCGGTCCTGGTGGGGGGTGGGGGTGAAGGGGGGTGGCGGGTGAGGAGTGTGGGTGGGGTGGTGAGGAGTGGGGTGGGGTCGGGGTGATGGGAGACTGTCGCGTAGCTGCGAGGGTCCCACGCGTAACCATCGGCCCCTCGGCTTGCGACATCCCTTCAACTGTAACCGCGACTGTAGCTGTGCGTGCATGCATGTGTGTCACGTCAACCCAAACCCGATAGCGCGCGGGGGCAGGGTGGTCCAGCGCCGCGCTGCACGCGCGCACCTGAACTGCACGCCCATGTCCACCCAGAACAGCAGCAGCACCGCCGTGTCCACGCCCGCCAGCGCCGCCGTGTCGTGCACCGCCGCGAAGCCCGCCTCCAGCGGCACCACCGCCGCCGTGTACAGCAGCAGCAGCAGCATGAACACGTCCCAGCTGCAGCAGCGGCGGCGGCGGCGGCGGGTGGGCGGGGCGGGAGGGAGGGCGTGGCGGGGCAGGGCAGGGCAGGTTATCGGTGGTGCCGACCCAAGCGAAGACGCCAGAACAAGGAAGGAAAGGAGTGCGGCAGCCCGGATGCGGTATGCGCGTTTTGTGGGCTGTGTGGGCTCATGGGCTGTCAGGGGAGGGCGCGACGCGGCGTCACTCGCATGTGGCGGCGCCAGAGGCGTGCGGCGTCGGCCGCCCCAAGCCACAGCACCGTGCCTCGCGACAGCACACCTCCCCACAGCCCCTCCAACCCGCCGGCGCACACGCACACGCACACACACACGCGCATACGCACACGCACACGCGCACACGCACACGCACACGCGCACACGCACACGCATGCACTGTCGTTGTAGATCTCCCTTCACACACTGTCGTTTCCGCTTTCTCCCACGACGAACGCACCTGGTGCGGGCGGGCGAGGGCAGGAACAGCGGCAGCGACCTGTCCAGCAGCGACGCCAGGTCCAGAGCCACAGCCCACCAGGGCAGGTGCTCCGCCGCCAACGCGCCGCCGGCGCCGCCGCCGCCGCCGCGCTGCCGCGCCGCCGCCGCCGCCGTGCGACCCATCTTCTTCTTCCATCGCGCCGCCACTACCGCCGCCGCCAGCGCGCCGCCGCCGCCGCCGCCGCGGCCCCCGCCGCCGTCCTCCTCATGCGCCGCAAGGCGGCCGCTGCGGCCGCGCCGGTGGCGCAGGCCGGTGCCGGCGGCGTCGGAGCCGCTGCCGTCCGCGCCGCCGCCGTCAACCGACGACGTCGGCTCCGCGCTGTCACGCGCAAAGCGGACCCACCAGTCCACCTCCTTGGCGCAGGTGCCCGCGCCCGCCGCCGCCGCCGACGGCGGCAGCATGAACGCCCCGCCGTCGCCCAGCTCCGCCAGCGCCGCAGCCGCAGCCGCGTCGGCGGCGGCGGCGCCGCCGCCACCCGGTTTCGCAACAGGCGAGCTTGCGATGGCGACGGCGGCGCCGGCCGGGCTACCGCCTTTAGCTGGCGCAAATAACAGGCCGGCGGCGGGGGCGGCCGCGCCGTCAGCCGACACAGGCATCTGACCTGGCAAGTCAGCGGCGGCGGTTTGCGGCGGCGCTGCGCCCGGCGCGCTGCCGCGCCGCGGCCCCGCCGCCAACGCCACGGACGCCGGCGCCGCCGCCGCGCCCTTCCACTGAACCTCCAGCAGGTCTGCCGGACTGGTGGCCAACCACCAGGCGCCGCCGCCAGCGCCGCCGCCGCCGCCGCTGCCGTCACCGCTGATGGTGGCGGCGCCCACTCCCGCCCCCGACACATCCGCCGCCGCGTCGCGACCTCGCGGTGCCGCTGAGGCCGGCCGGGCGCGCGCTGACGCCGCGCGGCGGAAGCTGGCGCCGCCGCCAGAGTCAGCGCCGCCGCCGCCGCCGCCGCCGCCGCCGCCGCCGCCGCCGCCGCCGCCGCCGCCGCCGCCGCCGCTGCTACCGACGCCGGGTGCGGTGCCGTCCCCGGAGCTGCCCAGGACGCGGCCCATGCGCTCGGCTCGGCGAGAGGCCAGCGTTGCCATCCGCAGGTTGCGGCGGGATGGCCCAGGGGTCTCAGCCCCAAGCGCCGCCGCCGCCGCCGCCGCCATGCTGCTGCCGCCGCCGCCAATAGCGCCGCTGCCTCCGCCGCTCTCCAGGCTCGGGATATTCCCCCAGCTGTCCAGGAGGCTCACCACCGCTGTTGCGTCAGTCTGCTGCTGTTTTGGGTGCCCCGGGGGTGGCGGCGCGTTTGCGTCGGACCAGCGCTTTGGCAGCTCCCCCGCAGCCGCCGGAATGGTCAGGCTGTCCAGCGCGACTGGCAGCCGCGAGCGCAGCGGCGCCGCCGTTCCCGGCCTCAAAGCGGCGGAAGCCGTCGTGGCCGTCGTGGCAGTAGCAGCTGCGGCAGCTGCGCCGGTGCCTCTGGCTGTAGCAGCAGCCGACAGCGCGCGATGGAGGCTCCTGCCGCCGCCGTCTCCCTGTGGCGAGCCGCTGACAGCGTTCGGCGGCGGCGGCGGCGCCGGGTTCGTGTCGATCAGCCACGCCCCCGCTGCCCCCGCCACCGCGCCGCGATTCCCCCCGGCGCCGCCGCCAGCCGAGAACATAGTCACCAGGTCGCCTCCTGCCGCCCCGCCTCCTTCCCGTTGCTGCTGCTGCTGCGGGTGCTGCTGCTGGTGCTGCTGCTGGTTTTGCTGCCCCAGGCCTCCGTCGACCCCGCCGCCGCCGCCGCCACCGCTGCTGGTCGCCGCCAGCAGCTCCGCCGCCGCGGACGCCGCCGCCGCCAGACCCATGGACAGCACCCGCAGCGGCGTGCGCGGCAGGCCGAAGCCAACGGCCGCCGGCGGCGCCGCCGCGCTGGCGGAGCCTCCGGAGCGGGCCCCCGGCGGCCCGCTGCCACCGCCTCCGCTTGCTGCCGGCGCCGGGCCGCCGCCCTCCGACCCCAGCAGCGGCACTTCCACCCAGTAGGCGCGTCGCACGATGGGCCCCGTTTCGGGCGCCAGCAACTGCGGGCGGGGAAGGGGCGGGGGGTTGTAATCGTTTTAACGTGCAGCCGTGGGTGCGCATAACGCGGAGCCCAATTCGGGAACGGCCTAGCGAACAACGCATGCGTTGGATTGGGGGCGCGGCACGTGGGTGCACGAATGTCGCCGGAGGGTTCCAGGGCGGTGGGCACAGTACGCCCGCGGGGCCAGGCCGTGACTATTTACTGTTGGACGACGCGCACAAATATCCGCACCTCCGCAAAGCTGTCGTCCGCATGGCTTCCCTGTTTTTCTGCTTCAAGCAGAACCGACGCGCGCTTACGCGGCGCGGTTCTCCGCTGTGCAGGCGCACCGCTCTCTTGTTGCTCATTTTCAGTGCGCTTCGCCGCGTCCTGCATCTCGCGGACCTGCGTAACCAATGATAGAGTTGGATGATAGGTCACATCGTAGCCTCGGCAAATGAAAACAGCTTGCAGTGAGCGGCTATATGTGGCATGCACCACCCGGCAGTGCTCTCTCCTGAGACGCCCGTTCAACACCACTTACCAGCGCATCTGACTGCGCATAGCGCTCGTTCAACAAGAGCGCCTGAATCGCCTCTGCCATCCCAACTCAGCGACTGCTGCGCCTCAGCAGGAATTCTTCTCATAATACTGGTTTAATGCTTAGAAACTTGTTGGGATCAAATAACCCAGGCATTCTTCGGCCGCAAGTCGCGCTTCGAGTTCGGCCTGAGCGCAAAACCCTGTAACACGCTCCTTATTGACAAACTGGCTTCATACACATTAACTATGCGGGCGGCAGCGCACATGCGACTGGACTTCGCGATTGACTTTGTCGATCGTCATCCGCACGGAAACCCGGCCCCCACCACTCGGCGCTCGGACGCGGCGGGAATAGTAACAGACGTTGGGGTACAGCGTACCTAGAACAGTCAAAGTCAAGGCTTAGCACGTAACGGAGGACAGCGGCCACCATCTGACGCCTGAGGATGTTAGGGATTCCGAGGCCAGCCTCGAGCACCCGCGATAGTTGGACGCCAGGAGCGCTTGGCGGCTCAGTAGCAGGGGAGCCAGGGGCGGGTGACTTAGGGCCTTATTTACACCATGTGAGGCACTCCCTATGTCAGTGGCACAGCAAGTCCTGAGAGCTCTTGCTTATAGACGGTACCTGACCTACCCTGCATGCAACGCGCCTGCAAGCTCTGCCTACGCGGAAGCGCCGTCCCAGCGGCACATCCGCGCTACCTGCCTTCAAATGTGGCTTTAGTAATGCAATGGCCTCTACTTCTAGTTGGTCACCCGATATCAAGTGGCAGCAGCGTAGTCAACACTTCACAGCGCCTGCCTCTTCTCGAACTGTCTAGCTGACCCTGCCTATCAAAGGTCAAATTTCATACAGTCCATGAAATTCTTTCATCTTTCCTGTTTCCTGCGGCTGACACAACACCTACAGTATCGGCTATGCGCCACCAGCACCTCAGCCGGCGTTCCCATTTCCCAGCGGCACGCATGCCACGTCACACCAACACATCAGACGCGCCCAGACGTCCCGAGGCCCCCCACGCACGGCGGCACACCGCACACGGCCGCCGCCGCTGCTGGCCGGCCGGCCGCGCCCCGGCCACCGTGCCCGCACCGCACCGCGCGCGCACGCACGCATACGTACATGTGCCCTCAATCCCGCAGCCAACGCGAGCAGCAAGCCATTTCACACCACGCCCGCGTGCGAGAGCCTTGAGCCCTGAATTCCCGGCACCTGCCGTTCGCCTCGCCTCCGTTCGCACCCCCTCACCCCGGCCACCATACGCCGCGCGCTCACACGCACACACACACACACACACACACACACACACACACACACACACACACACACACACACACACACACACACACACACACACACACACACACCGCCAGCTAGCTAGCTTGGCGGCAATCACTGCGATCCAAGTGCGGCAGGCAGCTGGACCACCTAACCTCCTCAACCAGTCAGTCAGTCAGTCGTCCAGCAGGGTGAGGTCCATCATCCGCGGCACCACCAGACCCTCCACCGCCACCGCTGCCGTGCGGCTGCCACCCGCGCCCGAGCCCGGGCGCGAAGCCTCCTCCGCCTCCTCCTCCGCACGGCCCCCCGCCTTCGCGCCGCCCGCCGCCGCCTCGCCGCCCAGTGCGCTGCGCGGCGGGCTGCGCGCCACGCTGCCGCCCGCCGCCGCCTCCGCCGCGGCCCGCTGCTTGTGGGTCTGCCACCTGCCGCAGGAACAGGCATACAGGCGCGAGGAGGCGGGGGTTGCAAGACCAAGATGGTGAAGATGGTGGAACATGGGGGTTTGAGTCGGCAGCTGGTCAGCCACCTGCCGGCTACTGACTTGCTGGGAGCACGCCCTAGCGGAGCTCACGGACTTGAGACCGGTGGGCAGGTGGTGACCGGCAAGGCGCCGGGGCGCGCTCCACCCAGCCGCAACCGGCACTCTTAACACCACATGTACAAGAAGAAAAGAACTTTCGCGTGGACGGCTAACCCCCACGTGGTAGCCCTCCCTCCCTCCCCCCCGCCCACACCCACTTGGCGCTGATGGCCTTCATGACCTCGCGCGTGGGCGTCCGCGGCGGCAGGCCCGCCGCCGTGGCCGCGAACTGGTCGCGCACGTAGCTGGCGAAGGAGTTGGGCGCCTGGGGGGCAGCGGTGGGGCGGGTGGTGGGGGTGGGGTTGAGAGGTGCGAGGTGGGGCAGCTTGCGAGGTGTGGGTGAGGACCTAGGCAGCAAACCAGACAGCAAAACAGCAGCATGTGAGGAGGGACGCGGAGCCACATCCAGCGGCACCGGGCCGCCAACACCAATGCGCTGCCCCGGGGCGGGGAGGGCGGGGAGGTGGGAGGCCAGGGCGTGTGGGGCAACGTAGGGCCGCAGGAGGAGGGTGGAGCCGGTGACACACTTCCAGGTGGCGTGGCGTGCGCCCCAACCGCCGGCCAGGCGGCGGCCCCTGCCACTTCCTGCCACTCCCTCCCTCCGCTGCGCGCGCACCTTCTTGGCTGTGCTGCCCGGCGGCCGCGGCAGCTCGCGCCCCTCCGCGTCCGCCAGCTGCTGCCCGGTGCGCGGACAGAACTTGCCCAGGTACACCAGCCGGCTGTGGCAGTCGCTGTTGCGCGCAGAGGGGGGTTGCAAAGATGGTACATAGAAGGGTAGTGGCGTAGACAGCAGGCGTGGAGGCGTTCAGAGGGGGGGGGGGTTCCATGCATGATTAATTAAGATGAGATGATGTCGACAGGGGGGCGGAGGTGCGGGACGGGGGCGAGAGCGTATGCCGTAAGAGGGAAGAGAAGGGAGGTTAGGCAGTCAGTGCCGTTCGGTAAGCGGGCGACGCGCAGGCCTGCAGGATAATGATTTCCCAGGGCATCAAGCACCCAAGCCACATCCGCCGCCTCCCACGCCTGCCTCCCCTGCCTACCTCACCCTTTCACACCCGCCACCCTCCATCCTCCCCGCACCGCCCCCCCCCCCGCCCTCCCACCCTCCCCCCCCCCCCACCGCCTCCCCCACCTGCACACGTGCTTCCGCACGTCGATGCACTTCATGTTGCGGCCGTACTGCCGCCCGCAGCCGCCTTTCTCGTCCGCGCAGCGCCAGCGGAAGCGGGTGGCGGCGGTGTCCAAGTAGTCGTGCGTGCGGCGGATGTCCAGACCCGGCTCGGCGGCCAGCATGGCGGCGCGCCAGGCCTCCCAGGCGGGGCCGTGCGGCGGCGAGTACTCGTGGCTGATGGCCCAGGCTGGGGGCGTGTGGGGCGGGGTGGTGGGGGGTGGGGGTGGGGGTGCGGGGTGGGAAGTGGGTCAGGAGTGAGGCCAGCGTAGCGGGTGGGTGGGCAGGATGATTTTGTTAGGCGGAGAGGAGACAAAGGGCCCATGCGTGTGCACTGTCACCACGCGCTGCCTTCCCTCTATCGCATCCCGCAGGTTAATCCCATCTCCCGCCACGCCTCCTCAGTCCTCACCCGCCACGTGGCACATCTCGTGCGCCAGCGTGTTGCGCAGGCGGGTGAGGTCCGTGACCAGCAGCGGCGACAGGTCCAGGCGGGCGGGCACACGCCTGCGGGCGGACGTGACGTGGCGGCGGCGGCGGCGGCGGCGGCGCGGGACAGGTTGGGGTGGCAGGTGTGGGTGCGCGTGCTGGCGGGCGGCGGGGGGCTAGCAACCTGGCTGGCGTGCGGGTGCTGTGTTTGCACGGGGCGCGTGCGGCGCCAGCCCTCCCCCGGGACACGTGACACGCTCCATCCCCCCGCAACCATTACTCCACCAACTCCCCCTCTCGTTACACGGCGACCCTGCAGGCACCCCCCTCCCCTTCCGCCCGCCTCTCCCCCCGGCGGCCCCACCTGCTGCTGCCCGGCAGCTCCGGCTCGCTGACCACCTGGCCCGCGGTGCTGGTCATGCGCGAGTTCCAGCGCAGCGCCAGCCCCACCGGCAGCCGCCCCCCGAACACCGCCGCGTTCCAGGCGCCGTACAGCCGCTCCGCCAGCCGCTTGCGCTCCGCCACGAAGCGCCGCCGCGCCTCCGCGGCGTCGGCTGTAGCAGCAGCAGCAGCAGGAGGGGCGGCGGCGGCGGCGCCCTTGCGGGCGCCGCCGCCGGTGGCCGGGGCGGGCGTCGCCGCGGCGGGGCCGTGCGCGGGCGTGTGCGGCGGGGGCGCGGGGGGGCCGCGGCGGGAGGCCGCGCCGGGCGGAGGGCGGCGGCGGCTGGCGCGGCGCGACCACCACATCCTGTTCCTCCTCCTCGGACTCCGTGCCCGCTTCGCTGTCCGTCGCCGACTCGGTCGCCGACTCGGTCGCGGAGGGCGAGTACGCCGGGGAGGAGTTGGTCGTGCCGTGGGTGGCGGGCGAGCTCGCTGACGAGGGCGAGGGCGAGGGCGAAGCCGACGAGGACGGGTCGAGCTCGTAGGGGTCGACCGGCCGCCGCTGCCGCAGCACGCCGCCGCCTGGCGTGGCGGTGGCGGTGGCACCTGGTGTGCGTGTGCCTGCGCCGCCAGCTCTCCGCCACCCCAGGCCCTGCTCTTCCTCGTCCGTGCCCTCGCTAGCGGCACTGTCAGCGGCGACGACAGGCTCGGGGCACTCAGCACCGCTTGCGCTGTCGTCCTCGCTGTCATACACCACCGCCCGGCGCCGCCGCCTCGTCGTCTTGGCGCCAGTCGCCGCGTCGCCGCCAGTGCCCCGCCGCCGCCACTGCTGCCGACCGCCGCGCCGTGCGGCCTGCGCCTCCTCATCCGAACTCCCATCCTCGCAGCTGCTGCCCATGCCGAGCGCGGTGCCAGCGACTGCGGTGGGCATGGCGGCCGGCGGCTGCAGCTGCGGCGCTGCTACCGCGGCCGCGGTCGCAGTGGCGGCTGCTGTGGCGCCACCCTGATAGGCCTCGAGCAGGCCTGCCGGGTTGCGCCGCCGCGTGCCCGCGCCCCGCCCTGCAGCCGACCCGTCGCCTTCGAGCGAGGCTCCGCTGTTGCTGCAGCTACTGCTGGTACTGGGCAGACAGGTCAGGTCCAGGAAATCCACGCCAGCCGCCCCGGGCGCTGCGGTCGGCGTCAGGAACGACGTGCACTGCTGGCCGCCACCCTCCGCCTCCGCCTCCTCGTCCGACACGCTCGTCCCCAGCGCCTCCGCTTCAGCGCCCCCTCCTGTGAGCGCCGTCCGGAAGCCACTGGAGGAGCTCACGGCCGCGGCGACGGCGCTGGAGCAGGCGGAGGCCAGCGACGGCGACGGCGATGGCGACGCCGCCTCGGCACCTCCCAACACACCCGGTCCAATGTCCGGCTCGGCCGCTGCAGCCCCCGACTGCTCTGACCCTGCTGGCCCAGCGCCGTCTTTGGGCGCAGGCCATTTGCTGCGCGACCGCCGCGGCCGCCGCGCCGGTTGCTCATGGGGGCCGGAAGTGGATGGCCGCCGGGCCTCCGGCTCCGCGCCCGGCGGTGCCACAATCTCAGCAGCCGGCGCGGCTGCGGACGTGGAGGCCGCAAACGCATCATCTGCTCCGGGCGACAGGGCCAGCTGCCGCAGCCGCCCCAGGAGCAGCTTCGCGGCGACTTCCACCGCGCCCGACGCCTCCCCTCCCTGCCGTCCAGGGTCCGCAACCGCCTCCACCTCCACCTCCACCTCCACCTCCACCTCCACCTCCACCTCCACCTCCACCTCCACCTCCACCTCCACCTCCACCTCCACCCCCACCCCCACCACCTCCAACTCCGCGTCGCGCGCCGCCGCCTCGGCCGCCGCCGCCACCTCCAGCTCATCCTGGATCCGCATGCCCGCCAGCTGTCGCTCCAGCTGTACGGCCCCGTACAAGTCGTACATCAGGCCGCCGCTGCTGCCGCCACCACCTCGACAACCGCTGCTGCCGTCGTCATCAACGCCAGCCGCCGCTGCGTCGCCGGCGGCGTCCCGGCCGGCGCCCTGCCGCCGCCGCGGCACGCGCGCGAGCACGGCCACGTCCACACCGCCCCTCGCGCCACTGCAGCCGCCCGCGCCGGCGCCGGCGCCGGGCGCTGGCGGTGGTGCCGCCGCCCGGGCGGTTGCTGGCTCGCGGGGCGGCGCGTTGGTGTCGCTGATGTCTGCCTGCTCGGCCTCGGCCTCGCCCTCCGTTGCCGAGAAAAAGCTGGCTTCGCTGGCTGCCCCCGGGCTGGCCGCCTCCGGGCTGGCCGCACCAGTGCGTGGGGCAAGGCCGGGCACAGCCGTGTAGGCCGCAAAACCAGGGCTGGTGGGCGCCACGGTGGCAGCCGCAACCGCAGGCGAAGCGACGGCCGCGGTCCCTGGCGCCGCCGGACCTGCGGCCGCGGCTGCTGCCTGGGCCGGTGCAGGGGCTGCCCCGCTGGGCGCTAGCCCAACGGCCTGCGCCGCTGCTGCAGACCCCGCCGCCGCCACTCCACCGCCCACCGCCTCCTCCTCGTCATCCTCCTCCACCACCCGCCGCCGAGTCCGCGCGGGCTTGACGCTCCGCGCGAACGTCAGCGGCGCCTCGTCGTCCTCCCCACTGCTGCTGCCGCAGCCGTGGGCCCCAAAGCCAGGTGCTTTGCGCCGCGTGGAGCGGGAGCGGCCGCTGCCGCCGCGCGGGTTGGGCGTGCGCGAGCGGCCGCTGGTGCTCGCGTCGCCGCCTCTGCGGTCCGCGGCCGTGGCCTGCGCATGCGGCTGCAGTAGGCCGGCCAGCAGGCCTGCAGCCTCGGCCCTACTGAGCCCCACCGCCGCCGCCGGCCCTGCCGCCTCGGGCGTAACGGGCGCACGCCGCGCCGGCACCTCCACGTCCACAGCCACTGCCAGCCCCGTCCCGGCCGAGCCTGCTGCGGCGGCCGCTGCGCAGCCCCTGGCAGGCGGCGAGCTGGCACCGCTGCTACAGCCGCTGCCGACGGCGCTACTGCCTCTGCCGGCGACGGATGGGCTGACGGGGCTGACGCTGCTGAGCAGGGCGCTCAGCTCTAGTATGCCGCACCGTACAGCGCCGGCTGCTGCCAACCCGGGTTGGCCAGTCGAGAGGGCTGCGCCCTTGCCGTCGCCAGCGGCCGCAGCAGCAGCTGCTGCAGGGGCGCACACGGCTGCGGGTCCCGGTCCGGGTCCGCTGGCACTGCCCGCACGCGCCCGGCTGGACGCGGCGCCGGGCGTGTTGGTGATGTTCAGCAGGGGCGCGGGCGTCTGCTGCCGGCGCGGGCTGCTTCGCACCACCCGGTGGGGCGATGCGGGGAGCGCACCAAGGCCCAAGCTGGCGGCAGGTGCGGCCGCCGCGGCTGCCGCCGCCGCGGCACCCGGGCCCCCAGAGCTGCCGCCCGCACCCGCACCCGCACTCGCGTCCCCGTCCTCCTCGTCATCGGATAGGATGATGCGGCGCGGGCGCGGCTGCGCCCCTCGGCGCTGCGTGCGGCTGACCGTGAGCGGCTCCGGCTCGGGGGAGCTGCAGCCGGCGCTGGTGGCGCCGCCGCCGCTGCTGCCGCCCGCCCCGCTGCAGCCGTGGACTCCGTCCGGCAGCGCAGGGCAGTAGGCGGCGACACGCTGCGGGGGCGTTCGCTGTGTGTGTGTGGTGTGTGTGGGGGGGGGGCAATCGCGTGAGCGAGCAGTGTATTCCGGTGGGGGCGGTGGGGCATGGGGCGTGGGGGTGGCGCTGCCCCACCTGCACGTTCCGAATATTGCCTGGATGCCCGTCGACGCACCTGCCATGCTTTATGCGCCTGCTGGTGAGGCGTGCCAAGCACCGGGAACTGTGGCAGCGAGCCGGCGCTGGGGCGAAGTGAGCCCCCGGTAGGGCATCGCACGCTCGGGGAGAGCGACTGCATGTCAGGCGTACAATACATCAAGGACACTGCGCATTCTCATGAAGCAGGAAGCCTTAGTTTGGTGCACCGCAGCCGCGCTAGCTGGGGTCAACGAAAATTGCTGTGGAGCGCCACTTTGGCTTCCGCACGCTGCCTCCTCGCCAGAGACAATTTGCCTAGAGTTTCACCACGAGGCTTTAAGAAAGTCGCGAGTACGCACGCGGTCTGGCTAGCGAGGTCGAGCAAAGTTGTTGCAGGAACAAACTTTAATAGACTCGACAGCTACAATGTTTCGTCGAAATTCATTATGACTATTATGCGTGCCGTGACTTATAAAATTTCAAGACCTGGCCTGTCGGCAAATTACGCTGATGGGGGTCTGGGGGAGGCTGCTCCGCTGCTGCACGCGAACACGCAAGGGGGCAATTGCGTGCCCCCCGTCCACCCCCGAGACCCCGACCCCGGATCGACACTGCTCACTCAGCGCTACGTCTTTCCTCTTTCCATGTCTTGCTGCCTTTGTCACACGGGCGAAGGTAGTGTCCGTTCGGGCCGGCTGCTGCAGCGCTTTGGGAGTAGACAGCGTGAGTGCAACACCCAACTAGTCGCTGGCCACAGCGCCTGTGCGCGAGGACATCCCATGCATATTCGTGTGCCTCCAAAGAAAGCCAAGTTGACGAGTTGACTCGTGCGTGCAAGCAAAATGCAAACTCGATCGGTCTCATGGCGCCAAATGCGATGCCGGCAACATAATAGGACGGCTTTGAGCCAAACTGCACCTGCGGCTCCACTCACCGAACACAGCGAATAAGGAAGAAGAATGCTGAACCTTCGTCAGAATGTTTCCAGAGCGCAGGCGCCTCGCAGCGCGGTGCAGCGTGGTGCAGCCATCGTCTCGAAGTCAGTGAACAATGAGGGCTCCATCGTCGCCTGTCTCGCCTCGGTGGTTCTGCTCACAAGCGGGGCGCCTGCCTTCGCCGAGGACCTGCCCACCGTCGCTGTGGCACCGGGGATTGTCACCGAGCTTTCGGAGGTTTCAGGCAAGCCCTGGGGTGCTCCGCGGGGAAGGGTGTTGCGCGACGTCGACACTTCAGTATGTGGATGTGACCACGCGCGTTCGCGCGGGGCGGCCTTCACGCGTCGGGCGGGCGCGTCGGCAGCCTGAAATCGGTATACGTGATCGTTTAGCCGCATAAATGCGCCTATTTGCGCACGCGATTGTACAGAAGAGCCCACAACGCCGCGAGATGAGTCGATTTGCTTGCTTACCTGCTGCTCTGCGCGCAAATGCATGTACTGCTTGACGTAGGCCGCGAGGCTGCTGTCCAGTCGGTGGAGGCGCCTTCGATCCAGGTGCGGCATGCGCCGGTGCGCGGCCGGGCGCTGTGCAGGGGGCGGCCTCCTGCCACGAGCGCTCACTCCTGCCCTGGACCAACAGCCCAAGTGGGCCGCGCTTTTGCAGCCCCAGCACGATTCCTTGCACGGCAACGCATGCGGTGCTGTGTTTCAGCTCATGTCGCAGCTCCCACACGCCTGACGCGCCTGCCGCCCCCCTTTGACTGGGCCCCCCGCAGGTGGTGGTGGCCGACATTGCTGCAGGTGAGTCGCGACTGGATTCCGCACTCGGGCAGTGACAGCGTGGTCGAAGAAGGCGGCGCGGGTGGTGTGCGGGTGTGCTGCGTGCTCAAGGAAGGAGGGCGGATGCGGTGCGAATAGCAGCGATGCGGCGGGCGGTGCGGGGCACGCAGCGCGCGTGTGTACTTGGCGCCGCCCATTTAGGCCCGACCCCTTCTTTCGCCGGCGCCGCCCTCTGCCACGCCCACCCCCCCACCCCCACCTCCATACAACCACGACCACCATGAACCATCGCCGCTCGCTGGTGCCGTGCCGCGCTCACTCTCCCCCGTGCAACCCTGCCGCCTCCGCCTGTGCCCCCGCCCCTTGCTCTCGCCCCTCGGCCGCCGCCCGCCCACCTGTGACGCGCGCTACCGCTGCTGCCGTGTGTGCTGCGTGCCGCAACTGTCGTCAACGCCGCCATCGCGCTCGTTCCGCCCCGTGCGTGTGCTCCCTTGGCGTGTGCCGTGACGCGTCGCGCGCCTGTAACCCGTGCGTCTATGTGTGCGCTGTACGGCAATACCCCGTCACCTCCGCGCCAACCCGGCGCCACGCCACGCCAACAGTCGCCGTGGAGGCGCCCGCCGCGACGTCAGCCGCGTCCGCGGCACCGGGCGCTGAGGCCGGGTTCGGCGCGGACCTGCGCAGCCTGCTGCTGCAGACCCTGGCCGCGGTGGAGGGCCGGACCGCGCCCGCGGAGGAGCCGCAGGAGCAGCCAGCGCCGGCGCCGATCGCAGCTCAGCAGCAGGTGCAGGAGCAGCAGCAGCTGCAGCAGCCGAAGGAGCAGCCCACAGCTGCTACAGCCAGCTCCAGCGCCTCGGAGGTCGCCGCGCGCGAGGAGCCGCAGGTGGCGGAGGAGGTCGCAGATGTGACGGAAGCGGTGGACGTGTCTGCGGCAGCGACCGATGCGGCAGTTGCGAAGGAGGAGGGTGCGGTGGTGCCGGCGGATGAGGAGGAGGCGGCGGCGGAGGCTGTGACTGCCGAGCGGGCGTCTGGCAGCGCCGCCGCAGAAACGCCGGCCTCGGCCTCGGCAGCCAGCGAGCCGCCCGCCGCTGAGCCCATCACCGCGGCCGCCGGTGCTGCTGCCGTTGTTGACGCCGACGCCGACGCTGCTACTGCCGCCGCGCCTTACGTGCCCGCGCCTGTTGCAGAGCCCGCAGTGGCGGCGGTGGTGGAGGAGGAGGTGCAGGCGGTCACGGCCGAGGCGCCGGCGGAGGTGGAGGTGGAGGCCGCTGCGGTCGCTGCGGTGGCGGAGCAGGAGCCCGCCCCCGCCCCTGTGGCGGTGGATGTGGAGGCCGAGCCGGTGAAGGCGGAGGCCGCGGTCCCTGAGCCGGAGCCTCTGGTTGCCGCCGCTGCTGCAGCCGTGGTGGAGCCGGTGGAGGCGCCGGCGCCGGAGCCTGTGTCTGCGGTGGAGGCGGCGGTGGCGGCGGTGGAGGCGGCGGTGGAGGCGGCGGTGGTGCCGGCCGCCGCCGCGCCCATCACTGAGATGGTGGAGGACTTGCCCTTCGCCGCGCCCGAGGCCATCGTGCCCGCGGAGCCGCCCATGCCGGAGGCGGCGGCCGAGGCCGCCGCCGCCAGCGCCGCCGCCGCCGTGGTGGAGGCGGTGGTGGAGCCCGTGACGGAGGCGGCGGAGGCCGCCGGCGCCGCCGCCGCGGCGGCCGCCACCGCCGCCACCACCGCCGCCACCGCGGCCGCCGCCAGCGCCGCCGCCGCGGCGCCGTCGGTGGACCTCAAGGAGCTGCTGGCGGCCATCACCGCCGCTCTGAGCTCCGCACAGGGCGCCGCGGCGGCTGCTGCTGCCGGCGGCGGCTCGGCGGGTGCTACTGCCACGCCCGAGGAGGTGGAGCGGGTGACGTACCTGGCGCTGGGCTCGGCGGCGGTGGCGTTCGCGCTCACCTTTGGCGTGGCGCCGCAGTTCCGCAGCTCCTTCAAGGTACATACCGTGGCTGTGGGCGGGGTTTGGATGCGCGCGTTAGAAACGTGCATCCGTGCGTGGCATGTGTGTTTGGGGATGCGAAGCGGTATGCGCATCGGGGAAGGTCCGGAGGGCTTCTGCAACGGCCGCAGGGGCAACGACCCTGTGCCATGTGTTTGGGTGCGCATGGCCATGGCTGTGCCGGGTGCGAAGCAAAGCGAAGCAGTGTCAGTTGGGAAGGCCGCTGTGACGGTCCGTAAGGCTGCTGTGGCGGCCGCTGTGGCGCCCTGTTGCAGCAGGCTGTGCGCCTGTGCGTAGCAGAGAAGGGGCGTGGACAAATGAGGCGGGCGGGCGGGGCCGGTCGGGGCAGGGCAGTGCCCGTCCGTCCACTGTCCGTGCCTCTGCCTCCGCCGACGGCCGCAACTCGCCCTCACCGCGCCTCCCCCAACCCTCAACCGCCTCCCCCAACCGCCAACCGCCTCCCCCAACCGCCAACCGCCAACCGCCAGGAGCCGGTGGACTGGCGGGAGATGTACAAGGTGCTGGTGGCGCGCGGCGGCGTCAAGACCGTGACGCCCCAGGAGGCAGCCAGGCGCGCCAAGAGGTGGGGGTGGGTTGCAATTGTTTTCCAATTCCTGGATTCCAGACACACAGCGGCAGGCGCAGGCGCTGCTGTGGCTCGTCGGGCAGCGGACGCGATGCGTGGACCGCGCGAATGTGTGCTGCGGGAGGGCGCCCACTCGGGCTCGTGATGGCTTAGCTTGGGCTGGTAGTTACACCCCAGCCTCACCCCTGACCGCCCACCCCGCCCTTCCCACCCCCACACCCACTCCCACCCATCTTTGCACACACCCACACCAACGCCCACCACCACACAGCGGCGCGGTGCTGCTGGACGTGCGGCTGGCCGACCGCGCCGCCGCCCGCGCGGCGCTGCCCTCCGTGAACCTGCCGCTGTACCGGCCCATCGCCGGCTGGGACCTGGCCGCAAACATCCGCCGCGTGGGCTTTGCCTTCTTCGGCATCTTCGGCACCGGTGGGGAACATGCGTGCGTGCGTGTGTGTGGGGGGGGGTAGTTTTTTCCAATTTCCAAATCAACCATTGCCAATTGGGGGGGGGGCGAGGATGCGGGCTGAGGTGGAGGAAATGCGCAGGGAGGGGCAGGGGCGGGCAGCTCGCGAGCATCGCTATCAAAGTGGTAGTGAGTTCTTTTAGAGCTATGACGGTAGGTGAACGGCGGCGGAGGAAGAAGGGAAGAAAGGTCTCCACGGCTGCGCGATCGCTGTGAACGGGAGGTGAACGCAGGTCGCGAAATAATGGAGGTCCCCACGGGGTCTTTTGGGGGGCTGCAGGGGGGCGCTTGCAAAGCTGCGCCCCGGAGCAAACCCGGAGCAGAACCCGCTGCTGCCGCCCAGCGCCCACCTCACGCCCCGCGGCCCACGCCTCAGCGCCCTCCTCCCCGTGCCCCTCCTCATGCCATGCAGAGCTCAACCCCAACTTCGTGGCTGAGGTGGCGGCCAAGATCCCCAAGAGCAAGGAGGTGGGGTGTGTGGCGTGTGCGGGCGTGTACGGGAGCGTGGCCGGGTGGGCGGGAACGGGGTGGCCGGGACTTGGACTTGGACTGGGACAGGACAGGGGGGGAGGGCAGGACAAGGGCCTGCTGCGGGATGGGGCGTGGGGTGAAGGGGGTTGGGTGGTGGGGAGCGCCGCAATGGGTCCCGCACCACCAAGCCCCGGGGCCGCAGCGCGCGGTGCTGGCCCGGCCTATTCGTGGCGCGTCCACACACGTTAACACACGTAAGCACTCCATCTCTCTCACACGCATACACACACACACACACACACACGCTCGCTCTCTTGCTCTCGCTCAGGTGATTGTGCTGTGCGAGAGCGGCGGCACCCTGGACAACAAGCCCGGCACCCAGTTCGGCTTCCAGTCCCGGTGGGTGGGTGGGTGGTGCGCGCGATGGGTTCGGCCGCTGCGTGTGGGTGGCGCCCAGGTGGCACACACCTCGCGGCAGCCCTCTCATGTCCATGTCCCACCTGCTACTGCCCTGCCTGCCCTGCCTGCCCGCCTGCATGCAAACCCGCTATTGCCTGCCTGCCCACCCACCTGCTACTGGCCACCCACCTGATGCTGCCCGCTACTGCCTGCTACTGCCACCCGCCGGCGCAGCTCGCTCAAGGCGGTGTACTACCTGACCATGGCCGGGTACACCAAGGTGTCGCACATGAAGGTGAGGGAGAGGGGGAAGGGGGTTAGCTGTGAACCACCCCAAGCTATAACCAAGCTGGGGGGTAACTGCACTTGGGTGTGGGGTAACTGTGAACCATGAAGGGGAGGGTGGAGCGTGCGCGTGTGCGCCAGGTTGCGCGTATGTGGCGCAGGGGCGGGGGCTGAAGGGAGCGGTGGAGGCGTGTCCGAGCGCAGGCGGAGGCCGGTCGTCCTCCGTGCTACCCACCTGCGCCTGCCCCGTCCTGCCTTGGCCGCTGGGTGTTGGGAATGGATGACGCAATTGCCCCCAACCCGCCGCTCGCCCCCTTCCCGCCCCCGCCCCCGCCCCCGCCACGCAGGGCGGCCTGGGCGAGTGGGAGCGCGAGGGCCTGCCCACCACCGCCTCCGTCGCCGAGCCGGCGGCCGCCTCCAAGCCGGAGCCGCCCTCCAAGCCCGCCTCCACCAAGGGCTCCAAGCCCGCCAGCGCCGCCGGCAGCAAGCCCGCCAGCCAGGCCGGCAGCAAGGCGGGCAGCGCCGCCGGCAGCAAGGCGGGCAGCGCCGCCGGCAGCCGCGCGGGCAGCAGCAAGGTGGGCGGCGGCAAGCAGGGCGGCGGCGGCACCACCAGCGGCGGCGGCAAGACGCCCAGCGCGCAGGACCTGGTCGCGGCGGTCAACCGCACGTTCGGCGGCCGCAAGTAGAGGCGCGCAGGGCAGGGGGCTCGTGGATGAGCAGCGGGGCTTGCGGTGGCGGACGGGATGTGAGGGTTGTGCTAAGCAGCCCAAGCTAAAGGGGAGGGCTGGGCGTGCGGGGTGTCTGGCGAGCGCGGTGTCATGATGGATGCCGCACCCGGGGTGTCCGGCGAGCGCGGTGTCATGATGGATGCCGCACCCGGGGTGTCTGGCGAGCGCGGTGTCATGATGGATGCCGCACCCGGGGTGTCCGGCGAGCGCGGTGTCATGATGGATGCCGCACCCGGGGTGTCTGGCGAGCGCGGTGTCATGATGGATGCCGCACCCGGGGTGTCTGGCGAGCGCGGTGTCATGATGGATGCCGCACCCGGGGTGTCCGGCGAGCGCGGTGTCATGATGGATGCCGCACCCGGGGTGTCTGGCGAGCGCGGTGTCATGATGGATGCCGCACCCGGGGTGGCCACAGGATGTCCAGGCGCACGCGACGCAGTTAGCGAGTGGCAGAGTGCAGGAGCGGATTGAGCTGAGCGCAAATGTGGGGGCAGTAGGTTGTTTGTTTGGTTTGCAGGCTGAGAGGAGTCAAGAGACAGTGTAGGATAGGCTGGTTTGCTGATGATATGTGGGCGAATTGCAGGAGCTTTGTCAGCAAACTGCTGTTTATGCGGGATTGCTTTCACGTTACGTGTGGGCTGCGGGCGTGGTTCTCGCAAGCGGCTGTACGGCGCTACAGCGGGGCTGGGTGGGGGCATGCGCCCCCGAGCCCGCCCAAATAATGCCATACTGAGAATGAAGAGGTGATGGTGGAAGTCCGCTGTGTGTTGCAGCACATCACCTGAGTCGCCAGCTGTGCTGCACAGGGGGCTGCACCCATGCTGCTGCACCTATCCGGCCGCGGGCCGTGCCGGGCATGCACTGGGGGCCAGGGGTTGCCCCTGCTGGGGGCCCATGAGGGCCGGCGGGTAGCAACCACTGTAACGCACGTCGCAACCGCAAACAACCAATGACTGCTGGAGACCTCGAGTGCTATGCCCGCGATGCCTGCATGGGGCAGGCCTACATCGCCGAGGGTGCTTAATGGGTGCAACTGTGCAGATGTACGGGCTCAACCTTCAGCGAAGCATCGCCTGCCAAGCGCCTATCCCAGCAGGCTTGGCACTTTTGGCAGTGACACTGCAGCCGCGTAGATGGATGGTGTCGGCAGTGGCCGGCACAACGCCCTCGCCCACACACCGGATTCGGCGAAGTGGGTCAGGGAGTCAGGGTCAGGGCGCGCAGGACCTCACCGCCACCTCCTACCGCCTCACGCTCCACGCCGACTGGGACTTCCCGCTGTTGGGCGTGTCAAAAGGTGACCCCCATGCCTGCGCAAGCTTCCGACTTGAGCACCCACCGCCATCACCGCCGCCAGCTGCCATCCAGCCCCGCACGCACGGGACCGTGCTTCACACTACGGGACGTTGTCAATTCGCTCTGTACCATCGCGCCCAGTCAACACACGCTCACGCGTGAGCAACGGCCGCGCTGAAGTGGGCTCAGAGAAAAATCAGGAGACGCAAGCGCCATTAATCGAAAGCGCCACATGCAACCAGATTATAAAGGGTCACCCGGCCCGGGCCTCCAGTTTCCACGAGGCAGGAAGGCACGCAAAGAACGTGCGTACCACCTTATAACCCCCCCCCCACACACACACACATGCAACCATTACGCTTCCGAACCACCGACTGCATATCTACAGCGCGCCAAGCGCCATGCACAGCGCATTTCTTTGCAAACTCTCCCTTCTTCTAATTATTACTCGGACCCGGAACGTACCGGCGGTAAGCACCGGAATGTATTCCCGACCGGTGAAGGTTCTAGAAGGGGTTGGGGCCCAACCCCCCATTTGGGGGAAGCCCCCGAAGATTTTGTAACATTCATGCATGCGTGGCCCGTGTCATTGTGCTATTGTGCACGCCATTAGGCGAAATGCGGCATCTCGCTCGGGGTCCAATAATCCATCAACACCTCCAAGCGGGCAACTCCATTGCGCCACAGCGCGTGCTGACACCATCCTCACGTGCCACACAGCGCCATTGACCATTCAGGGGCACAGCGTTATTAAACCGCACCAGGGGAGGAGTGTGTGCAACTCGGCATGGATCCAGGCCGAGTTGCATCCCTCCCCTCCCCTCCCCTGACCCACACAGCCAGCAGGCTGGCCCCGAGGGTCATGCCACAGGGCAGGATGTGGGTACGGTATACCGTTAACTCGTTGAGTGTATAAATAAATACTACGACTCCCACAGGTGCCTCGCCAAGTCTCGAGCCTAGCCAAGTACGGCCCATGTCGGTTCATGAAGTGCGTGCTCAGCTCAATCATCAGCATGTTATCAGGAAGCCCTTGAGAGTACTGCCGCTGCATGCTGCAACGGGATGATGCGGCGACACACACACACACGCACACGCACACGCACACGCACACGCACACGCACACGCACACGCACACGCACACGCACACGCACACACATACACCCGCCCACGCCCGTTGTTGTTTAACACCCGCCCACGCCCACGCACGCCCACAAGCGCACATGCACACGCAGGTACCCTGCAGACCTCGTGTAATGACCCAATACCTAGTGCCCAGAGCCCCCGACCTCATCCCATGCACGCATCCCGCCCTCTTCGAATCAGCAGTTCGATGCCGACGTGCTCACTAAGGCTCATTATCATTGCCGTCCCGAAAAGGGTATAAAAAATGTGCGTGCGGGACCGCTGAGCAAAGGGCCCCCAACGTGTTCCTGATGCAGATGGGGATGCAGATGGGGATGCAGATGAGGAGGCCCTGTCGATCACAACCGCATACTCAGTCCATCAACCGTAAAATCGTGCGCCCCCTGTCCAACGTTCATAAATCACACATGGGCATGCCCTTCACGTGCACGTGGCGCTGATGAGATTGCAACTCGGCGGCTTCGAAGCCATTGCTCGCGCAGACCCCGCACCGCCAGCAGCCTCGCTCCTCCTACTGCCCCGTCCTTACTTGCCGCCCAGCACACGCACCGGCTTCCGCGCCTGATGCATGCCTCCCGCCCCGCCCCGCCCCCAAGTTTCGCTTGGGTTTAGATTGGGCTGGTGTTTACAACGCCCCCCCCCCCCCGGGGCAACCCCGTCCGCCACCACAGCCTCGTTCTTATTCCGTCCCCAGCAGCACGAGGTGCCGCCTGGCTGCCTCACCGGCCGCCCGTGGTCCCCGCGGCCGCCCCCGCGGGCCTTTCAGCGGCCCCCGCGGCCCTTCAGCGCCGGCGGCACCTGATGGCCGCCGCACCTTCACTCGCCCGCTCCATCTGCAGCTGCTCCTGCACCAGCAGCAGCTCCTTGACGATCTCCGCCGCAGCCGGCCGCCGTAGCGGGTCCGCATCCCAGCACGCCACGATCAGCTTGATGAGCTTGTGGGGCGCGCCGGCGGCCTGGAGCGGCTCCAGCGGCAGGCGCCGGCCTAGCACCGTGACCTGGTAGGCGATCTGCACCAGCTGGCAGCCCTGTGCGTGGTGCAGCGGCGGTGTGGGTGTGGTGCCGGTTTGTTTAATGCAAACATGAGAATGCGCGAGCGGGTGAGTCGGCGGCGGCGAACCCCTGCATGCGAGGTAGCGGGCATGCAAGGAAGCGGGAGGCAGCAAGCACGCACGCCAGCACGCACACGCACCTTCCACGGCTTGCGCCCCACGATGAGCTCCCACAGCAACACGCCGAACGCGTAGCAGTCCTGCGGCAGCAGTGGGGTTGCGGTTGTGAGCGAGTGCGCGATGAGTGACCGGCCAGCAGGAGCAGCAGGAGTGCGTGGGTGGCCGCTACCCATCATGTGTCTGGTGCCGCTCGCTGCTGTCTGCCGTGGCCCACTGCTGCCGTGGCCCACTGCTGCCCGGGCCCACTGCTGCCGAGCTGGCGTCCACTACGAAGCGGCAGCGCTACGCTACTCACGGATCTGTCGTGGATAGCGCTGTTGGTGTAGTTTTCCAGGTTGAACGTCTCGGGCGCCTGGGGCACATGGTGATATCAGGGTTATTGCGGTAGTTGTGGGATGTGGCATGTGTGGGGAGCGGGGCGGCGGCAGGGTGGTGACTACCGTACTGGTGGGCACAGAGATGTCAGCGGTCAGGCAGTGGGGCAGCTGGTCGGGGCAGTCCATGTGGGCGGACTTCCCACACATGCCTACACCCACTTTATCCACTTCGCTAGCCACCCACGCCAGCCATCCGCCTTCTGAACAAACCCCGCCTGCCCCTGGCCCGCCGCATCCACCCCGCCCGCCACGCATCGATACACCCCGCCCCACCCACCCATCCGGCCCACCCTGCACCGCCACGCCACGTGCCATGCGCCCGCGCCCGCGCCCGCGCCCGGCCGGCCCCGGCCCCGGCCCCGCGACCCGCGCCTTACCACGCTGCGCGCCCCGCCCACCCACCCTCCCCCCGCCAAGCAAGCCACTCACCATGTACGGCACGGTGCCGACCTCGGGGTTCTGGGTGACCAGCACCGTGTCCCGCAGCCGCGACAGCCCAAAGTCCGCCAGCTTGGCCAGGGGCGTGTCGGTGTCGGCGCCGCTGATGAGCACGTTGGCGGGCTTCAGGTCTGGCATAGGCATAGGCAGGCATGGGCATAGGCAGGCAGGCAGGCAGGCAGGCAGGCAGGCAGGCAGGCAGGCAGGCAGGCAGGCAGCAGTACACAGAGGCCGCTTTAGCCGCATGTACATCATACACTGTTGCGTCCACGTAGTCCACGTTGCACGACCATGCCGGACGCAAGCTAGCACGACCGGCAACATGGGCAAGTAAATGAAGCGGCCAAGTGCCAGAAGCTTTGGCCGGCACTCACCTCTGTGCAGGATGGTTGGGTGTAGGCAGGCGCTGTGGCCGGGAGATGGGGGAAGAGCGAGGGAGAGGCAAGCGCGTCACCAATAGGCAATAGCATTTATTTATGGTGTGGTGCGTGGCGACCACCCGTACCACCCGTACCTACCACCCGGTAGCGCCATCCGCCCGCCCGCCGCTATCCCCTCCTTGCCCTCGCGCTTCCACTCACAGCGCGTTCGCCACTTGCACCGCAATGCCCACCGCCTGTGCGTGTGTGTACAGTTTTGATTGGAGGGCGGGAGGGCAGGCACGGGTACGGATGTACGGATGGATGGATGCACGGCGGTGCGGGCGGCACGGGATGCATGCTGACACGTCCATAGCAGATAAACCAAAGTGGGCGGGTGGGGGCCGGAGGCGCAGATAGAATGCATGGACACCCCACCGGTTTCTAACACTCGGGTGCCCTGGGCCCGGATGGATCGCCCCGGCACGACACGCTCTCAAGCTGCGCAGCCTCTGCTGTTGCCTGCTGAGCGAGGTAGCTGAGGTGCCGAACAACAAGACGGCGCTGGGCGCCAAGCTTTCACCGTGCGTCTCTCCCCGTCTGCACCAACAAGCGGCGTGTGGCACGCGGCGGCGTATGCATGCATGCAGCTAGCTACGCACCTTGCTCAGGGGCAGACCGGCGGGCTGCCCCTCGGCCGCACCACCGCCTGCTGAATTGCCTGCGCCGCCGCCGTCGCCGTCCCCGCCGTACAGCACCCGCTCCAGGTTGGTCTCCATGCGCTCCAGGACCAGGCAGATGACGGGCGGCCTGGACGGCGGGGTATTTGAGTACGTGTGTGCGTGATGTGCATCGGTAATTGTGAGGGTAGGTGGGAGAGGCAGGACCGCAGGATGCATGCTGCTGCCGGGAGACAAGTACGGGTGCAGGTCGGGCTAGCTCGTCGGGCAGCGAGCACGTGACATGTCAGCAGCCCACCGCCTGTTTCCACCCCGCCGGCCCCAGTGTGTGTCCGCGCCCCCTATTACCCCTATCCGTCCGTAGCTAGCTGCCTGTTTGCTGCCACTCGTGCGCGACGTCGGGCTAGCTATAGCCCACGTGGGGTTAGTTGGCCACCATGCGTGCATGTGCGCCCAGGTCAGCACCCATACATGTCATTGCCCATGCATGCCATCACCCATACATGCCCGGCCCCGCCGGCAACACAAGAAGCACTTTTAGCCAGCCATCCGTCCATGCATCCCAGCCCATGCCCGCGCTCACGTGAGGTTGGCTGCCAGCAGGCGCACGATGTTGGGGTGCCGCACGCGCGCCAGCACCGCCACCTCCTGGGCCAGCGCCGCCGACAGCGCCGCCGCCTGGCGGTCACCGCCGTACGGATCTGCCGCTGCTGGCTGTTGTACGGCAGCCGCAGTGCTAGCCAGGATGTTGTCGTGGTTTGCGCACGTGGCCGCCAGGCCCGCACCAGCACTGAGCAGCGCAGAGGCCACGACTCCCCCCAGGCCTCCCTCCCCTGGGTTGTTGTTGCTGTCGTTTTTGTTGTTGGCCGCTTCATCATGCGGCTGCTGGTTGGCATCTGCTGCACCTGCCGCCGTAGCGTTGGGGTCAGCTGCTGGGCTGGCGGCGGCGGCGGCCGCCGGCGGGCTCTGCAGCATCAGCACCTTCAGCAGGCCCCCGGACGGCTGCATCAGCTGCTTCAGCCAACCGTCATCGTAGTTTGTGGACAGCTCTGTTCCCGCAAGTGGGCTGAGCGGCTGCTGCTGCTGCTGTCCACCGCTGCAAGCAAGAGCGCTGGAAGCGATGACGGTTGCTGGGGCTCCTGGGGCGGAGGTGGCAGCTGCTGCGCCACCATAGCCCGCCGCAGCCGCGGCGGCTGGACTGGTGTTGAAAAGCGACGTTTCAGCCGCGGACCTGATTGCCCACGTTGCAGCAGCTGAGGCCGCTTCCCCAGCTGCACCAGCCCCAGCCTCAGCGGCAGCCCCAGCAGCAGCCGACTCTACCCCGGCTGCCTCCAGCTGTGCAACGGCCCGTGGCGTCTGCACCTCTGCGCCCTCCGCCGCCGCTGCATCCTTCCTGGGGGGCGGCGCTGTGATGGCCGCCGCCGCCGCGAGCAGGCCTGTGTTGATGAGCTTGACCGCGACCCGCTCGCCGCGAAACAGCCCCTCCACCACCCGGCCGAAACCGCCCACGCCAATGACGGTGGGCAGCAGCGTCACCACACCCGCCCCGTCCGCGGCGGACTGCTGAGACTGCTGGGACTGGGACTGCAGCAGGCGCCGCCGCTGGCTGCCACGGCCAGTTGGGGCGGGGGTGGTGGCCAGCAGGAATGTGTCGGTTGTGCTATTTCCGCCGATGCTGCAGCTAGCAGTGCTTTCACCGGCGGTGCAGCCGCCACGGCGGGAAGTGGTGGAGAGGCTGCTGGTAGGTCCACCGTCAGGCGTTTCGTCAGCAGCCGTAGCATCTGCGGCGGGCGGAGCAGCAGCGTCCTCCGCCGCAACATCTGCTGCTGAGGCGGCACCCCTGAGGCGGAAGCCCTGCTGTAAGCCCTGTGGCGGCTGCTGTGCCGCAACCGCCGCCACGGGTGAGCGCAGCGTCGCCGGCAGCGAGTCCGTATCCAGCAGGAACTCTGTCACCCGCACGTGCAGGGGGATGCCCGCCTGCAGCGGCGTGCGCTCGGTCCACACGGGCGCCTGATGCTGCTCTGTCGCCGCCAGCAGCAGCGCGTCCGCGGCGCCTGCTACGTCCGCACTCGAAAGGCCGCTGAGGCCGCTTGGGGCGGCGGCGCCATTGTTATTGAAATTGCTGGAGTTGGGAGCACTGCCGCTGTTCCTGCAACAACAGCAGTAGCAGCAGCAGCAGCAGCATGTGGGCCAACGGCGGGTCATGAAAGCAATAGATAGGAGCCGTTGGCCAGTAACACGGCCTCTAGTAGCTGTGCTCCATTCCTATCTCACAGCAGTGGCACCTCGCTAGCTCCAACGTATTACAAGCGCTTTTACGTTAACAGATTATCCCATCATCACACACGCACGCACGTACCTGCTGTTATCATCTGACTTGCGGAGCCCTGTGCCATCATGTTTCGGTGCAGCGGACGCCTTTGTGACCATGACGGAGGGAGTTTGCATAGCGCGGCTGTCCGTGGCGGCGGCCGCCTGCGGGTCCCCTTTGCCGCCGCCAGGCAGGTACGCGGAACGCCGCCGCCGCCGCCGCATGTAGAACCACGCGGCAGCCGCGACTGCACCAAGCACCGCCAGCCCTGCAGTTCACGTCTCGTTCCGTCACGTTCCGTCACGCGGCAGGACATCGATTATTTTAATTGTTTAGCAAGCGGCTAGCCCACTAAGTCACAGCCACTACTAGCGTCGCACCTATCGCACCTACCGCCCAGCACGCCAGCCAGCACCGGCGCCAAGACGCTGGTGTCACTGCCGCCGTCGCCACCCTGCGGGCTCTGCTGCAGACCACCGGGCGCGGATGACTCGCTCTCACGTCCGCTGGTGCTGCCGCCGCTGCTGTTTAATGCCGGTGCCGGCTGCTGCCCTGCCGTTGGCGGCGGCGAGGACGCATAGGGTGCGGATGTTGCGGCGGACGACACGGAGGCGTAGGTGCTGGGGATTCGGATGTCTACGGAGGTGTTGAAGGCGGGGACGAAGGAGCCGAGCGGGTACATGGCGTAAAAGCAGCCCACCAGGCCGCGCGAGGCCACGCAGTCCAGGGCCATCATGGTGTAGCACTGCGGGACCGTGCGCGCGGGACGGGACGGGAGTGCTCACTAGCTAGCGAGGGTTTAAGGTTCACGAATGTGGATAGCTAGGCTGTTCCCGACACAACGAGTAAGGCAGGAGCACGCGTGCAACCCACGCACCCGCCACATGAAGTCCTTAACCACCATGGCGTAGCCGGCTGGAATGGCCCTGCCGCCGGTCGCGTCCAGGCTGAGGGCATACAGCACTGTGTCATCATAAACCCCGCTGCGTGCGAGCCATAGTGAGGGTGCGTAGTAAGTAAGTGATCGGGTGTCAGGCCACCGCAGCGAAGTTGCATTACCGTATTAGATAGGATAGTGACAGCGGAATGTATGGCCTGAAAGCCTAGAGCAAGAGCGGGTGCGCAGCTAGGAGTGCGCCCTAGCTAGAACCACGCGTGCGTGCTGCACCACACACGTGCCACCTACGACCCATCCACACACTTCCATACGTACGCACGCCGCCCGCCCCCGCACCCGCCTGCTGCCCACCCACGCACCTGCTGCCCACCAGGCACCGCTGCGCCAGCGGCACAAAGGGCGCGCTGCTGGCGGTACAGTTGGGCGCCGGCCCGGGCAGGTCCACAATGTGCCCGCTCTGGCGCCCGGGAATGAACCGCGGGCGAGGCAGTGTGGCGATGGAGGTGACGGACGCATTGTTGTCGAAGCACGTGCCTGCGCGTGCGTGCGTCGCCACGTATGTTAATCACGCACAGCAGCAGCTCTATCTGCCGCCTCTGGCGGCCCTCCCATCCTCACACCTCCGCCCTTTTTAGTACCCATTCCATCTCTCCACACACGCATGCTCACGAGAGCGGCCCATACTCACGGTGCAGGGTTGTGCCCGAGAGATATCGGACTACGCCCAGCGCCGATGGATCAGACAGGTTGCGGGCATAATCATCCGCGATCAGGTCCACTCCCGGGGCCTGCATGCGGGCATCATCATCGCATCACCGACCCGCCATTCATGGCCTTGCTCGTGCACAAATGCATCGCTTGATGCACACATGTATGCATGGGATGACGTGTATTGCATGTCGCAGCTCTATTTGGGCTAACTGCTGACATCGGGCCAGCTGAAGCACGGTAAGCACGGTCGCCACCACCGCGTGATGCGCACCAGTCTCTATCTACCGAGCGACCTTGCCGACCTGACTACCCTAGCTGCCGCGGTGCGTGCAAGTGGATAATGCGGTTGATCCCCCCCCGAGGCATAGACGGCGCTGGGCGGAGCCCCTCCTGCGATGGGTGTCGCTGCGAGGGCAAAGGGCATGCCTGCTGGTCGCACCCAGCCAGCCACGGACTACGCACCTGGAAGTTGGCAGGCTCACGAACGCGCTCCGTCACAAAGCGATGGAAGTCAAGATACACGCCCCGGCCGAGTGCAATCTGTGCGGGCGGGTGAGCGACGAGAGCGGTGTTTATTTGGCGGTCAGCAGCCCGCCGGGGAAAGGTAGCGGGCGCACGGTGTGTGTTGGGGTGGCGCACGGTACGATCCCCGCCGCCGTAGCTACGGGCTATCGCTCGTAACATGTACATGTTCGCGGGCGCCACTGAGTTAACGAGCTACGCTTGTTCTTGCCTTGGCCTTGATATACTGGAAATCGAGAATGGGGTACTGCGCCGGGTTTTCGCGGGCTCCCCACACGGTGATGTTCCGTTTCAGCACGATAGGCGTCAGGAAGGGCGAGTAGTCCTGCTCAGTTACCACAATCCAGTCCACGTCGATAATTATAAGCGTAACCTCGGGGCTGGCGAAGCTTGCAGCCAGCTCGGCGCCACATGAGCACCACACCGACGTCGCGTTGATGTAATCGAGGTGTTGTAGGGAGCTTATACTTGTCGTGTCATTATTTTCGGCAGCAGTGGCCTTGCGCACGAGGACTGAGCCCGCCAAGAGGCAGGTTGCCACCAGGACGTGTACAAGGGTGCGTGACATGATAAAAGCTAATCCATGAGTGACGCCTCACGCGAGTAAAATTGCCGCACAGCAGCCGACAGGCGAAGAAAGGCCAGCGATGTCACAAAAATGTTTATTTGGTAAACTGGAAGCGGGAAGTTTAATGTTTTATGTCGCTATTTGTTCCTAGAAGTACCGGTATGCTTTTTTGCTGGTAGGTGGCACACAAATCTATGACTTGATGGTGCGAACTTGACGAAACTCGGGGGTCACGGCGCGGCTTAGAAGTCAGCGGTGATGCACTACTTAATACCTTGTAAATTATGCATGAAGCTGGTCTTCGCTCTGGCGTGTACGTCGCGGCGCGCAGCGGGAACAGCTGAGCACGCCGATCACGGAGACGAGGACGGGGAAGGCTCATGAGCCGCCGCCGCCACCCTTGCCGCCACACGGGAACAGTCCCAGTGGCCTCCTCTGGGGAGGGACCCGCCGCTGGCTGTATGTCGCGATCCTTGCGCGCGCGCGCAAGCTAGCGACGCCCGGTTGCGACTCGCCTTGTTGTGCATGCCGGCCAGGCCGCCCCCAGCACCGTACGAGCCTCCCAGCATAGTTCCCTTATAATTCGCTGGTGGGCAAAGCTAGTACGCTGCCATAATACGCTGCGCCAAAGTCACAAAGTCCGGGATGTTGGGATGCGCACGTGGGATGTCGACCAGGGGAGGATGTCGAGTCAGCTCCGGGCCGTTCTCGCGCTTGCTGATACTCAGACAACGTGTTGTGTTCATAACGAGGCCATTGAGCGCGACATACATCTACAACCAGCGTGGATGCGTTTGCTATTGTCCAACATCCCGGCTCAGCATACCTTATCGCTTCGGACCGCCGCGCCCCCGCGGGCTGCTGGGGGGACACCTTTTGCAGCGGCTCAGTGATGTGGGCCGACACAGCGAAGCTTCGCCGCCCAGCAGCAGTCGTATGACGACGCCCACTGCTGTTTGTTCGTCGCTTGCGAGCGCTGGGGGAGATGGATGGCGGTCTTGACGTGCGTGATGGTGATGTCAGGCGTTGATGCCGGACGGTTGGCCAGAGTAAACCAGGCCGGGGTTGTTCCACTTAATCGTCGTTGGCGGTCAGGATATGTAAAGAAGGTGGGGCAGAAGGCCAGCACCTGAGGGAATGCGTCGGGACGAGGTACCTGCACGAGCAATGGCACGAAATGTGTCAAGTGTGGCACAAGGTCCAAGCCACGAGCGCTTGGGCGCTGTCTCACTCAGCTTGCTGTCTCACTCAGCTCCCTTCCCGAAAGATAAATGCACAGATAGGCTTCTGTAAGCCTTTGCTCGGGCTAAACAGCCGCGAATGAATCGGAATCACGATACTCAGTCAATTGTTCTTGGTCGAAGCTTGGGCGTGAACCGGAGGTCTTCACGAAGGCCTTGGTAGACGCGAGGCGTTGACCCAGTGCAGTCGGCGTCGAGCTGATGTCGGGTCGCCGGTCTTCACGATGCAGTCGTCGGAACGGGAAACTCGGAGACGTCTTGAACTTGAGAAACGTTGCCTACGGGGAGAAAAGGCAGGAGCCTTGAGGGGAGAAGGAGGAGCTGTCCAGGGGCCTTGGTCGGCGTCGGTTGTCGATGCCCGAAGACTCGCGGGGCTCGTTGTTGCCGTCCAGGCGCTGGTAGCCGCCGAAATACGTAGAAGAGCTACGTAGGTGCCGCAGGGCCGCGTCGCAGAGGTCGACGGGTCACGGAGAGTCGCGCGCGGGGTCGAATGCGACCAGACGCGGCGATGCACGGGGCACGGAGTGCGGCCCGCTCGGAAACCAGGCGATGGCCGTAGCCTGTGCCTTCAGACACTGTCGTGCTATAGCGCTGGAAACTTGGACAGGCTCGCTGTCAGGGAGAAGAGCCCACGTGGGCTGGGAGTCAGTTCTTCCGGTATGATCAGAATCTTGTCTGTCAATTACTCGTGGTGCGTTTACACAGGAGTGCCGGGTTACTTGTCTGGCGCTCTCCGTCGACTATATATGGCGGGCACCTTCTGGCAGCGCGCGCCCGCATGGGCTCAAAGCCCGGATGGTCCAGGAGCTGCGTCGGAGCTGCCCAATCAAGCCAATCAAGCAGCCCCATGCAGCGCCCGAACTACCCCTTGCTAGCACCGCTTATTCCAAATGCGCACCAATACCAAAACAGCGCCCTTGAGCCGCCAGGGGGCTCAAACAGTCCCGAGAAAGGTCTGTGCTCAAGAGCGCAATCTCCATTCCTTCGGGCTGCGTCGCCCTGACTTTCTCCGCACTTTGGAAGCACACAAACGCTAGGGTCGCCTATCAATAGGCGTCTACGGTAAGAGCGTGAGCCTCCCAGTTCTCCAGCGTTGGCTTCGGCCTAAAGACCGTCGCCGCGGCAAGGGTAGCCGGAGGGCCAAGCCGCTCGGCAATGGCTCCGCGTCGGCAAGCGCCCCACAGGGAAGCGCTGCCTCAGCTTCACCCTATGCAATCAGTAATAGTAAGCGATGCTACCGCGGCTCGGATAAGCCGAGTGCGGGGCAGTCGCGCTATCGACAATTCTTGCTCGGGCTGTCGTCCGCAAGACGCAGCCGTTGCCTAAATCCACCGCTCCTTTATGTACTCCACTTTATCCAAGCCACAACCACGTAGCCACATTGCCCGTCTGCCGAGTTCTGTCGGGGTCGGGGGTCTAGTTCCGCCGGTCGCCATCGTCTCCTTCTCGCCTCGTCGCACCGTCTCCAAACCAGGTCAAATCACCTTCACTTCCCTCAGGGTATTTCAAGGTGCATCACCCAAATGTCTCTCTGGCAGTTCGTGTTCATGCCATGCGTCACGCATCGTGTCGCGCATCGTGCTTCACGGCCCGCGTGCCCTTCATGCTTGTCGGTTCTGCGTGTTATGCCGGCCTCAACTGTATGCCTTAACTCACCACAATCGTCGCACTCTCATGTTCGTGTTGCATGCGCCCTAGCCTACTGCACCCTGCGTGCGTAGCCCCGCGCAGCGGAACTGGTGCCCACAGCGCGCTCGGGCGGGCGCGCAATGCATAAAGCCTCCGGACAGCGCTATGCGTCGGCACAAGCAAAGCAGCTACAACCTTGGGATGCCACTGGATGCCCCAACGTGTTTCTGGCATACTTTCTACCGTACTAAAAATTAAGAACAGGGGTTGGCTTGCCCCAAAAGCCAACCCCACGCCACTGAGTGCAATCCCGCGCACCAGTTCAATGTGTGACGACTGCAGACTGCTGTTCCCTCCATCGGCTGATTCCTTCGGGAAGTAGGCGGGTTTGTCCATCCCCAGTCCCATGAGTTCATACGATACGCAAGCAACGATTGCATGAAAGCAAGCGGTTCCACCAACGAACTCAAACGGCGCACTCACATCCCACGCGCCCACCCGATGGCTCAAGCACTGCTCAAGTGATGATGCAGCTCATGCCGGCACGCGTGTGGGCCATTTAATTGGGTGCAGTGCACATTCATGCGAATGCGGTAGATAAAAAGCAAAGAAGCGCAATTAGTTTAGTGTCCAAAAACGACCGAAAGTGAAGTTAACTAGTTGAAATCAGTGCGTGCTCCCCTGGTGCACCCCATCCGCCGACAGAAAACAAAGACAAGCAGCACTGGATGGTGGCCGCTCCCGCGGGGCTATGCGGGTGGGCGCGGCGCCTGGGCGAGGGGGGGGGGCTTGAGGACCCTGCTAACCCCTCTGTCTACACCACCCAGCAGCGCAGCCCCTGGCGCTCCTGACGGCACGTAAGCACCCCACAACGGGGAGGCCGATCGTGTTGGGGAAAGTGGTAGACACGGGCTGTGCACTGATTGAGCGAGTGTGCTCCGCGCTCATGAACCTACCGGAACTTGTGATACTCGATGCAGTGCCCGTATCATGTAGATGGCTTTGGGCCCCCGGCGTCTACACAGCGTAGGTGACCCCTCACGCGCCATCTACACCTCGAAAAATTTTCTTAGGGGCACGCCCCCAAATCCCCCAAACCATCTACGCTCCCTGTCTAAAAGACCGCCAAACCCGCCCAAACCGTATACGCTCCGTAGATGCCGAAACCCAAACCCAAAAATTTTTCTCCGCCTTCGGCGGATTTTGGGCAAATTTCTACAGCGTAGATGGAAGATACGAGCACTGACTCGATGCCAATCTACTTCAAGCGGGGCCATGGGTTTCGCAAGCACCGTTGTGGGGCAACCCAACCTTGACTTTGAGACAAAGAAATGGTGTGAATGTATCTTTGGAAGGGGGCTTCTCGGATATTGTTGCACTAGGCTCAATTACCACAGTCGGAGACGCAGTGAGGGCTATTGATACGTTTGCACGGGTTAAGGAGAAATTGCAAGACGTGCCGGCCAATACCAGAGCCCCACCCCGGATACGGAGTGAATGCACACGCGCTTACAAGGAAGATGTGATTGATGCGGGAATTTTTGGAGGACTAGGGATAGATTTGATGCCGAGGCCCCTGAGGAATGGGATAGATGCATTTCGACGCATGCAAAACTTGATTAACCACCTGCCTGCGGGATGGACAGAAGCGGCACGAACAGGCATGGGACTAAACCAGGATCAAGCATACACGGAAATGATTGACCATATAGTGGGGTGCCTTGGATGGAAGATGAACAATCAACCAATTCCACTGGCGACCGTTTCGGTGAAGCAGGCCACGTACCTGCAGATGCGTGAAGCGTTTGGGAAACTAGCAGAAAAACATGCTGATTTTGTCCACGAGGCTAAGGGTGGTAACGTAGGTGATATAGTGATGGCGATAGAGGACAAGGAACGCATCTCGAGCACATATGAACGCTTGTGGAAGCTTAAATGGGAAGCAGAGCAGAAAGAAGCCTTCTGGAGGCTAGCAGTGGATGGATTCCCAGGCTTCTCGATGCACAGAGGGCAAGGTCATAAATGCCCATGTGGGGTGACGGATGCGCAGTCTGACCGCGCACACCATTTCAGCACGTGCACAATTGCTAGCACGCTACGGCTGCATATTCAGGAAGCGACAGACACAGGTGATGAGGATCACATAATTGAGTTGATAGTGGAGCGTAAGAATCTGTGGCTAGTAATACCGCCACACGAGGCTATCCAGCAACCCATCTGGGACGTTGTATGCCTGGCTGCGATCTCTGCCATGGAGTACGGTAGGAGGCTATTGTTTGCCTCCAGAGGGGAACAAGGCAAGGTAGAGGAAACAGCGATTAGCAGGATTAAAACGCAAGTTATAGCAGACTTTTGGGAGCGTTTGCAGACGTATGTGAGCCTGGGCATCAAGCCAAGGGGGTGGGACGAAATCCCACCAGGCCACCCTTGGATTGAAAGAAGGGAAGACGGGAGTATGTGGATCAATAAGCCGACTTTCATTACAGTTGAAGAGGAAGGAGATTGAGTTTAGAAGATGGTGGCGCTCCCATGGGAGCAAGGCCTATTAGCCCAAGGCGCAGAGTAGGCTGTCGGCGCTGCAGGTGGCACGCCCCTGAGGTCTAGAGCAGGGCGTCCGTACTAGTACGTGCTCGCTGGCTCGTGAGCTGCGTCAGCAGGTCCCTCCTGTAACCAATGCAATCTAACCCCGAGGCCGGGAGAACCTGAAAAGGCCTCGGATTCTACTTGCAGTCCTCACATCAATCATAAATCTGCGAGCACACCCATTCGAGAACCTCACACCTCCACCTACAACTTACAGGCAGGCACGCATTGCATGCTAGGCAGGGACTCATCCATGGACTCGTCCGCAGCAGTGCCGCAGCGACTCGCCGGCATCCATCCAGCCGTGAAGCACGCCCGCCATTCGCTTTTTAACCATCCAGCAGCTAGCATGGCGGGGCCTTGCGCAGCGAGCGCCCAGTTCGCAGCCAAGAAATCAGCAAGCAAGCAAGTCCGCACTCGATCCATCCGTCGCCCCTTGCCCCTCCCCCAGGGCAGCCTCCCTCAATGCCAGTGCCACACAAATCAGTGCAATGGCCTTTCCAAGCAGGCTTACAAAGGCATATCGATGCCCCACGTGACTCTCCCGCGCTGCGAAGCGTTATCACAAACGAACTGAGCCACCGCGCCCGCAGGACAACATGCAACTAATGCAATGAACGCACACGCAGCGTCGCGCACACATTTCTCGCAGATAGAACCAATGCCCACGTAGTTGTCAAACATGCGCATACCCTATGTGGGCTATCTGGGTTGCTGCAGGGCGGACGTTGTGCAGCAACCCACCATTCATTCGATTCCGTCTATTCCGTCATGAACAAAGCGCCTTTCCCCGCCGGCGGCGCCGTACGTCCGGATGTCGTGTGTGGCCGCCGGCCGCACTCAGGGTCCTTGCAGTAGAGCCTGACGCCGCCTGTACCCTTGCTTACCGCCCCGCCCTCCAGCCATCCACACTAGCTCCCAACGGCGGCCGCCCGCTCCATCTGCAGCTAGCTATACACAGGCACGCGCGCACACGGACGCACACAAGAAAACTCGTGCATTCACCCACGGCGTAGGCGCGGGCGCGCGCATGACATCCTGCATGCACTCCAGGGTCTTCCCCGGGAAAAACTCCGGAAAGCAGCTGCTGGACTAACCCAGAGCCGTACGTGGTCCCCCGGAATCCCACAGGGCAGATGCAGGCGTACGTTTGTGTCCTTTTCCGTGCTTTAAGGGGCATCAATGATATTCCCTTCAGGCGGTGTGTGCCCCACCCCGCACCCCCTACCTCTTACTTGAACCGCAATTCCACACCCTGCTCCTCAGATCATGTAAAATAAAGCTTCCGGGACAACTGTTCCGGGAACCAACCAACCCCCTGTTTTTTTCGGGGATTCCCTCCCCCCCCCCCCCCCCACACACACACTTTTCCCAGAGTGTACCCTTGCTTGCGGCACGGACCCCGAGCAGACTCACCCGCTGTCCTTGTCATCAGCAGCAATCGCCATGCCCTTGCCATGACCAGCAGAAGCCTTGCCAATGGGCATGTGTGGACTGCCGCCGCCACCCGCCGCAGCGGCGGCGGCGGCGGTCGCCTGCGGGTCTTCTTTGCCGCCGCCAGGCAGGTACGTGGACCGCTGCCGCCACTGCCGCATGTAGAACCACGCGGCGGCCGCGACCGCACCAAGCGCCGCCAGCCCTGAAGTCCACATCATGTGGCGTCACGTTCCGTGCCGTCACGCGACGGGACATACTTGTTTGATTGGGGCGGGCTAGCCCATCCACGCATCTAGGCTGCCTCAGAGAAATGCCAGCAGCAGCAGTAGTAATAAGCGAGGGAGCAGATCGATAGATAGACTCACGCGCGCCAGCACCCTACGGTATCTTACGCTGACAGCAGCTGCTGCACATGCGCGCTGTGCACACATGGCGCACACAAACCGGTGGCGTCACAGCCACTAGCGTCGCACCCCTGATCGCACCTACCGCCCAGCACGCCAGCCAGCACCGGCGCCAAGACGCTGGTGTCACTGCTGCCATCGCCACCCTGCGGGCTCTGCTGCAGACCACCGGGCGCGGATGACTCGCTCTCACGTCCGCTGGTGCTGCTTAGGGCTGGCGCCTGCTGCACTGCCATTGGCGGCGGCGGGGACTGTTATATCGCCAGGCGCGGTATAAAAGTCAGAATCAGATAGTTGACAGATCACGCAGAGTGATTGATGTGTAGCGATTCAGTAGAACCTCGCTATACAACAAGTGCCCCCCACTTAGATGGGCAGCGTCCTCGCGCCCAGACCAATCGCCGCAGTTCTATGGGTGATCAAGCCATAGACAGACCGCCAGAGCGACCAGTCAGGTGCAAGTCAGCCGAGGCCTTCCACGCATTGGCTCAGAGTGCCGGCCCGCGGGTGTGCCAAGTCCGCCTGAAACCACCACCGTTGCCGTCTCACGTGCACGCGCTATCTGAGTGTGGGTGCTGCCACCTCCCACCAGCCCTCAGACCGCCGGCTGCGACCGTGAG
Source organism: Chlamydomonas incerta (assembly GCA_016834605.1). NCBI lineage: Eukaryota > Viridiplantae > Chlorophyta > Chlorophyceae > Chlamydomonadales > Chlamydomonadaceae > Chlamydomonas > Chlamydomonas incerta. The sequence continues at coordinate 300,307 of JAEHOC010000085.1, forward strand.
TTGCGAGGATCGAACCAGGGTGTTCGCAGGATCGCAACGAAGCTCGATACCAACATGTTATATCGCCAGGCGCGGTATAAAAGTCAGAATCAGATAGTTGACAGATTACGCGACAGAGTGATTGATGTGTAGCGATTCAGTAGAACCTCGCTATACAACAGGGACGCATAGGGTGCGGACGTTGCGGCGGACGACACGGAGGCGTAGGTGCTGGGGATTCGGATGTCTACTGAGGTATTGTAGGCGGGGACGAAGGAGCCGAGCGGGTACATGGCGTAAAAGCAGCCCACCAGGCCGCGCGAGGCCACGCAGTCCAGGGCCATCATGGTGTAGCACTGCAGGACCGTGCGCGCGGGACGGGACGGCGGAGTGACCGGGCGGGTGCACACGTTACCTAACCCCGCACGCACGTGGACGGGTAGCCAAAACAAGTAAGGCACATGCGTGCGACACACGCACCCGCCACATGAAGTCCTTAACCACCATGGCGTAGCCGGCTGGAATGGCCCTACCTGCCGCCGTCGCGTCCAGGCTGAGGGCGTACAGCGCCGTGTCATCGTAAACCCCGCTGCGTGCGAGCCAAAGTAACGGTGCGAGTAAGTACTAAGTAATCGGGTGTCAGGCCACCGCAACGAGCGACAGAGTGACGACGACAGCGGAATGTATGGCCTGAAAGCCTAGAGCGAGGGCGGGTGTGCAGATCGGAGTGCGCCCTAGCTAGCTATAAACCACGCCGTGCTGCAACATTAGCAACATGTGCCACGTGCGTATGACCCATCCATCCACACTTCCATACGTACGCACGCAGCCCGCCGCCCGCCCACGCACCCGCCTGCGCATGCCGCTCCCGCACCTGCTGCCCCCGCACCCGCCTGCTGCCCATCCACGCACCTGCTGCCCACCAGGCACCGCTGCGCCAGCGGCACAAAGGGCGCGCTGCTGGCGGTGCAGTTGGGCGCGGGCCCGGGCAGGTCCACAATGTGCCCGCTCTGGCGCCCGGGAATGAAGCGGGGGCGGGGCAGTGTGGCGATGGAGGTGACGGACGCATTGTTGTCGAAGCAGGTGCCTGCGTGCACGTGCGTCGCCACGTATGTTAATTACGCACAGCAGCTCTATCTGCCGCCTCTGGTGGCCCTCCCATCCTCACCCATCCCACCTCCGCCTAGCTACTCCGCCCTTTTTAGTACCCATTTCATCTCCCCGCACACACGCATGCTCACGAGAGCGGCCCATACTCACGGTGCAGGGTTATGCCCGAGAGATATCGGACTACGCCCAGCGCCGATGGATCAGACAGGTTGCGGGCAAAATCATCCGCGATCAGGTCCGCTCCCGGGGCCTGCATGCGGACATCATCGCCGTACACATACGGCCAGGAAAAAGGAAGGCTTGGAAAGCGCACGCAGTGCTCCATCCTGAGCCAGCACACAGCGTGTAGTGATGAACCGCCAGCAGCAGCAGCTAGCACCAGCTAGCCCGCAGCCAGCTGCTGCCGGCCAGAAAGCAAGGGTATGCGCACTGCTGTTGTCTGTTCACCGGAACACCCGCCCCCGAATGGATCACTATCGCAAGCATCGCGTGCGTGGGGCATATCCGCACATCCGGTATCTAGCCTTCCCAGGTAGGCGGTGAAAATGCACCCAGCCAGCCACGGACTACACGCACCTGGAAGTTGGCAGGCTCACGAACGCGCTCCGTCACAAAGCGATGGAAGTCCAGATACACGCCCCGGCCTAGTGCAATCTGTGCGGGCGGGTGAGCGACGAAGCGGTGTTTATTTCGTGGTCAGCAGCGCGGCCCCTGGGACCCAACCAAAAGCGCGGCATGCATGCGTGACATGCGTACGCCGTGCGACAGAATAGTCAGGCCGCGTAGTATTCGTGTTAGCGGGCGCCACTGAGTTAACGAGCTACGCTTGTTCTTGCCTTGGCCTTGATATACTGCTGGAAATCGAGAATGGGGTACCGCGCCGGGTTTTCGCGGGCTCCCCACACGGTGATGTTCCGTTTCAGCACGATAGGCGTCAGGAAGGGCGAGTAGTCCTGCTCAGTTACCACAATCCAGTCCACGTCGATAATTATAAGCGTAACCTCGGGGCTGGCGAAGCTTGCAGCCAGCTCGGCGCCACATGAGCACCACACCGACGTCGCGTTGATGTAATCGAGGTGTTGTAGGGAGCTTATACTTGTCGTGCCATTATTTTCGGCAGCAGTGGCCTTGCGCACGAGGACTTGGGCCGTCAGCAGCAGCAGCACAGGTGTCAGCAGGCTATTCGCTGTGAGGTGCGTTAATAATCTGTGAAGTGACATGGTGGTCACCGTTCAAACTTATAAATCCCGAACCAAATAGGGCGTACTAAGGTTCGGTCCAGCCAGCGGTAATAATTGAGCCGACCGACCGATCGCGGTTGTACGTGCAAATGGCGCGTTTCAGATATTATTGTGTATGATCGCCTTTCTAATTGCATGTGACGAGTGTTACGCGATAACTCCACGCGCGCCACCACTTTTCACGTTCGCCTCGTTCGCAAGCAAAACGAGCCTGTTTAGCGGGTTTTAATGTGCGACTAGTATAATCCGGGTTTTGATGTACTTGTGCGTAGGCTTGAATGTGGAGGTATACGTGCGGGCCGCGAACCCGTGCCCGCAATTTCATGGATTTCAGGCGAACCCGTAGCGTCACAGAAAACAGAGCATGGCGGGTCATTTGTGGGGCAGCCACAGGGGCGCTGGGCCCGCCTACAGGCACTGCGCCGTGGGGGGCGGCCGGGCGCCTGGCCCCGGCGTGGCCAGGGCGCTGTTCGTTTCATTCGGCGGGCCGAGTGCCGCCATCGCATGCCAGCTGGTGTGGCTTGGCGCAGCAGGCGGAGCCGCCGCAGCGCAAAGCCTCCAGGGCACTTGAACAGCCGCCACTGCGCTGGCGAAACCGCCGCACATTATGCACGCCAGCGCACCCAACCGTGCGTGAAACGCCCTAGCTCCTGCGGCGGCCCCAATTGACTTGCAACCTCGCGCCCTGCATGTTGAAGATACCGGTTAGCCCGGTTAGAGCGTAGCGAAGCGGAGCGAGAATAGGGCTAAACGGGGTTAGGATGGAGGCCGTACAAGACGGCCGAAGCGACTAGTATTCGCTGCTCTCTACCGTTCGGCATTCTGCCTCTCTGTAGAGCAGCTCTTACCGCTTCGAGCGGATTTAATTTGACCAAGCCCTCCTGTTCCCGCCCGCGAGCCTTGCGAGGCCCGCCCCCGCCCCAGGTGTCCTCGGTCTCTGGAGCCGCTGCTAGCTCCTCGCGGCGGAGGCGGCGCTGGTCCGTCGCCCCCACCTGGACCCCCTGCGCGCGCGGTGGCGGTGGAGCCGGCGGTGTGGTGTGTAGAGGCGGGTGTGTTGGGTGTGCGCTTCGCTCGTGGGTTTTCCGGCGTTAAGGGCGGTGTTTGGGGCGGACCCCGGCGGTCCTAGGTGCCCGCTGCCACGCCGTTTCTTTGGGTTTTATGGGGGTCGTTTGTTCGCGCTCCAGGCTGCCGCAGGGTTTTTTGTGCTTTGCCAGGGTTCCATGCTTTTTCCCTGCGGCGCTAGCCTGGAGTTGCTTTTCGTTGCGGGAACCCTGGCCGGGGCCACGGGGTGCGTTGAGTGTCGCGGTTTCTTGTGTCCGGCGCCGTAGCCGTGGCGTCGTGTGGCCCTGTCTGTCTGTTCGTTTTCGTCTTGTTGTGGTCTTGCTGCCGCCGTGGTTTCGCGGTTTTCGCTGCTCTTGGTTCGCGCTTCGCTCGCACGTGGTTGTGTGGCGGTGGCTGTGCGTTGGCGCGTGCGTGTCGCGCCTCGCGCTCGCTTGCGGTTTGAGCTTCTGCAGTGTAAGTGCCCTTGGCTGTCTGTCCCGACTCAGCTGCCCCGTCAGCCCTTGCTCCGCTCAGCCCCATCCAGCCTTACAGCGGAGGCTGTCTAGGCCGACAGCTAACCGGTAGCCGGCCCCCGCCCAGTGGCACGGCGGGCCTGTGATGAGGACGGACTGGGCGGCGGTCGAACGGAGTAAGAATAATAGGATGCGCGCACGGATGGGCGTCACTCCAGCTGCCCATCGCGCCCTATCGTCACGCTTGCCTTTGCTACATGATCAGGACTTGTCACATAGCCGCGAAGCCCCTGGAGGCGGAGGTCGATGGCACCAGCACACCTGCACGCCTGGCTGCGCACCGCCGCTCAGGGGCGGTCCCCCTAGCGCCGCGCTCCATCCGGACTCCTGCGGGCTCTGCACTACTTGCTGATAGGACCATAATGTTGGCTGCTGGTCATGTGGTCGGAGCGTTGGGGGGGGGGTTGTCCAGGGGCCGCGTCGTCTGCGTGAGGCGGCGGGGCCTGGCGGACCCCGGTAGCGCAGCGGCGGGCCAGCCGAGGGCCGCGTGCCAACGGCACGGGCTGGCGCACCTGCGCCATGCGACTGGTGACCAGTGCGAGTATTTCACAATACATATATACTATCCAGCCATGGTTTATGCTAGGCAAGCCGGCGCCGGGCTGGCGGCTGGAATTATATTCGCCTTTCCAGCGCGAGCACCCCCTGCGCGAGCGACGCAAGGTCAGGCCAAAAGTCGCCACTTTCCTGGCGTCGGGCCCTCCATTTGCCTATAAGTATATACATCGATGCGAATGACCGCAAACAAGCCACCTTGAAGTGGGGGTAGTCCGAATCCTAACGAAATGCGGACCCGCCAAAGATGTCGACATGCCCACTCGCGACCCAGCGATCCGCGCCAGGCCCAGCCAATGAGCTCCAAGTACTTGTGCACGGTCGCAAGCCTGAAACGAGCATGGCGGGTCATTTGTGGGGCAGCCACAGGGGCGCTGGGCCCGCCTACAGGCACTGCGCCGTGGGGGGCGGCCGGGCGCCTGGCCCCGGCGTGGCCAGGGCGCTGTTCGTTTCGGCGGGCCGAGTGCCGCCATCGCATGCCAGCTGGTGTGGCTTGGCGCAGCAGGCGGAGCCGCCGCAGCGCAAAGCCTCCAGGGCACTTGAACGGCCGCCACTGCGCTGGCGAAACCGCCGCACATTATGCACGCCAGCGCACCCAACCGTGCGTGAAACGCCCTAGCTCCTGCGGCGGCCCCAATTGACTTGCAACCTCGCGCCCTGCATGTTGAAGCCGGTAGCCGGCCCCCGCCCAGTGGCACGGCGGGCCTGTGATGAGGACGGACTGGGCGGCGGTCGAACGGAGTAAGAATAATAGGATGCGCGCACGGCGGTCGGTCGGCGTGTCGGTTCGGTACTACAGCCTCACCCTGGTTGCAGGTCTTCGTGGGTCCAGGCTCTCCCCGCTCTGGCCCCAGCTTAATTCCCGGCGTCGACTTCTCGAACCCCATCGGTCATCTGGGCCTCCCGCGGCCGGTTGCCGGCGTACCTCTGGTGAGTCCGCCCGCGACCATACTGCCCAGTGACCGCTTCTTGCCGTGCGCTTATCTTCGCGCCCCTCCCTTCGCCCGCAGGGCTACCTAGGGCAACTCCGCCTGGCGCAGGCCGTGCCCTACACGTCTGCATCTGGGCCCCCCCTTAGCCAGAGTGACCAGGTTTCTGCCTACAAGGAGGGCCTGGACGCCGCCCACGAGCTCCGCCGGTCTGCCCTGGCGCCTTCGACCATCACGCGCCAGGACAAGGCCATGGGCGAGCTGTGGAATTGGCTCAACCGATACCGGCCCGGAGTCACGCCGGCGACCTGTACCGACGAGGAGCTGGCAGCTTATGTCATGAAGGGCTGGCTGCCGTCGCACCACTCACGGTCCTCACCCGACACCGCGGCTGGCCCCAGCGCTCTGAAGTCGCACCTGTCCGCCCTGAGCGGCTGCCTGAGCCGCGTCGGTCGCCGCGGGTCCTATGACCCCGCGACAGGGTCTGGCAACCCGTGCGAATCCGCCGTTATCGAGGACCTACGTACGGCGTATCAGCGCGAGCAGGTCCAGGCCGGCTACTCCGAAATGTCGGCGGTGCCGATGACGGAGGCCAAGTACCGCGCCCTTGCCTTCTACCTGTGGGGTCAAGCGGACACCGCCGCCTTCGGCAGCCTAGGTTGCCTGGTGCTGCTGCGCGACCTGCTGTGCGTGCTGCTGCTGTGGCAGACGGCCGTGCGCGGGCACGACGTTGGAAAGCTGGGCCTGGGCGACTTCGTGGACCCCAACAACCCGGCGCTGCCGTACCAGGGTTTCCCCCTGTCACCTCCGTGGACGTGGGGTTCGTGCCTGGGCCCCGTGCTGTGCTTTCGCGAGCGCGGCACCAAGACCTACAAGCTGGCGCGCGCCCCTCCGGTGTACCTGGCGCCTGACCTGTGGGAGCCGCGCCTCAGCGTGCCTCGCGTCCTGGCGCTGTACCTGGCGCTATGCTCGGCACATGGCCTCGGCATGGCAACTGCAGTGGGAACTGATCCACTGAAGCACGAAGAGGTGTTGTGGCGGTTGGCGGTTGATGGCATTGGCATGCTGGGCAATACACACGCCAACGCCTCATCCCGCCGGCACCTTGGCAATGCAAGCAACGCAAAGGCGGCTAGTAGGCTTCTGATGCTAGCCAGCGCTACCACCGTGGCGGTTGCTGGGGCGGTGGGTACCAGTGAGTGGGTGAGTGGTATTACAGGTGGTCCCTTCTCGGGTTCTCGGGTCACTCCCCTGACCATCACACCTGGCAGAGTTTGCTAGCCGTACGCATGTCACTGAGCGCAGAGATGTCCTTCATAGGCAGGTTAGGCAGGTTTGATGTCAATTCAGTAGCAGGACTAGCAGGCGCATCACCTAATCAGAACGGTGGCGCCCAATGCTGTTCAACAGGCAGAAAAGTAGGCACATACAGAGGAACCCGTGGAAACCAGCGCCCCAACTAGCCTGAATTGCGATCGGCCTCTCATTCCTGCCCTCGGTTGCATGCAACCCCACCCCATCTCAAACGCACAAACGTGGCTATAACACTACTCGCATTTCCGTGTTTGGTCGATCAAGTCAGATAGTCGTACGCGCAGCATCACAGACTGTTAGTGTTTGGTCTCAGACAGTTCAGGAATCACATGTCGTCAAGGTCACACACATCCGGAATGGCCACTTCCATCCGGTCGCCACACACACGCAGAAAGGGGTGTGTGTCGGACACTTTCAGCCAGGCCTTATCCCGCCGGCGCCGTGGCAATCCAAGCGAAGCGAAGTCAGCTAGCAAGCCTCTGATGCTAGCTAGTGCTACCGCCTTGGCCCGGGCCATGGCCCCCTCAGTGAACGGCTTCCGTGCGCGCATGTACCGCCGTGCACTCTCCATCGCATTAAGTGCGGCCAGGGCCACCACCTCCCATACGCATTGCTGTATCTGCGTTGGGTCCGGGCTCTCCAGCAGCCAGACGTGATGCCGCCGGACAGGGCAGCCCGCGTCGGTGCGGCCAGCATTGATGGTGTCCTGTAGCAGCTCCACCACACTCTGCGCGATGGGGCACTCCCAAAAGTGATGCAGTCGAGGCGAGGGCGGCATCACCGCCGGTAACGGGGGAGAGGCGTATGCGCCACATACGCACGGCTCCGGCGAGCTGCCATGGATGTGCGTATTTCCCAGCATGCCCACACCGTCAACCGCCAACCGCCACAGCACCTCCTTGTGCTTCAGTTCCCATCGTACTTGCCACACCGAGGCCATGTGTCGCCGGAACTGGACCAGGCGCTGGCGCCCAGGGGCAGGAGGCAGGGTGACGCCCAGGGCTTCAGCCACATAAGCATGGTGAAGACGTGTGCGGTCCTCATTGACGCCAGTTAGCTGCATTGCTGTGCCGTCGCGGACAGCCAAGGCCGTCAGGGGAACGGGGCGTTGGTGCCCCTGGATGAACCATCCCATGCGGCTGACAATCATCTCCACGACCTGGTCCTCGGTGGGCAATGCTGGGGCAGGGGTGGCTGCGTGGGTAGGCGGTTGAACGGGGGCGGGGGCTTGCTGGGCGGCGGCGGGACCTAGGGGGTCGGTCGGTGGGGCGGGGGGACGCGCTGACGGCGTTGGTGCGAGACGCGGCGGCGCTGGGGGCGCAGGGGGCGCTGGAAGGTGCAGGCGCGCAGCAGCAGCCCAGGAGGGGTTGATGTGCAAGAGCAGGGCATTAATGGCAGCGATGGCCTGCACGCGATCCGCAAAAGCGCCCGCCACGGCGCTAGATGGCTGTAGCTGTTCCCGCACCAGCTGCGCCCATTCAGTGGCCAGCAAGGTGAAGATGTGGATGCCCGGAGTCGATGCCAGGCGGTGACGCCATGATGTTTCATAAGCAGCAAATGCATCGTAGACACGCACGGCGTCACCCAGCGTGCGCAGGCGGCGGCATTCCGTGAGCTGTAGGTGATAGGCTTCGAGGCCGGGGCGGCGGCCCGAGGGTGGCGCGTTGGGTAGCAGCGGGTTTCCCCATAGTGGTGTGTTGACGCACCACGCGCCGGGCGTGAGAGGGGAGGTACCAATGTCGACTGCTGGGGGCAGGTGGGAGAGGGCTGTGGCGATGCGGTGGACGTCGGGAGGCAAGGACGGGGTGCCAAGCCAGGGCCCGTCCGCACGAGCCGTCAGCAGCGCCATGGGGCGAAAGCAGGGATGGTAGGACCGAAGCAGGTACCCAAAAACCCGCTGCCACGGGGCTTGCGCTGCAAGAGCCACGCCACTTCCATCCCGGCCAGCGTATGCAGCCGCGCGCTTTGCCCAGCGGGCGTAGATGTGCTGCTGTAATGGAAGGCTGCCAAATCCACCTGAAACCGGATGACCAGGCAGGAGGCGGGCTGGGACGCCTGTAAGCCGTCGGTCATGTTGCGAGGGTCCCTGACTGCGGTCGACGAGCTTGGCCACCGCCGCCTCCCAGGCTGCGAGCGTGTCAGGCGGCGGTAACCCAGAGTGCTCCATATGATATGTCGCCATATGGGTCCCGTACGCAGCCGCAGTTGAGGCTCGCCCAAACATGGACAGATGCATGTGGCTGATTTTGTCCAGGCGACGCACGGCCTCATCAGTCCGCTGCTTCCAGTCCAGGTCAGGCCGGCAGGGCGGGTTGGTGAAGGGGACCCCCAGGGCAGTGGCGGACGTGACGACGCGGATTCCGGCAATGACAGAGGCTGGGGCGGGCGGGGGGGCGGTAGTGGGCGGGGGGGCGGCAGCGGATACGGTGGCGAGGACGGGGGCCGGGACGGGGATGACGGCGGGGGCGGCGGCGGTTGCAAGGGTGGAGGCGGCAGCAAAGGCGAGGGTGTGGACGCGGGCGGGGATGGGGCCGGCAGCGGGGTCTGGAGTGGGGACCGCTGCTGCGGGGTTGGCTGTGATGGTGGTTGCGGTAACGGTGGCGACGGCGGGACCAGGAGAGGGGGCGGGGACGGAGGCAGCGGCATTTGCGGTGGTGACGGCGGCGGGGGAGGCGGCGCGGATGGTGGGGGCGGGGACGTGGGCGGTGGCGGGGCGGGCGGCGGGGGCTGGTGTGCGGATGGCGGCAGAGACAGCATGGGTAGCCGCGGCGGAGGGGGCTGTGTCGGTGGCGGTGGCGACGGCGGGGGAGGCGGGGGCGGCGGGGGCATGGACGATGGCGGCTGTGGCGGGGGCTGGCGTTCGGACGGCGGGATTGCCGGCAGGGGCGGCTGCAACGGAGTCGGAGGAGGTGCCGGGGGTCTCGGTAGCAATACTGCTGTGCAAGAGAGCTTCGGGATGTAATCTGCTCCCCTACCAAGGCTTCGTGGCGTAATGGTGGCGCGTCGGATTCCAATCCTCCGGGTCCACCGGAAGGACACCATCCGAAGGTTGGGGGTTCGATCCCCTCCGAGGTCATTTTGGCCCCCGGAGGGCGGGGGGCGGCGGGTGCAGCTGTCCTGGGCATTGCGGAGGGCTGGCATTGGGCGGGAAATGGTGGGGAAAGACCCTGGGGGAGGATGGAGCGTCCCGCCCAGCCATCCCACTCCCACGCCCCTGGCATCACCCAAAAGTGCGTCGCAAAGGCTCTCAACCTCAACTGGAAAGTGCAGTATAGTGGGGATATACACCAGCACGGGACGTCCCGTTGTGCAGCTTCACTTCACTGCCATTCACTTGGAACCCAACCCGGCGCGAGAGGGCGCGAGCACACCCTTCCGGCTTCGTCCAGTATGGGCCCGGCTTTTGACATGCCCATATGCGCATTATGTATACTTGATGTTTGAAATGCCATCTCCTTTATGGGCGCTTCTATCACTCGGTGTGGGGACAATTTGCTTGCACATCCTCCGGCCCGCCCGACATTTTGGACAACGCAGAGTCCCCCCACAGTCCCACGCATATACACACAACGAGCAGGTCGATTTGACTTATAATTCAAAGCCGGGTGGGTTAGTCGGCCCAGGTCGGCCTTCTTCCATCGGGGGACAGGACGCGCGTGGCACTCGCTCGTCTTGCACTCGCGGCCGCGAGGCCCCCTTCTGCTGCCGCCTCTTGTTCTGCCTGTTACATGCGTCGTCAGGGTTATCCCGCCCTCTACAACCCATCAGGCGGCCAATCTCATTTCCTCTCCCGGCACTGGGCGCGGTGTGCAGCTGAGCGTAACAGTTGTATTCGCTGCGTCGCCGCGGGCCGCGCACCGGGCCGCAGCTGCGCACTGGCGCGCATGCGGGCGGCCGACATGGCCGGGCCCATCGTGTGCTTTTAGCAGCATAGCGCTGTGGATGCCAGTCGCCTGATCGCATCGCCGGCCCTTGACACCACTTCAACCTTGGAGCCCAAAACATGAAAGCACACACACACACACACACACACGGCTGCCAGCCGGCGCACACTCAGCTGCAGCCTGCGCCTCCCCTCCACTCGGCCCTCCCCGCGCCATTCCTCCCCCCATACACACCTCCCCCGTACACTTGACAGGCTGCGTGAAGACACCACAATGCCGTACGGAACTATTGCATCGGCACGTCATTCAAGGATTGACAAATTGAAAACCGGGCATGAAAAACAAACCTACGCATCAATCCGCCACCCCTCCCTCCCACGATTGCTTGAACTGCTTTGGTTTGGCATTGCCCCCCCCCCCCGCGTCACACTCCTCACTCCTCATCCTCCCCACCGCCGCCGCTGCTGCCGCCCCCGCCGCCCGCCTCTCCCTCCTCTCCCTCCTCCTCGTCCTCCTCGCCCTCCTCCTCGTCGTCGCTGTCCGCGGGGTCGTGGTACAGGCTGCGCCGCAGCTCCGGGTCCAGGGCCGCGGCCGGCGCGTCCGGCCGGTCCTCCGCAAGCGCCACCATCAGCCCATCCAGCGCGCGCAGGCAGGCCATGCGCTCGCCCACCTCCTCCACCGCCGCCGCCGCCGCCGCCACGCCCGCATTCGCGTTGCTGCTGTTGCGCCGAAGGCTGCGCGGCGTCAGGCCGGCTCCGCCGCCGCCGCCGCCGTCGGCGCCTCCGGCGCCAAAGCTGACGCCCCTGCCGCCGCCGGCGGAGCCGCCGGCGCCGGCGCCGCCTCCGGCGGCGCCGCCTCCGGCGGCGGCCGCCGCCGCCGCCATCTGCGCCGCCAGCAGCTTCTGGGTAGCTTCCAGCGCCGCCAGCTCGGGGTCGTCGTCGTCTGCGAACTCGGCGGCCGTCGGCACCTTGCCCAGCGCCGCCATCGGCGCCGCCTGCTGCTGCTGCTGCTGCTGCTGCTGCTGGGGCGGCTGGCCGTTGGCGCCCTTGCCGCTGCCGCTGCCGCCGGGCGATGGCTTGCCCGGCTCGGGCGGCTGCTGCGGACCGCCGCGGGGTGTGGAGGCCATGTGGACCAGCTTGTCCATCTTGGTCTTCTCCTCCTGAGCGTTCGTGTGAATGTGTGGAAGCGTGGAAGCGTGGAATTGTGTGAGAGAGGGTGTGGCAATCGTTGAGTGTATGCGTACTCGTGAGTGTTGGTGTGGGTAATGATGCACAGGACGAAGCCGACTGGATTCTACCCAACCTGACAGCGCGACTTGCGAGGGGGTTGCCTAGGGTGCCTGGGGTACCAGAGGGCCGCGGCCGCCACCCGCTACGCCCTGCGCCCACCCCATTTCTTGATCCTGCAACCCCACGCCCGCACCCCACCCCACCACGTCCTTACCTCGCCCCACCACGCCCCCTCCACGGCTCCACGCCCCCGCCTCCCCCACCACGCCCCCACCTCGCCCCACCACGCCCCCATCCACCCACCCACTCCAAACACACACCCCAAAAACACACGCACTCGCACGCACACGCCCCCACCTGCATCCAGCAGTCACGCACGGCGTCCATAGCTTTGAGGTAGCGCAGCCGCTTGGCCGCCGCCCGGGCCATACGAGAGCCGCTGTCCGCCCCGCCGCTGCCGCCGCCCGGCGTGTCACGGCCGCTGCCGCCGCCGCTGCCGCCGCCGCCGCCGCCGCCGCCGCCGCCGCCGCCGCCGCCAAAGGTGAGGGAGGCGACGCGGGACATGCCGCCGCCGGCTGCTGCGCGTGCTGCGCCCAGCGCCGCCGCCCAGCCGCTGCCGCCGCCCAGGCCGGGAAGGCGCTTCATCGAGGTGGCCGAGCCCTGGGATGTGGAAGGGGTGAAAAGAAGGGGGCCTTGTGAACACCAGCCCAAGATATGGTAAGCCGAACCTGACTAGCCGGAGCTACTCCAGCACCAACGCCAGCACGCATCACACACCAACGCCAGCACGCAGCACCGACCCCCGAGACACAAGCCACACCTGTTTGCCCAGGTCCGCCGCACTGGCGCCGGCGGCCAGGCTGTTGGCCAGCCGCGCCTTGAGCTTGGCGGCCAGACCCAGTTGCTGCGGGGGGGAGGAGGGGGGAAGGGGAGTGGGAGGGTGGAGGGAGGGGGTGGGGGTTGTGAATACCAGGGGTTGGGGGTGGAGTAGGGTCGAGGGAGGCGGTGGCGCTCCCGGCACGGGACGCTCGCAGCCCCAATCACCCACCCACCCAACCAACCAATACACATGCCACGCCTCCGTCTCTCCCCCGCTCTCGCTCTCCCTGGCGCCAGCCCCCCCTCCTTCGGGGTGGCAATGGTTGATTTGGGAAATGGACATGACTACTCCCCACCCGCCCCCCTTGCGCCCGCCCTCTCACCGTGATGGCTGTGGCGATGCTGGGCACCTGCTGCACCCAGCCGCGCCGGATCAGACCCATCACACCCTCCACCGTAGGCACCAGCGACTGCGCGTCGCCGCCGCCAGCGTCGCCGCCACCGCCAGCAGCAGCGGCGGCGGCGCCGTCATTGGCGGCGGCGCCGCCGCCCAGCGCCGCCGCGAGCGGCAGCGCGGGCACGGCGCCGGGCCGGGCGCCGGGGGCGCCGCCCGCGCCGGGGCTGTAGGCGGCGCCGGCGGCGCGGGCGGCGGCGGAGTTGGCGGCGTTGGCGGCGGCCTCGGCGGCCCGCACACGTGCGTCCAGGCCGTACACCATCCGCATGTGCTGCCTGTGGGGGCGAACGTGTGCGTGTGTGCGAGGTGGAGGTCCATGCATGATTAACTAAGATGGTATGATGGGGCGCTAACGAGGGATTCCATGGGTCAGTGGCGGCGCGCATGCACCCACCCACACCCGCACCCACACTCACACACACACATACACCCTCCAACCCCTCCCCTCAACGCATGCCTCCACGCCTGCTGTCTACTTTGCTGCACTTCCATGTACCATCATTGCAACCCCCCACACAAACACACACCCTCTAACCCCCACACGCCCACACCAACCCACCGCACGGTGTCCTCGGTGCAGTCGGGCACCGCGGACCGCACCGCGGCCGCCAGCAGGCTTGGCGCCACGTGGCGGGCGGGCGGGCGCGCCCGCTCCGCCGCCTCCACCAGCGCGTCCTCCAGCGCGTTCAGGCCCTCCAGGCGCTCCAACAGGTGCTGCGTGCGGATGGTCTCCGCGAACACGCCCTTGGGGTGGAGCGTGGGGTGGGGGAGTTATACTCATCATTAGTTAGGACGTGAAGGCGTGGCCAGGAACATACAGCAGGGGGCGGTGGGCAATGGGAGTTGGGCGGCGGATGGGCGGTGGGCATGTTGGGTGTGCGTATCAAGAAGTAGGATGGGGTGGGGGAGGGGCGGGGTGGGTTGTAAACACCAGCCCAAACAGGGTGGGATGGCGAAGTGTGCAGCGATAACAGTTACAATGGGGATTGGGGCGTGTCGAACACGCCACGCAGCCACTCGTCACTACACACACAAACAGGCATACACAGTCTTTGTGTGTCGTTTCCTTGTGCTGACCCCCCCCCATACACACTACCCGCACGCCCCCCCCCACCCCCGTGCCCCCCGCACCTGGTTGAGGTCGCCGTCGTCGTCGAACAGGCGCCGGTACTGCACTGTCTCGCCCGGGCAGTCGGTGTCCAGAGCCTCCAGCACCTCCTCCAGCCGGCCGGGGCGCTTGGAGGCGAAGAAGCCCTGAAGGGAGTGGGGGTGGAGGGGTGGAGGGGGGGTGGGGTGAGGGGAGGGAGGGGTTGGGTGGGGTGCGTGTGTGTTTTGTGTGTGGTACCAGGGGACCAGGGGGGGTCCAGGCACGCAGGCGGATTTAAGCCCTGTCGCACACACACACACGCCCACCCGCACACGCCCACACGCCCCCACACACGGGCCCACACACGGAACCACACAAACCCACGCCCCACACACCTTGAGCGCGGTGCGCACGTCGCGCTTGGACAGGTAGCCGGTGGCGCGGCCGTGCACCGCCTTGTCCACCACCCCCAGCATGGCCACGATGTCGTCCTGGGGGGGGTTGTAAACACCAGCCCAATCTAAACCCAAGCGAAACTAGGCAAGGGGGTTGTGTGGCGGTGAGGTGATGGTGGTGGTGAGGCGGTGGTGGTGGTGGTGGTGGTGTGGGTGCGGTAGGTTGGGAGGTGAGGTGCGGCGGGCGCCGGGGCCTCGGAACGTTTCCCCCAGGTCTTCCGGGCCCTTGAGGCCCCAAAACGCTGGACTATTCCGGGAAAGAAACCCCAACCCCACACCTTCACCCCTGCCCTCCCCGCACCCCCCCCGCATCCTATCGCCACTAACCGCCCCCATGCCGTCGGCGCCTGCGTCTTAACCCGTTCTGACGCCCCCACCTTTCTCTTTTGCCACCCGGGCTCGTGCGTGATATCCTTTGTGCTGTCCATACCCTTTACATTCCGCCGATACGCCTCGGCCCTTTCACTGTGCCCCGCCCTTTCGAACCTCGCCTTTCCCCTTAACCGCATGTCGCTCGTCTGGCCCGGCGCTTGCTGCCTGGCGCCGGGGTCATCTTCCTGGTCGCCAGGTAAGTCGTGTGTTTTGCATTTGCGTGGTTGCGTGTCCGTCTCTGCTGTGCGCGAGCCGAGCCTGGGTGGCAGTTCGTCGACGGCGCGCCGACCTCGCCCCGTCTACACTCTCCGCCCCGAAACGCAAGAGTATACCGTTACCCTGTATTGCCGCAAACTGCACCTGCCTGTCCCTTGTCTAGTTTCACTTGGGTTTAGATTGGGCTGGTGTTCACAACCCCCCCTCCAAACCCCCCACCCGCCCCCCCTCCAACCCCGCCCCCCACCCCGCCCCACCATGAGCTCCTCCTCCTCGGCCCGCACGCCCTCGTCCACCTCGCCGCACAGCACGCGGATGAACAGGTTGCAGTCGGGGTCGTAGGCGTGCTGCCCCAGCGTGTAAACCAGGTTGTAGGCGGTCTCGGTGATGGCGCGGGGGGCCACGTACTTGCGCTGGGTGGGTGGGGGGATGAGGGGGGGCCGGGGGGGTGGGAGGGGGTTGCAAGATGTTTTTAAAAGCGGTACAGGATGTGGGGGTGGGGGTGGGGGTGGGGGTTGCAAGGATGTTTGGAAAAGGGGTTGGGTGGGGTTGGGTGGGGTTGGGTGGGGTTGGGAGGATGTGGTGGTGGGGGGTCCGTGCATTGTTGATTGTGACGAGATGATGTTGAGGTCGCAGGCCGCATATATGCTGCGACCGCCCCCGCCCCCGCCCCCGCCCTCCCCACCGACAAGGTTGGTTTAGCTTGGGCTGGTATTCACAACCCCGCCCCTCATCTTCACATTTATTGCAAAACCCCGTCACATGAACTGCCATCCCATCGACCTCCGCCGCTCCCCTCCCCCCACCCCACCCCACCCCACCGTCCTCACCTGCATGTAGCCGACCAGGAAGTCCGCCAGGGTCATGCGGGCCCCGCGGTTCTTGGCCTGCCACTCGTCCTTGGCGTCCCACACCGCGTTCACCATCTTCTCCGCCTCCACCTTACGGGTGGTGAAGGGGGCAGGGTGGAAGGATGAGGGTGAGGAAGGGGAGTAGGGGAGTAGGATTTAGGTGGAAGGGCAAAGTTAAGGATAGTAGTCAGGTTGGATTAGCATGGGCTGGTCACTGCACCCACCCCCCACCCCCCACCCACCCACACCCCCACATCCCCATTTGGGTTCTGGAATGAACTAACCCCCCACCCCCACCCCACACCCCACCCCACCCACACCCCCGCCCACACCTTCTCCATGCGCCGGTTGAAGATGCGCAGCCCGGGCTCGGTGCGCAGCACGCGCGGCACGGCCGGGTGGGTGTTGCCCAGCCCCACGAAGAAGTCGGCCCACTTGGCCTCGATGAAGGCCTGGACCGGGTGCGTCGGCCGCTCGCGCCGGGAGGTGGCCTGCGGGGAATGCAAGGACGGTGCCGCGGGCGGTGGAAGGATAAGTGCCGTAGTCAAAGGATACGAGGGGGGAAATCAGGTGTGATACAAGGGTCCTCTACCAGTCCACCTCCTCCCACCACCCCCGTCCACCGTCCGGCCACCCGCCGCCAACACGCCCCACGCCCCCCCCCCCAAGTTAACCCCCCGTACCTTGCGCTCCTTGGCCTCCGCCTCCGCCAGCGCGCGCGCCCGCTCCGCGCGCTTGTGGTCCGCCAGGCTGCGCTTCAGCCGCACCGCCTCGCGGTGCGACTCCTGGCAGCGCTCCTCCAGCGACCTCACCCGAGCCACCGTGGACAGCGCCGCCAGCTCCAGGCCCTGTGTGCGGTTGAGTGGGTGGGGCGGGGTGTGAGGGTTTTTAAAATTCTAACCAAGCTAGCACAAACCAGCACAAACTCGCAACACACAGCAAACACACAGCACACACCCACCTGCGTGACGGGGCCGCCCAGGTCGTTGGCGGTGTGGTTGTACTTGTTCGCCAGCAGGCCGCAAAGGTCCTTGTACGGCGTCAGAGCCACCAGGCCCGGCGGCGCGGCGTGCGGGTGCGCGCCGGCGGCGGCGGCGCCGGGCGCCGCGGCGGCGCCGCCGGCGTGGGTGTGCGCCACGCCGGGCGGCGCCAGCGTGCCCAGCAGCCACGCGGCCATAGCGGAGGACGACACGCCCAGCTGAAGACTGGAGCCGATGGCCTGGGGGGGGGTGATTTAAAAAGAATTAAAAAGGGTTGATGTTGAATGGGGCTTTAAACGCCAGTGGCTCAGAAAGTCCGTGCTGCAAAGCCCCACGCCTCTCCCCGGGCCCCCACCGGGCCCCGGGGCTCCCGCAGCCGCCTCCAACCACCGGCAGCTCACAAAACTCCTCAAACCCAAACCGGTGGACAGCTATCCCCACCCCTTGTCCAGGCCCCGCCCGCGCACCTCCACGGCCTCCTCCGGCAGCAGCCGCTGTAGCAACGGCACGTCGCCGCCCTCGATGAGGCCCGCCAGCCAGGACTGCGTGCGTGGGAGGGGGATGGGTTGCACAACTTGCAAGGATGTTTGGAAGGCGGTACAGCAGGGGGGTTGCAAAGATATGGGGGGGGGCTATCAAACGCACAAACACCCACACGCCCCTGTACCAAGCACTCACGTGCAATTGCTTCATGTACGACAGCTGCTGACTGGTGCTCATGCCGCCCTTGCGCCCGCCGCCGCCGCCGCCACCGCCGCCGCCGCCGCCCAGCCCGCCCGCCGCCAGCGCCGCCGCCAGATTGGTGGTGGACTGGCGCGGCTGCCGAACCGGCGACGCCCCCTCCCGCGGCGAGCCCGGCGGCAGGCCGGCGGCGGCGGCGCCGGGGGCGCCGACGGGGCTGCCCGGCTCCGCCGGCAGCGGCAGCTGCCCGCTGGAAGTCGCCGCCGCAGGCGGGCCGGCGGCGCCGGCGGCGCCGGCCTTGCGGCCGTGGAAGCTGACGCCCTTGCGCAGCGCCGCCGACAGCGCGGCACTGCTCAGTCCGCCCGCCAGGCCGCCGCCGCCGCCACCGCCGCCAGGGCTCGTGGGGCGGCTCTTGCTATCCGCGCCGCCGCCGCCGCCGTTGGGGCTGGTCGGCCGGCTCTTGCTCCTCGGCCCGCGGCCGCCGCCGCCGCCCGCCGCCGCCGCCGCCAGCAGCGCCGCCAGCGGCCCGCCGGCGGCATCGGCCGGCGGCGCGGTGGCGGCGGCATGCTGCCCTGGATCGGCCCAGGGCGGCACCACGGGCCGGCAGCAGCCACAGGCGGCGGCCCAGGGCCGTATGTCCTCGCCTGTGGGGGAGCCCTCCGCCGGTGCGGTGAGGCCCAGCAGCAGGCGGTGCAGCTCCAGGGGGGCCACGCCGGCCGCCAGAGCCGACATCACCGCGGCCTTGGTGGGGGCGGGTTGGCGGGCGGAGGAGGATGCAAGGATGTGATGGCGAAGTGGGTACATGTACCCCCTCCCCCCTCCACCTTCCATCCACACGCACACACGCACACACGCACACACGCACACACGCACACACGCACACACGCACACACGCACACACACGCCCCCACTGCCCCACGCCCCTCACCTGCTGGCCCGGCTCCGTGAGCAGCTCCCCCAGCGCGCCCAGGCTGCGCTTGGGCCGCGGCGTGCGCGCCCGCACCTCCGCCGCCAACGCCGCCGCCTGGCCCTCCGAGGTGGCGGCGCGCGCGGCGGCCAGCGCCTGGTCCGTGCGCGCGTCAGCCAGCTCCGCCTCCAGCTCCTGATGGGTGGGTGGCGTAGGTGGGCACAGGTGGGTGGGTGGGTGGGTGGGTGGGTGGGTGGGTGGGTGGGTGGGTGGGTGGGTGGGTGGGTGGGTGGGTGGGTGGGTGGGTGGGTGGGTGGGTGGGTGGGTGGGTGGGTGGGTGGGTGGGTGGGTGGGTGGGTGGGTGGGTGGGTGGGTGGGTGGGTGGGTGGGTGGGTGGGTGGGTGGGTGGGTGGGTGGGTGGGTGGGGATGTGTTTTGTCGTATGGATGTGTGGGGGGTTTGCAAGGATGGTAGAAAGACGGTCATTAGAAGTAGTCCTTCATATGATTAGGTAGACAGCAGGAGTTCAGGGACGGGGAGGGTATGGGAATGGGTGCCGCCCCCCGCCCTTGCCAGCCCTCCATGCCGCCGCGCCCTTCCCGTACCCCTCGCACGCCGCCGATGCGCCTCCCGTCCGCCTTCCCTCACATCAGCCCCCCCCCCCGCCCCGTCCCTCTCACCGCCAGCTGCTGCCGCGTCGCCTCCAGCTCCTCCCGCGCCGCCTCGTGGCCGCCCCGCAGCGCCGCCAGCTGCGCCGCCAGGCTCTCCACCTCGCCCTCCGCAACCACCTTGCGCAGCTGCGAGCGGGAACGGGCGAGCGGGCGAGCGTGTGGGTGTGGGTTGCAAAGATGGTACATAGAAGTGTAGTGGTGTGTGGGTATGGGTATTGGTGTGGGTGCGTGCGTGCGTGTCGGGACCCGTTACCAACTTCCCGTTTCATGGACGGCTAAACCCCTCACCCATCACCGCAACCCGCCCAAAGCGCCCCCAAACGCGCACACGTGCGCGCTCGGACGCACGCACCCTGCTGAGCTCCGCGCGCGCCGCCGCCGCCGCCTCCGCCGCCTCGCGCTCCTTGACGACCAGGTGCTGGTTCTGGTGGAAGGCGGACGACAGGTTCTGCCGCAGCGCCTCCGCCTCCAGCGCGCCGCGGTCAGCGGCGGCGGCGGCCTCGCGCCGGACCTGCGCCAGCTTGGCCCTGCGCCGTGCGTGTGTGGATAGGGTGTGCGGGTAGATGCGTAGAGGGTGTGTAAAGGGTGTGTGAAGGGTAGATGCGCAAACAACACGATGTGTACGGTATGGCGGGCAAAGGGGGAGGGAGTGTGTGCGTTGGGAGCGGGGGAGGCGGGGGAGGCGAGCGTGTCCGGAAGGATGCGCCTGTGTGTGCTTGCAGGACGGCCATGCACCACCCCCATATGTCTCACGTTTCCATCCATCACCACCCATCAGCCACCCCGACCCCACCCAACCCAACCCGCGCCCCCACCTGGCCGCCTGCCGGTCCGCCACCACCGCGCCCAGCAGCTGTCGCGCGGCCGCCCACACGCCGTGCAGCAGGTGCGCGCGCTCCACACTGGACACGCCCACCTGCGCGGGAGGGGGGGTGCAGGTTGGGGGGTGCAGGTTGGGGGGTGCAGGTTGGGGGGTGCAGGTTGGGGGGTGCAGGTTGGGGGGTGCAGGTTGGGGGGAGGGAACATTCATTTAAGAAGTGAACGTAGCCAGGAACATCCATAGTCCGTGTGACGGGTAAGGCGCAGAAGGGGCACGGCCAGGATGTGCACGGGTAGGGGGGGCACGGGCAGGGACGGGCAATTGAAAAGGAGACAAGTGAAATATCCAGGTGGCAGAAGCGGGCGCCTGCAGCGCCAGTGGCGGACGATTCGCGCAGCGCTAACCCGCACAAACCCACGCACGCCCCATCGGTACCCTACGGTTCGACTTGGCCAGGTGCTCCCTTCAAGCCCCCCGCCCCCTGCTGCTATTGCATGTCCCTTGTCTAGTTAGGTTGGTTCAGCTTGGGATGGTACGGTATTCACAACCCCCCACCCACCTGCAGCACCAGCCCGTGCACGGCGGTGCTCAGCGCAGCCTCCTGGCCGCTGATGGCGGCTGCGGCGCACACAGGGGCATACACACACGCGAAGGGTTGCGTCGGTGGATGTAAAACTGAGAGGCATGGGCAGGCGTTGGCAACACACGAATAGGGAGGAATGCGGGGTTGCGTGCATGGGGCCCCCTTAATTAATAATGCATGGAACCCCACCCCACCCCCAAACTCCCCTAGCGTGGGCAGCCCCCAGCTCTGCCCTCTCTCTCACTCTCCCCTGCACCCTTTCCCTCCCCCACCACCCCTCCACCCACCCGCTCATCACCCTCAACCCCCCTTCCACCCCACCGACCCCACCGACCCCATCCCTCACCCCACCACCGGCCCCTGCTCACCCTCCGCCACGTATCCGTCCTCGTCCCGCGGCAGCAGCGGCTGAAACGCCACGTCCTCCTCGCTGAACGGCGCGGCGCCAGGCCGCGGCCCCACCACCCAGCCCCCGCCGCCGCCGGCTGCAGCACCGGCTGTAGCGCCGGCTATAGCACCGGCACCGGCGCCGGCTGTAGCACCAGCGCCGGCTGTAGCAGCACCGCTAAACAGCTGGCTCACGTTCATGCTGTTGCTGCTGGTGGTGAAGGTGGTGTGGGACGCGCCGGCGGCCAGACCGGTGCTGGTGGTGGTGATGGTGCCGGGCCGCTGCGCGCCCGGGCTGTTGCTGCGACCCATCCACGACGACGCCTCAGCGGCGGCGCCCGGCGGCGGCGGCGCCACTGCCGCCGCCGCCGCCACCGCCGCCACCTGCCGCAGCATCGCCGCCGCCACCTCCCACACGTCCTCACGGGACGGCGTGCCGCGGGCGGCGGCGCCGCCGCCGCTGCCCCCCACGCCGCCGCCGGCGCCGCCACCGCCGCCGCCGCCGGCGCGCGCCGCCGCCGCCGCCTGCAGCTGCAGCGCGCGGAACGCCTGCTGCAGCGCCGCCAGGCTGGCCGCGTCGGGCTTGGACGCCCGCGGCGGCGAGAAGCCGCGCGGCGGCGCGGCGGCGGTGCCGGCCAGAATGTGCTCGATCGTCACCGCCTGCCCCGCGCGCGCCTGCTGCAGTAGCGCACTGGTAGGCGTCATGGCGCCGCCGCCGCCGCCCGGCGGCTGCGCCGCCGGCGGCGGCGGGCCCGCCTCCGCGGCGCTCGCCACCCAGGCGGAGACGGCGGCGGCGGGGCCGCCGCCGCCGCCGCTACCGCCGCCGTCGGCGTCGCTGAAGCGGCTGGCGACGTAGGGCGCAGACGCCGACGACGGCCCACTGCCGCCGCCGGTGCCGCCGCCGCCGCCGCCACCGCCGCCGCCGCCGCCGCCACCGCCGCCGCCGCCGCCGGCCACGATGGTTCCGTCGGACGCGGTGCGCAGGTACTGCTTGCCTCCGCCGGGGCTGCCGGCGGAAGAGTGCGGCGCCAGCGGCGGCGGCGCCGTCAGCGCGCCGGCGCCACCGGCGACGCCGCTGTACGACATGCTCCCTCCTCCTCCACCACCGCCAGCCGCCGCCGCCGCCGCCGCCGAGGGGGTGGCGGCGGGGGTGGCGCTCATCACGCGCGGCGAGTTGCGGGGCGAGCGGCGCGGCGAGGCGCGCGGCGGCAGCTTGGCCAGGTAGGCGGTGGCGGGGCCGTACAGCGCGGAGGGGTAGGGGATGAGGCCGCCGCTGCGCGACTGCACGCTGCCGGGACGGCCGTGCGCCGCCGCCGACGTCGCTGCCGCCACGGCGGACGGCGACGCGGCTGCGCCGCCGGTACCGCCGCCACTGGGGAAGGCATCGCCCGCGGTCAGCTCGCCGCTGCCGGACAGGTTGCCGGCCGAGCCCGAGCCCGCGGACGCCAACGCACCGCGGGACAGCCACGCCGCCGCCGGCGCTGCCGGGCCGCTCGCGGCGGCGCTGCCGCCGGCGGCAGCCGCCGCCGCCGCCGACACGGGGTCCCCGATGTGCGGCCCCCCGCCGGGGGCGCCCGGTCCTGCGCCTGCGCCTCCCCGGCCGCCGGCGGCTCCGCCGCCGGGCACGTGCGCCGCGGCGGCGCCGGTGCCGCCCGGCAGCGGGTCGAGCTCAATTGAGCGGCGCTTGTTGGGCGCGGCGTGCGCGGCGCCGGGGCTGGGCGCCTCCTCCCCGGAAGCGGAGCTGTCGGTGCTGACCAGACCGTCAATGGTCTGCTGCCCCTGCTGCCCCTGCCCGTGCAGCTGTTGCCCCTGCCCGTGCTGTTGCGGGATGGGCATCAGGTGCTGCCCGTGCTGCTGCGGCTGCTGCGGCGGGGCGTACTGCGGCGGGTGCGGGTGCTGCTGCTGTTGGTACGGCAATTGCGGGTACTGCGGCGGCGGCGGCGCGGGCGAGGAGGCGCCGCTGTTCAGACCCGCCAGCTGCAGCCGGGGCACGGTGGGCGGCCTGCTGCCCCCGCCGCCATACGACACGCCATGCACGCCGCCCACCCCCAGGCCCACCCCCAGGCCCAGCCCCAGGCCCATGCCGCTACTGCCGCTGCCGCTGCCGCCGGGCGTGTAGAAACCCTCCTCCGTCGCGGGCCGCGCCCAGGCGGCAGTAGCAGCCGCCGCCATGGCGCCGCTACTGCCGCCGCCGCCGGTCATGTAGCTGGCGCGCCGGTGCGCGCCCGTCACCACCCAGCCGCCGCCCGCCACAGCGCCGCCCACGCGGCCGAAATCCGCCGACGCGGTCACGCCGCCGGCGCCGCCGCCGGCACTGCTCCCCACCACGCCCAGCCCCGCGCCGCCGCCGCCTGCTACTGCCGCCTGCTGCTGCCCGCCCGACACCAGCCCCGCCAGCTCCCAGGGGTGCAGGATGCGCGTGTTGCGGTAGAAGTGCAGCTCAGAGGCCTCCGCCAGATCGCTGTCCACGGAGCGGTTGGTCTGGTCGCCGGCGGCGGCGCCGGCGGGGTAGTAACCGCCGCCGCCGTTGGGGTAGCCGCCGTTGGGGCCGTTGGGGTAGCCGCCGTTGGAGTAGGGGCCGCCGCCGTTGCCAAACGTGTAGCTGCGGTTGTCAGGGGGTGGGAGTGGGGCGGCACCATGATAGGTGTGGGTGGGCGGGTGTGTGTGTGGGGAGGGGGCAGTGGGCAGCTCCTGTTCAGGCGCTTGCGGGCGCACACGCCCAGCCCCCAAACCTGTCGGCGCTGCCGGCCCTGGCGGCCCTGCCTGTGCTTTGTCTCCATGCCATCTCGCATTTCCCGTGCAGGTTCACCACATGCTGGCCCTTCCCCCTGCCCGTCACACCCCGCAGCGCCCTCCCTCCGCCCATCCTCCCGGGACGGGACCCCCAATCCCTGCCCATGCCTGCCCACGCCTGCCCACGCTGCCCACCGCACCTGCCGCTGCGGCCCTGCACCGGCGCCCCCGCTCCGCCTCCTCCTGCGCCTCCTCCTCCTCCTCCTCCTCCCCCTCCGCCCCCTCCGCCTCCTCCGCCGCCTCCGCCGCCTCCGCCTCCACCTCCTCCTCCTCCTCCTGCTCCTCCGCCTCCCCCCGCGCCAATGCCGCCTACGGACAGGTCGGGCACGGTGATGGGGCGGCTCACGGCCTGGCGGCCGGGCTTGGGCAGCCCCGACACCACCTCAGAGTGCGGCGCGGTCTGGAACGAGTACATGGCCGCAGCCTGGGCCATGGCGGCGCCGCCGCCGCCACCCCCGCCGCCCGGGGCTGCGGCAGCAGCAGGAATTGCAGGGTTTGGGTTGGGGCGGGGTTAGGGTGGGCGCGGGGCTGTGAGCAGTGGACACGGGTGCATGGGAGGAGCGGGAGACGCAGAGGTGGGTGTGGGATGGCTGTGTAACGGGTGTGGAGTCGTGTGTGTGCTGTGGACCGCTGGCGCGGAGGCGGGAGGCGCAGCAGCGGGCGCGCCGGGTGCCGGCGACGGGGACCCCGCCGGGGCGCGCTCGTCCGCCCTAGGCCAGTTCGCCTGCCTGCACGAACGTATTTCCAAGCCCTATTGCGCACCTCCTCGATTGCGGCCCCTCGACGCGCCCCTGTGTTGAGTTTCCACATAGGAAGAAGAAGCGCGTGAGCCACCTTGAAGTGTGGGGCGATGTTTTCAACGCGAGAGCAGAGTGCCGCAAAGCCCCACCATACCTGCCATCGCCGTCCATGATTTATCCGGCGATGGGCAGTATCATGTCGATACGGACCGCTGCGACTACTTTTCACGACCTGCCGAAAACTGCTGGGAACAAGTCCTTCTCGCGGTCGTGCCTAGCGCTTGTGTGCTAATGATACCAGCTCTGAATCCATACGCATTTGTTCTTGTAATCTGAAAACCAGGGGGCGGTTTGGCAACTCGCAGCCTGCCCCATGAACGTGCCTTCGAAGGGCAAACCCGCCCGCAGGGCCACACGGTTGCGCGGCATCACTAGCTCCTAGCACACGGAATATCAAAGCCTATCGCTTGTTCAAAAAGAAATTACCAGCCTCAAAGTCCCTAGGCAACATTACTCGCTCGCTCAAACTCCTGCGCAAACGCGGCTTGTCCTTTTCGACCGTCTTTTAGTGGTGTGAATAAGACTGGTTGAATAGCTCCTTGCGGCTGGTCAGGCCCCGGCTCTGCAACGAAGTGCGCAACTTCAACTGTCTCTCTCAGCTTGGAGCGCTCGACAGCAGCTTTGCATCATTCCTATTAGCCGTATCCAGATAGCTCGCTACGGCCGGCCCGCAGCGCGGACCGGCCGGGAGCGCTTCAGAGCTTGGCGTTGCAGCTAAGGCAGTGTTGCGAGCTGGCCAGCGGTAGCGACGCAAGCAGCTTTGACATAGTTTATATCCGCTGGCATAAGCCTCTCGGGCAGGTGGCAAGCCCGCGCCTTAGGTCGCCATGCACAGCCACTGGACGTGACCTGGTCCTCGCGAGCCAGCGCCTGAGGAGCGCGCGCTGACAGTCCGGCCTCCAGATGGGCTGCAGCGGCAGTAAGCCGGGCGTAGTGCCGGTCCACGACTATGACTCCGACCACGAGCGGAGTAGCGCGGAGCCCGCGGTGGCCCCCGCCGACTCCGGCGTCGGCGGCAAGTCCGTGCGCCTGCTCACGGTCTCGCCGAGCGGCAAGCGGCAGGTAGATCGAAAGGAGAACCAGTCCTTCTTCGACAAGAGCCGCTCCCACAAATCCTTCGCGGCCAACAAGTCCATACGGCCGGCGGCCAAGAGCCAGCGGCCGCGTGTGGCGGCCTTCTCCGACCGCGTGCCGGGGCGGTTAGACAACCCCAATGGCGGCGGCGGCGACAGCAAAGACATCCTCAACTCGCCAGGGGGCGGGGGAGGAGGTGGAGGTGGAGGGGGAGGAGGAGGCGGCACGCACGGCGCCAAGAGCCGCTTCGCCAAGAGCATTAAGGCGGTGGCGGACGCAATGTTCGGGCCGCCGCCGGAGTGGATCCTGCGGCAGACCACGCCCATCAAGAGGTGGGGCGGGGGGGGGGGCGGTGTGGGGTTATGGCAAATGGTGGGTGGTGGGGAGTGATGGGAGGCGCTGCATGGTGGATGTTGGGAAGGGCGGGAGGCGGCTAGTGGGGCGGTGGGGCGGCAGGGTGGTGTTGGAGTGGGGATGGTGTTGGGGCAGGGGCAGGTAGCGGGGGGGGAGGGTCGTGTGGACTTGAGGCTGGGCTGAGCCCGGGTCATGTCCCGGGGGCCGGGAAGGGGCAGGGTAGGGGAAAGGCGCAGGCATACTGGTATGCAGAAGCGGGGCATGGGTGCATGGTCGGCTTGGGCGCACACAGGCCGTCGGCGCATCGCGGGTGGTGATGTGTGGAAGCGGGCAAGCCAGGGCACAGCGCACAGGCGGGAGGGGCTTCGGGCCTGGCGCGGCGCGCGGTGTGTGTGTCAGGCGGGCGTGTTAGGTCCGAGCGGCCGGCAGCCAATTGCAGCCGCATGCAGCTTCTTGGCGAGCAGAACCATGTGAGGAAGTGGCCGGGCCGCGCCGCGCCGGGCCAGGCTGGGCCAGGCCCGGGCCGAGGCTCTGGCAGCTGGCAGCGGACGGTGGCGGCGGAGGTCCGAACGCGCTGCAGTCGGTGCGCCCCTGCGGCCTGAACCGCTGAACCCCTCCGCCTGAACCCCACCAACACGCCCGCTTACCCTCGCCCTCCCGCCTTTTCCCGCCTCCGCAGCCAATACCAGTTCCTGGGCGTTGTGGGGAGAGGCCAGTTCGGGCAGGTGAGTGAGGGGGTACGGGGAGGGGGGGGGTGAGCCGTCCAAGGGAACGCCGTGTGTTAGATAACAAGGGGAAATTGCCGTGTATGTTTGGCCTGTATGAGGCAGCTCAAGAATGGGGAGGTTATGGGCGGTGGAATGGGGCGCCGGAGCTAGCACGTCCGGCTGGGGGGTGTACAGAGCAGTGCCTGCGCACACACACGGCACGCTGGCCACGACGCAAGCGGGTGGGCGGGGCCGTGGGGGAGTGGAGATGGGGTGGTGTGCCGCCCGGGCCGTGCTGCCCGGCGGCCGGGGATGCCATTGTCCGGCTGGCAGGCCGAGGGGGCAGGCGCCTGTGGTCAGGCGCCCAGGCCAGCGGGAGCAGCTGGGCGGAGTGACGGGAGCGGTGTGTGAAGGCTCCAACCCCAATAAGTCAATAACGGCCACCAACCGCCGCACGATACACCCAACCCCTCGCCTCCACGCGTCGATGCTCATGCGCCCACCCTCCGCCCTTCCACACACACACACACACACACACACACACACACACACACACACACACACACACACACACACACACACACACACACACACACGCTGCTACATCCTTCAACGCCCAAACCCCCACCACCTCCGCCCCACCACCACCTAACCCACCCCGCCCGCCACCCCGCCCTACCGCCTCTAGGTCTACTGCATCCGGCACCTGCGCCACGGCCAGAAGTACGCGTGCAAGACGCTGGGCAAGAAGAAGCTGCTGAGCCAGCTGGACGCGGAGGACATCAAGAAGGAGATCGAGGTGCGCGAAAGGAGGGGGAGGAGTGGTGGTTGTGAAAGGTGAAAGGGAGGAGAGAGGCGGGGTAGCTTGGCAGGGGGCTGGTGAGGTAGGCGGGGTGGGGGTGTGTGGGGCAGTTTGACAGTGTAAGGGGGGGATTGCAAGACTGGGTGGCGAAGCGTTACGGCGGGGTGCGCGAAGAGCAACGGACGGAGTCGTGGGGGCCGATCGTGTTCACACCACACACACGCCGCCCCCAAACTCCTCCCACCCGCCCACCCCTATCTGCCGCGCGCCAGGTGATGCACCACCTGTCAGGCCACCACAGCGTGGTCAGCCTGCACCGCGTGTTCGAGGACGAGAAGAACGTGCACCTGGTCATGGACCTGTGCCAGGGCGACCTGTACGAGCTGCTGAGGGAGGTGAGAGCTGGAGGAGGGGAGCTGTGTGGAGGGGGGGAGGGGGGAGGGGGTGGGGGGGGGGAGGGGGAGAGGGGTGGAGGGTGGAGGGGATGGTGGAGGGATACTGTGAACCAATCCCGTAAGGAAACATCAGCAGGGGGGCAGGGGTGGAGGGAGGGATGGGAGGAGGGAGGGAGAGAGAGAGGAAGTGGAAGCGCAGAGGCGGCTGGAGCGGAAGCGGCAGAGTTAAGGGGGGTAAGCTTGAGGTGGTGGAGGGCAGGGGCGTGGAGTCAACACCAAAACACGGCAACGGACCCATTGCCCCAACCCAACCCGAGCCCCCCCACCCCACCCAACTCAAGACGCAGTCTTCAGTGCACCTATTCCGCTTTTCCAAACATCCTTGCAACCCCCCCCCCCCCCCCACGCCGCAGGTCAAGTACCTGCCCGAGGACAAGGCGGCGCCGCTGATGCTGCTGGCCATCAAGGCCGTGCATTACTGCCACGCCATGGGCGTGCTGCACCGCGACATAAAGCCCGAGAACTTCCTGCTGCAGCAGCGCAACGACCTCAGCCAGATCAAGCTGACTGACTTTGGGCTGTCCACATTCTACCAGGATGGTGAGGCGGGAGGCGGCGGTGGGGATGGGGTGGCGGAGTGGCGGTGGCGGAGGCGGGGCGGCGCGGGGGGGGGGGCGGAATGCAGGATGACCGAGAGGCAGTAGTAGCCAATGGGAGGCACACAGACGGGATGCGGGTATGGATTGGGCAGCCCTTCGGAGCTGTGCACCGTACACACCGCACGAACGTACGTGCCCTCGTGTTTCTCAATTCCTTTCCCTCCTCTTCCTCTCGCAACCCTCTTGTAACTCCCTTGTTGTTTCTCTGCTTCGCCCCCGCAGGCCAGGTGTTCAACGAGCTGCTGGGCTCGCCCTACTACATCGCGCCCGAGGTGATCAAGCAGAAGTACGGCAAGGAGGCGGACATCTGGTCCTGCGGCGTGATGCTGTACATCATGCTGTGCGGCGAGGCGCCCTTCTTCGGCGAGGGCGACGAGGGCATCTTCAAGTCCATCATGAAGGTGCGGGGGCGGGGGCGGGGGGGGGGGGGCCGTGTGTGTTTTGGGGGTGGGCGTATGGATGCCAGCCGTCCACGTGAACGGTGAACGGTTTGGGGGTGAGGTGGGCGGGGACGTGATGGCGTGCTGAATTGGGGGGAGGGGAGGCCGGGGGCGGTGCCCCCAGTGAGGGCTTCCACATCCACATCCCATTCATCCCGTGCCTTCACCACCCTTACACCCCACCACCACCGCCTCCCCCCCCTCCCGCCAAATACAGGCCAAGCTGGACTTCTCGTTCGAGCCGTGGCCCAGCCTGAGCCGCGACGTGAAGCTGCTGCTGCGGCGCATGTTGGTCAAGGACCCGCGCGAGCGGGCGGGGCTTGAGGAGATCATGAGCCACCCCTGGTTCGCGCGGTGAGGCCGGGGGCAGAGGGGCCTGGGGGTTGGGGGTGGGGGAGGGGTTGGGGGTGGGGGTTGGTGCAGTGAATACCAGCCCAAGCTAAGCCAAGCTAAACTAGACAAGGGACAGGCGGGGAAGGAGGTGGCCTGGGAGGACAGGCTGATAAGGGGGAGGGGAGCGTACCACCCTGCAGCCCCCTCCCAAACCCAGTTCGACGTCTATCACCTTGCACCCCCCCCCCCGCATTGGGTTTGGGCTGATATCAATCACACCCACACCCCACGCCCACCCACGCCCCCACGCCCACCCGCCCCCGCAGCTACACGCCGCAGCTGGGCACCACCAGCATGCAGCTCAAGCTCGAGTCGCTGGCCAACGGCGGCAGCGGCAGCGGGGGCGTGCCGGGGCGCACCGGCGCGCCGGCGGGGCTGCCGCCGCTGCCGCACAGCCCGGGGCGCACGGGCACGGGCATGGGCGAGAACACGCTGTTCAGCAGGATCAAGAGGTGAGGGGGGGGCGGGCGGGTGGGGGCGGATGTGTGGAGGGGGCGGGATGGGGGGGGGCGGGGGCGGGGCGGGGGCGGGGAGGGGGTGTGGAGGGGCGGATGCGGGGTGGGTGTTGCAGAGATGGTACGGTACATAGGGCGTGGTGGTTGGCGGGGGAGGCAGGTTTTTGCAGGGTGTTGCGGGGGGTGTTGCCGGAGGGCAGGGGGATTAGCCGTCCGTGCGAACGGTGTGTGATGGATCTAAAGTGCCGATGTCCAGTGGGTTGGTCAGGATGGGCAGGCGGGGGCGGTGAGGGCGGGGCAGGGCGTGGGCTGGGAGGGACGGAAGGGCAGGGCGGGGCAGGGGGCTGTCTACCTCGCTACACTTCTATGTGCCATCTTTGCGCCACCTCAACCCCCCACCCTCACCACCACCTCACCACCACCTCACCACCACCTCACCACCACCTCACCACCACCTCACCACCACCTCACCACCACCTCACCACCACCCCTTACCCACTCACCCACCCCCCAGGTACTCTGTTGCCAGCCGCACCAAGAAGGCGGCGCTGCGCTACATCGTGGCCAGCCTGCCGGACGAGGTCACCGCCGGGCTGTACAACCTGTTCCAGGACTTTGACCAGGTGGGGGCGGGAGTAGGGGGGAGTAGCGGGTGGGGGTAGGGTGGATGAGCATCGGGCATTTGCCGTGGTTCGTGTGGGTTTGGGTTTGGGCCCGGCCGCTCACCCACGCCACCCACTCACCCCACGCCACGCATCCACTCCCCCGCCCACTCGCCACCTCACGCCACCCACCCTCACGCCGCAGGACGCCAACAACGCCATCGACGTGCGCGAGTTCAAGGAGGGCTTCATGCGCCGCGGCGTGGTGCTGCTGGACGAGGAGGCGGGCAGCCTGGTGCGTTGGGCGGGGGGGGGGGGCGGTTACCTGCCGAAGACGGACGTTGCCCCCAGCGTTAATCCTGTGCCGCTTCTCTTACACCACCACCACCAACCCCACCTCTCCCCAACCCCCACGCCTGCTGTCTACGCCACTACGCTTCTATATACCATCTTTGCAACCCCCACTACCCCACCCCCTACCCGCAGGTGGGCGCCGCCGACCTGGACGGCGACGGGCTGCTGAACCTGGTGGAGTGGCTGGGCGCCACCATCTACCTGCCCGAGGAGCAGGTGGAGGGGCTGGTGGCGGAGGCGTTCGCCTTCATGGACGCCGACCACGACGGCTTCCTCACGCGCGCCGAGCTGGTGAGGCCGGTGGTGTGTGTGGTGTGGTGGGGGTTTGGGGGGTTGGAGGAGGGGAGGGGGGGATTGTGGGGGGGGGGGCGGGTTGTGGTGGTCGAAGTGGGGGGCGGGGGGTAGGAGTTGCAAGAAGGGGTGGCGGAGTCGGGGTTGACAGGTTGAGGAGGGAAAGAGGGACAGGAGGAGGAGGAGGAAGAGGGAAAGGCACGACGGGTGGTTGCGTAACCCCAACCCTCCAACCCCCTCCAACCCCCTCCAACCCCCACCGCCCATTTTGGGAATTGGAGAAAACTACCCCTACCCCACCCCCACCCCCACACATTTCTATGTACCATCATTGCAACCCCACCCCACCCCTTACCCCCACCCCTTACCCCCACCCCTTACCCCCACCCCCACCCCCACCCCCACCCCTTACCCCCACTCCGCCAGGTGGCCTACCTGGGCGAGGGCCACACCGAGCTGGCCGAGCTCATCATCGCCGAGGCCGACACCGACTGCGACGGCCGCGTGTCCGCCGACGAGTTCGCCGCCGCCTACAACATGACGCTGGAGCGCAGCCGCGCCGCCTCGCGGCCCAACACCGCGCCCGGCGGCGGCCGCACCCGCAGCGAGATGAGCGAGGCGGAGGAGGGCGGCGGCGGAGGCGGCGGCGGAGGGGGAGGTCGGGGCGGGGGAGGGGCCGGCAAGGGGCCCGGCGGCGTGGTGCGCATGACGAGCGTGACGAGCGTGGTGAGCATGGGCGATGAGCTGGGGCGGGCCAGCCTGGGCGTGCACGGGTACGGCAACGGCGACGGCTACGACTGATGAGGGGCGGCGGCTGCGGGCGCGCCCCGGCCCACCTTGAAACCCCGGGGCTGAGGCCGCGAGTGGGTGCGGGTGCAGGCGAGAGGCGGAGGCGGAGGCGCCGTCGTGTGGGTTGTGGGCGTGTGGGTGTGGGTGACACGCACCTCGTTATTTCAGGTGGCTGGCAGGAGAGAGTGCAACGCGTGCGTGTGTGTCACGGCGCGCCACGCGGCGCGTGCGCGCATGTGTCGGGCATGCGGGGTGTTGAGAGGACGAGTGAATGTATCGGGTATGCATTTGACGACCACGCGCTTGCTCGGGCTCCCTGCCGTACTGTCATGGAGCAGTAGGCAGCGTGTGTGTGTGAGTGTCATGTGTGTGTTTGTGGCGCTCTCACCACACTCCAGCTGCACATGTGGGGCCAAACGCCCGTCAACGCACGCACATGCGCATGTTTGGGACGGCTGGGGAGGTGCGGATGGGACGGCTAGGGAGGTGCGGATGGATGGCGGCTCGTGTGTGTGCTGATGGGGGCCGCGCACGTGCTGCAGTGCGGCGCGGGGTTGCCGCGGCGCCAGTGACCGCAGGGCGGCAGGGCACTGCCGCGGAGGAGGGGCGGGCGGGGCCGTGCGCGCCGTGCGTATACACCTAGACATGGACGTGTTTGCACAGTTTGTGGACCTTTGGACGACGCGGACGTTCGTGATTGGCAGCGCGCGCGCTGCGATGCCATGCGGGGGCGGGGGCGAAGGGATGGGCGCCACCGGGAGGCTTGACGCTGGCGCGCGCGCGCATGCACAGAAGGGGGAGTGGAAATCGGTCGGCTTCTTTAGTATCACAGGGCCCAGGCCTGTTCGAGCGCGCGCGTGCGGCACAGAAGGCCACGTATCGCGAAGCCGTGTCTGTGTGTGTACGGTGTGTGTGACCCTCGACGCTTAACGCAACAGACCTCGTTAGGTTGGTAGCAGATCTGTGCATGTAGGTACTTTTTCTTTCCTTGACGCCGCGACCCGGTGTGCCTGGGTCCAGTGCGCCGGCGCGGTGTGTCACGGAGCTGTGCCCGGCTCGCCCCCTGCAACATGGGGGTGCGGCTGTGTGGCTGTCTGGGGGAGGAGCGCAGGCGACACAAGCGCATCAAACAATGGATGCGGTGGATTGCAGCGGCGGGTGGTCGGTGGCGTGAGCATAATGTGCCACTCGTGGAAGCGGGGCGTGCCCCGTGCTAAGGGCGAAGGCTGGCATCTGCCTCCGCCCCTGCTGCCCGGTTTGCTAATACGGTAGCTGCGAGGTGTACTCTCACTCGATGCAGCTAGCGGCAGAGGTCGCGATGGCACACGGGGAGGCGAGGCGGCAGTGTAGAACGGCCGTGGCGGGGCGTGTCAAACACACGCAACCGCATGTATGTACATAGATAGGACAGGGCATGGGTGGCGCGCACCGTTCACACAGAGCCGCACGCTGCGGTGCGGCAGCATGTCTGTAAATGTCTGTAACTACAGTTAACTTCGGCGGCCAGAGATTCTCAGCTGATAGGGTCTGGCATGGGCCCGCGCTGGCCAGACTCAGACTTGCGTTTGCATGCACCGGCATCATGCCGCCCCCCTCCCTTCTAGCATGGTCATTGGCTTTGATGCAGGGGTGCTTTGATGGCTTCGTCTTCCAGACGTCGAGGACCTTGGCTTGTGGCCTTGGGCTGGTGGGCGGTGGCCGCCCCCACCCCACGCCCCCGCCCGCTGATCTTTCATTTGGTCGGCGCGCAGCAGGCCGCTCCCCAGCTGCCCAGCGGCCGGCGCTGCACGCGGCTGCGCAGCAAATCCAGTTATGGGCACGTCGCGCGCTGGGCCGTGCTAGTACAGCTTGTCGCTGTGCACCCTGTCGGTACTGCTGCACATCCTGAGCCCGGGCGCCGCAGCGCCACACCAGGCCCAATGCCCCAGTAGCCAGTGCCTGCCCACGTTGACGCTGGGTTTGGTTATTTCCACACCAGCACCAAATTCGCCCATGTGTTGGCCCGGCATGCCAATTGCAGTCACAACAAGAGGCCCGACCTGGGTCCGGAACGCGCGTGAAGCGCCGACGCCGCCCAGCGCCGCCACGCCGAGGCAGCAACACCTGGTTGGTCCTACGCCTGCCTACCCGGTACTCGCGCGGTGCCGGCGCTTTCGCGGCTCTCAAAAAAATGGAAACGTGTACATCCACTCCGCAAGCCTCCCCGAGGAACTCTCATGGGGGGCCTGCCCGGCCCTTCCCCACATCAAGCGCACACACGCATCCCCCGGTTGCTACATACAGTGGGCCATAAGTCACGGCGTGCAGCATTTCTGCTGCAGTCATAAGAACGCCCATGTCGGACAAGGTGCACACACAGGGGCTATGCATCACCGGATCTTCTCTCAAAGTCGCTCATGTGAATGCAACATCTTGGGGTCAGCACCTCCCTATCCCATCCATATCTGCGCAGTTCGCATCCCATGACTGTACGGCGTATGCCCGGCGCGCAATCCTCCCCTCACAGGGCAGCGGCCACCCACGAACGCACAACTCCTTGATGCACTTGGCCTCTTTGCGGCTTCCTTCAAAACGCCGTACACACACGTGGTTTTATTGACGGCCTGGACGCACTGCACACGCCCCATACCCAGTGGCACGCCTGGGAGCTCGGGTCTCCCCGCCCCCTCGCGCCCCGGCCTCGAACACCGCACCTCCGACACACGCGGCCCCCCACACACCGACAGCAACCCCCTACTAAAAATGCAAACGGCCACGTGGATTCTTTAGATGCAACCCTGCAGTGATCCGCACCCTCTCAGCGGCCTAAGCTTCCAGACTACTCGTTCGCCGCCAGCACTCGGCGTCTTGATAGTACCATATGCTGGATCCACACCGGGCGCGCGTTGCAGCGCCCCGGCAGGAATAATGCCTCGTGACCGCTCGCCGGCGAGGCAATAGCGTGGGACAGCAGGCTGAGGAAAAATAATGTCCCCGCTTGCGTGCAGCTCGTCAGCACTCTCCCACGCCCCTTTCCCCGCCCTCGCAGCAAGCAAGCCGCTGGCATCAACAGTCTCGTCCTACAACACACCGCACCGCAAACACCGTCAAATAACCAAAAGTCAGGAAAGCAAACAAACAGAAAACCCGGTTGCAGTGCCGTTGGCGCCGATTGCAAACAATCCCCATTGCGGTCCGGTCCGAGTCACGACGTCACCACAAACATGGAGTCCATTCATTGGGCCTGCTGCCTGCCTGGCCACCGCCCATGCGTCCAGCCGTCCATCCATCCAGCACCTGGAGAAAAAAGAGCCCACACACATGCAACGCTGTGCCCGCCTAACCAGGCCCGCAGCTGACCAACCAGCGCGGTCGCCGCGAGGTCCGCAGCCCCCCTCCGGCCTCGCTTTCCGCCCTCCACACCACCACCCCTGCACCGCTCACCTATTTCCCCGTCCACAGCACCCCCCGACCCCACGCAAACAGCAGTCACAGCGCCCCCCCCCCGCCCGCCGCCGCCCCCGCCTAGCTCCACTTCTTCATGGCGTCGTGCTTGAGCTTGGCCTGCACGCGGCGGAACTTGCGGTCGTGCTCCAGGCTGTCCGCCAGCCAGTTCTCCAGCTCCTTGCAGTAGAGGACCTCGATGTAGCGCTTGGAGTGGCGCTTGAACAGCAGCCAGGCCTGGGGGGCGGTTGGGGGGTAAGGGGGCGGTGGGGGTGGGGTGGGGCTGGGGGCCATTGCACTGTAAGGGGAGAGTCGCAGGGCTGAGCGACAGCAGGGCGCCTCCCGGCCTGCCCCCACCAGCCACCGCCCAGCAGCGCCAACCCTAGGGGCGCTCTCGCCCCCGCGTTTCTGTTCAGTCTGGGCTGGTTTCCAAACCCTCCCAGCCACCACCCAGCCCCCCCCCCCAAAACATCCTTGCAACACCCCCTGTATTGTCGCAAACTGTACCTGCCTGTCCCTTTCTAGTTTCGCTTGGGTTTAGATTGGGCTGGTGTTTACAACCCCCACCCCAACCCCCACCCCACTCCCCCCACCGCACAACCCAGCTCCCCCCACCCCCCAACCCCGCCCCCAGCCCCGCCGACGCACCATGGCCCGCAGCGCCTTGGCGTCCTCGCGGAACAGCTCCCGCTCCAGGATCTCCGCGAATATGCCCAGGAAGTCCCACACCCGCGCGCTGTCTGACACGTAGTCCTGCAGGGGTGGTGGA
Organism: Chlamydomonas incerta; assembly: GCA_016834605.1. Taxonomy (NCBI): domain Eukaryota; kingdom Viridiplantae; phylum Chlorophyta; class Chlorophyceae; order Chlamydomonadales; family Chlamydomonadaceae; genus Chlamydomonas; species Chlamydomonas incerta. The sequence continues at coordinate 336,504 of JAEHOC010000085.1, forward strand.
GGGTGGAGGGGAGTAGGGTGGGCGTTAAGGGGAGTGGGGAGTGTGTGAGGGGGAAGTGTGTGAGGGGAGTGTGTGTGTGTGTGTGTGTGTGTGTGTGTGTGTGGAGTGTGTGAGGGGAGAGAATTTGAGAGGAAAGGTGTGGCGGTGTGTGAGACCCCCTCCCCCCCCCTCCCCCCCCCCCTCCTCCTCCCCCCCCCCCTCCTCCTCCTCCTGCCCCCCCCTCCCCCCCCCCCTCCTCCTCCCCCCCCCTCCTCCTCCTGCCCCCCCCTCCTGCCCCCCCCCTCCCCCCCCCTCCTCCTCCTCCGGCCCCCCCCCTCCCCCCACCTTGGGTATGATGCAGCGCATGATGTCCTCCGTCCCCCCCCCTCCCCCCACCTTGGGTATGATGCAGCGCATGATGTCCTCCCCCCCCCTCCCCCCCCTGCCCCCACCTTGGGTATGATGCAGCGCATGATGTCCTCCGGCCCCCTCCCTGCCCCCACCTTGGGTATGATGCAGCGCATGATGTCCTCCGCCCCCCCTCCCCCCACCTTGGGTATGATGCAGCGCATGATGTCCTCCGCCCCCCCTCCCCCCACCTTGGGTATGATGCAGCGCATGATGTCCTCCCCCCCCCCCTCCCCCCACCTTGGGTATGATGCAGCGCATGATGTCCTCCGCCCCCCCTCCCCCCACCTTGGGTATGATGCAAGCGCATGATGTCCTCCCCCCCCCCTCCCCCCACCTTGGGTATGATGCAGCGCATGATGTCCTCCCCCCCCCTCCCCCCACCTTGGGTATGATGCAGCGCATGATGTCCTCCGCCCCCCCTCCCCCCACCTTGGGTATGATGCAGCGCATGATGTCCTCCCCCCCCCTCCCCCCACCTTGGGTATGATGCAGCGCATGATGTCCTCCGGCCCCCCCCCTCCCCCCACCTTGGGTATGATGCAGCGCATGATGTCCTCCCCCCCCCCCTCCCCCCACCTTGGGTATGATGCAGCGCATGATGTCCTCCGGCCCCCCCCCCTCCCCCCACCTTGGGTATGATGCAGCGCATGATGTCCTCCCCCCCCCCTCCCCCCACCTTGGGTATGATGCAGCGCATGATGTCCTCCGGCCCCCCCCCTCCCCCCACCTTGGGTATGATGCAGCGCATGATGTCCTCCCCCCCCCCTCCCCCCCACCTTGGGTATGATGCAGCGCATGATGTCCTCCGGGTAAAACTGCTCCAGCACCTCCTGGGGGGGCAGGGGGGGGGGGGGGGCGGGGGGGGGGGCGTGTTGAGTTGGGTGTGTGTAAGCGTGTAAGCGTGAGTTTCGTGTGTGCGGACTGTGAGTCGTGCCGCAGGGGAGCGCAACGGGCCCCGCCCCACCGTCCATCCCGCCCCCCCTCCACCCCCTAACCCCCACCCCCTTGGTCGACTCGCTTCGGTTTCTGGAATGAACTACCCCCTCCACCCCCTAAAACCCCCCTCCCCCACCTGCAGGTGCTCCTTGCACTTGGCCAGGTTGTCTTCGTACTCCTCGGTGCCGATCTCGCGCGGGTCGGGCGCCAGCAGGTCCATGGTGGTGCGCAGCTGCCAGGGGGGTTGGGGGGGGGGCATGGGGGGAGGGATGGGGAGCGTGGGATGGGGTGGGGTGGGGTGGGTGGGGTTGCAAAGATGGTATATAGAAGCGTAGTGGCGTAGATAGCAGGCGTGGATGCGTTCGTGGGGTGGGGGTGTGGGGTGGGGGAGGTGGAGGTGGGGGACGTGGGGGACGGAAGGAGGGAGGGCAAGGTTTGGGTGAGGCAGCGGCCGAGGCGTGGGACGGGGGCGGCGGGGGCGGTCTGGGGCCGTCCATGCGAGCTGTGTGTGGTATGGTCAGCCAGGGGCGTGGCGGCCTTGACTGCGGCGCCCCTCCAGTACAAGGCCCCACATACACACACACCACCACCGCCACCCCACATACACACACCCCACCCCACCCCACCCCACACACCCCAACGCCGCCAACCCACCTGCTCTCGGCGCAGCGCCAGCTGCCGCGCGCGGTCGGCGTTGGACAGGCGCAGCGCGTTGCGGATGGTGTCATTCACGTAGGCCAGGCCCACGGTGTTCAGGATCTCCTGCGGGGGGGGGGGGCGGCACAGGAGGAGGAGGGGGAGGTCAAGGCACGGCAAGGGCCAAGACACTACAACGACTCAGGACCAAACGCTCCACGTCCTCCCCTCTCCCTCACCCCGCCGCCTCCGCCCCCCCCCCTTACCTGCAGTATGCCCACGCGGTCCTGCTCGCTGCTGGCGCGGCTGGCCTCCACATTCACACTCTCCACCGCCTTCTCCCACTCCTTGTCGTCCGGGCCACCACCCCCATTGCCGCCGCCGCCGCCGCCGCCGCCGCCCTTAGGCCCGCCGCCGCCGCCGGCTCTCCCGCCGCCGCCGCCGCCGCCGCCGCCGAGGCCGGGGAAGCCCACCGCGTTGGCCTCCGCCTCGCGCGCCGCGGCGTCCACTCGAAACACCTTGAGGTGGCGCTTGCAGCGCAGGCAGTGCATCACCTGTGGCGGGAGTGTGTGTTTGGGGGGTTGGCGGGGGGTTGGCGGGGGGTTGGCGGGGGGCCGCATGAAAGGTACGGTATGTGAGCACCGGTACGGAACGCGGTGGGGCCCGACACGCGACACGCAACGCAGCCTGCCCACCGCCCACCGCCCCGCTCGGCAGGGTGCGCAGGTGGCCCACCCCTGCCTCTGGAGCACACACACGGCCCCACATAAGCCCGCCCGCCCACACTCCCGCACACACAAGCCCGCTGCGTGTTTCCTCTCTCGTGACATCTAACACACGCCCACCCAGCCGCACCCAGCCAGCCGCCCAGCCGCACCCAAGTCACACACGCGCACCTCGAACAGGCACCAGGTGCGGCTCAGCGGCGTGAGCTGCGGGTCCAGCAGCAGCACCGTGGAGCCGCAGCCCACCACCTGTGGGGGCGGGTGGGGGCGTGAGGGGGGTTGTGCAGTTGCGTGTGGGGTTGTGTGGGTGGGTGCTTGGGCACCGTGGGGTGTGAGAGGGTTGCAAGGATGCATGGGAGGGGGGGGGGGGGGTTGTGAATACCATCCCAAGCTAAACCAAGCTAAACTAGACAGGGGACAGGCAAGTGCATTTGCGGCAATACAGAGCAGAATACTTTCGAGTTTCGGGGTGGAGGGCGTAGACGGAGTGAGGTCGGCGCGCCGTCGACGAAATGCCACCCAGGCTCGGCTCGCGCACAGCGCGCAGACAGACACGCAGACACGCAAATGCAGAACACACGACTTACCTGGCGACCAGGAAGATGACCCCGGCGCCAGGCAGCAAGCGCCGGGCCAGAAGAGCGACATGCGGTTAAGGGGAAAGGCGAGGTTCGAAAGGGCGGGGCACAGTGAAAGGGCCGAGGCGTATCGGCGGAAGGTAAAGGGCATGAACAGCACAAAATCATGCACGAGCCTGGGTGGCAAAAGAGAAAGGTGGGGGCGTTAGAGCGGGTTAAGAGGTAGACGCCGACGGCATGGAGGTGGTTAGTGGCGATGGACGCGGCAGGCAGCGTGCGGGCCGCGTACGGCTCCCCACAATCGCTGCCAGCCCGGAGGCCCCACACGCATAAGGGGGCATCCGGGAGCGGGGGCGGTGAGTGGCGACGGCGAGGGGCGGTTAGTGGCGACGGCGGGAGGCGGTTAGTGGCAGGGGGGGCGGTTAGTGGCGACGGCGGAGGGCGGTCAGTGGCGACGGCGGGGGGCGGTGAGCGGCGACGGCGGGGGGCGGTTAGCGGCGATGGCGGGGGGCGGTTACTGGCGACGGCGGGGGGAGGTGTGTGGGTGCACGCAGGCAGACGAGGAGCATACCGGTGGGTTAACCGGGTGGCACGTGGGCGCAGGTAGGACGGGCGGCGGGTGCCCTGGTCCGGCGGGCGCAGCGCCCCTGCCCTCTGACCCGCATTGCGCCCCCCCCCCAATGGCCCGCTCGCCCACAGCGCCCGCGGCTACCCCCCAAGCGGCCTCCCCCCACCCCCTTGTCTAGTTTAGCTTGGTTTAGATTGGGCTGGTGTTTACAACCCCCACCCCCACCCCCCACCCCCCGCCAGGCACGCAGCCACGCACCGTCTTGGCCACCCGGCCGTAGTCCTTCTTTGCTGCGGCGTGCTGGTTCTGGTTGTGGCACACGAAGTCGATCCACACCACCTGGTCCAGGGCCTTGGACAGCTCCTCCTGCGAGGGGGTGGGGGTGGGTGGGTGAGGTGTGTGTGTGTGTGTGTGTGGGGGGGGGGGGTGTTACATTCATCATTAGTTAAGAGGGGGGGGAGGGGTTGATGGTATTGGGTATTAGCCGCATGCCTGAGGCCTGCCTGGTGCTACGCCTGCCCGCCACCTGCCACCACCCGCGCCACCCCGCGCCCTGTCTGTGCGCCAAGCTCCCTTCCTCCGACCGCCGAGCTCCCCCCACCGACACCCACACCACACCCACACCAGACCACCCCCCACCCACCCACACCCACACACCCGCAACCCCACCCCACCTGGTACTTCTGGTTGAGCATGTCGTAGTGCGCCCACACCGCGTCCGGCGAGCCCAGCATAGCCGCCAGCGCCGCCGCGTCGTCCGCCGCACTGTCACCCGCCGCCGCCGCCGTCCTTGGCCGCCGCCGCCGGCCCGCCCTTTCCCCCGCCGCCGCCGCCTATGCCGGGCAATTTGCCGCCCGCGTCCGCATCGTGACTCGCCATCTTGTCGCCACCACCGCCGCCGCCGCCACCCAATTGAGAGAGGCGCAGCGAGGGCAGGTGCGTGCCGGCCGCCAGGCCGCCGCCGCCGCCGCCGGCTGTGGTGGCGGCGGAGGCTTGGCTGCCGATCTCGGAGGCGTGCCGGGAGCGGGCGGGGCCGGCCAGGGTGCAGCCGGCAGCGAGGCTGAGGGACTTGGGCCCGCGGCCGGGGGCGGGCTTGGACAGCGCAAAGGGCGGCGGCTTGGGTGGCGCGGGAGGGGTCATCTCGCGCTTCAGGGTCTGCGGGGCGTGGGTGGGCGTGCGTGCGTGGCGGAGGGGGTTAGGCATAGAATGTACGGGGGACCGGCCGCCACAACTCTCCCAACTTCCCACATCTCCCCCAGGCTCCCCACCCCACCCGCCCCACCCAGCAACCGCCCCACCTCCCCCCGTGCCTCCCGCTCCCCGCATCTGGTCGCAACCCCTTCCCCAGCCCCCCCCCCCCCGCCAAACCACACGCACACACCCAAACGCACCTGCAGCAGCTCGCGCGCGCTGCAGCTCCAGGCGTGGCACACGTAGTGGTGCGGCTGCCCCCGGTGCTCGTGCGGCACTAGGTCCAGCAGCCGGCAGCGCGGCTCGGCCGTGAGGGGCCTCACCAGGTGCGACACCAGGTCGCCGGTGGTGCGGTGCAGCACCGGGTGCGGCTCGATGGCCTGGCGGGTTGGGGGTGGGGTTTGAGGGGGGGGGTTGCAAGGATGTTCGGAAAAGCGGTACAGGGGTGGGGTGGGTCCAAGAATGGTCCAAAGAAGCGTAACCGGGGGGAGTGTGTGTGAGCGTGTCAAGTGTTTGATAATAAATAATAAGGGAATGTGAATTCGAGGCGAGTGGGGCGGGTCGGGCCAGCAGGTTAGGTCGAGTCACGCCTGAGCCCAGCACCGGCACTGCCCACCGCCCCGCCGCCGCACCCCGCACCGCCCCCCCCCCCCCCACACACACACACACCTCCAGCAGGCCGAGGAGGAAGCGTAGCTTGACGCCGCTGAAGCGGATGTCATCAGCCGGCACCTGCGGGGTTGGGTTGGGGGTTGGGGGTTGGGGTTGGGGTTGGGGGTTGGGGGCGACGTTGTTGGCGCCCTGGCGCGCGCACGGCACCCGTCGACTCAGTCGCATCCCGGCGCCCACGACACGGCTGCCGTGCCGAACACCCGCTCCCTCTATCCCTCTCTGCGGCCATTACCACATTTTCAAACCTCCAGCCCCCCGACCTCCCCCCGAGCCAGCCCCCACCTTTAGCTCCACGCCGTCGGGCGGCTTGGCGGGCGCCGGCATCACACTGGCCGTCAGCTC